>JAINUG010000101.1:1496321-1656321 GCA_029706075.1 Aldrovandia affinis
GGGCACTGCACATGAAGGGTCGGTCGTCCCCCATTTTAGCCAAGAGTTTACAGTATAACTGTGGGAGAAGAGAAGAAAACATCACTGATTTTATAAATAAACCTTGATATCCCACTGAGAAACAAAGTAGAGATGCTTTAAGATGTATCCACCTCTGGCCAACGAAACCAGCGTGTTCAAAAATAAACCAGGCAAGGAGGAAGAAACACACACACACACCACACACACACCACACACACACCACACACACACCACACACACACCACACACACACCACACACACACCACAGGCCTGGGTCTCCCTGGTGATATTTCCCACACGGTAGGGGTTTCTGGGTTGGCCAATCAGAAGCAGAGACGAGACAAGGAGGAAGCCAGCGTTTGCATGAGGAAGTCTCTCCAACCGTCTCTCTTTTTTTCCCCCTCTCCATCTTTCTCTCCATTTCTGCTCATTTAACCCCTCACTAAACCCCTCTTGGTCCTCTCCTCTGTGCTCAACTCCCCGCCCGAACCTCCTCACGCTCCTGCTAAGCTCACATTACACCAATTTCCTTATTCCCCTGCTTAGCACTCCCACACAGCTTCACACAGTATCTTTCAAACAGCCACAGATTTACTAGAGCCCTTCAGAGTCGGAGCAAAACCAACTGGGATTCGAACCTGTAACCTGCTGGACCCCTGAGGTCTATGCCTTGTCACTCCAACAGCTTCAGTTTCTAAGTCCTTAAGTTTCAGTTCTAACACAAGAATACCCACCTCCTGATTCTGTGAACACCAGTTACGCCCACAGTGTGAGACAGAATTTTGAATCCTGACTGAAACAGGCTCGATGGCCACAAGCATAACTGCGGTGGAACTGACAGTGAATTATTATATTTTCAGAACAGGAAGTGACCTGAACGCTAGCCCCAAACACTGTCAAGAGTTATCAGGAGACTCAACTGTGGACGGAGAGGAGGGGAAAAAACTGTCATGTCAGATCAATGTCAAAAATGTTGACATTTGTTCAGCTGGCCATCAGCTACGTACGCACGCACACGCACGCACACACTCCTTAGCCCTGTACATTAAGCATGTGCAGGGTCCTCTATTCGCATATTGGTGCTTTCCAATCAAAACTGAATAGGTTGAACCCAAAGCATACCGTATATTTAGTGATTCAAAGTCTGGGTTCCATCTTGTCCCCCCCCATCCCTGCATCACTTATTGTGTTGGGCTCTCCCTATGAGAACAAGGTAGGATTTTATTTTGTAAAAATAAATAAATAAATAAACATTTATTAAATTGAAATGAGGACCAGAGGGTGGTGACGGGCCACGTTCATTGTTTAATTGCTCACCAGTTGGCCCAGGAAGACGCTTTTCACAATTGCACAAGGTCCGGCACACGCAAACACAGCACTTATCAGCAAACATCACCACTATCGTCGTGCCCGTTTAAAGGTCCCCCTATATATTACTCCTGCATATATCCTTACTCCATTATTTATCAATGCAGAACTCTGTCTGAGGCCTGCAGGAAGTAAGCTGCTGAAGACCCATGTTCAGACCTAAGCTGTTCAGTCCAAAGGATGAGATTCCCTTCAGGAGGTTTGCAGGTGAAGTGATCTGAACAGGGAGGGGCAGAAACTAGCTGCTAACGCTGACCAGAGATTGCTGTGGAATGGGGGGTCGTCAGAGGGAGGGTTTCAATTATTTGTCCCTTGAAACCTGAGGACGCGCTGCGACCTGGATGTCCTAACAAAAAAAATGTAATGCATATTATTTTCATTTTATTTTATTTTTTTCTTTAAATCAGTGGCCTAGTTCCATGCACCTCCAAGAAGTGTAACCCCCCCACACCCACACCCACTAACTAGAATTTCTCCCACTCAGCAGGTGTGGGGGGGGCAGGGAGTAGGCCACAGGCCTGTACTGTTTGATACAGCCTGCTAGGAAACTGACTAAACAAACTGTATTAATAGACCCTCCTGCAGCCAGCAACGAGACATATACTGCTAAAGATCCAGCACTCAGAGAGAGAGAGAGAGAGAGAGAGAGAGAGAGAGAGAGAGAGAGAGAGAGAGAGAGAGAGAGAGAGAGAGAGAGAGAGAGAGAGAGAGAGAGAGAGAGAGAGAGAGAGAGAGAGAGAGAGAGAGAGAGAGGCAGACAGAGAGCGAGAGAGAGACAGAGAGAGAGAGAGAGAGAGAGCAAGACAGACAGGAGAAATATAATTAGTTAGTTCATTACGAAATGTAGAAAAACAATCCATAAATTAAAGTGATTTAAAGAAGCTTTACGCTGTTACCTTTACGCTAACAGCAATGCACTAACAGCAGAGAGAAAAGCTGCCTACCACAGCCGAAGGGACAGCGGGTGACAACTCTGATACTGTGATTATTACTGCCACCATTCTTACACTGTCATTAAATTAATTACCTTTGCATGTCATTCACTTTTTCACTCATTTTTGAGTTGCCACTTTTTTCACTTGTGAATGATCATGAAACGCACTTTTAAATCAGTTTTGTAAACGTCTGTTGCAAATGTGATTGCCAACACAAATCCTTTTTCTGACATGCCAACTAGTCCACTTGAAAGAGACAAAGGGAGCGAGGGGGAGAGGGAGAGAGACAAAAGGTGAGAGAGACCAGCAAAGATAGACAGACAGAGGGAGAGAACACACTAAAAGCTGGTAGGAGGACATGCCTGCAGCCTGCTCTGAAACCCACAGCTAAATACAGTGAAGGTGCCATTGTAGTGTAGTGCAGAGTAGTGTGCTGTAGGCAGTGTGTCAGTGTGCTGTGTGTAGGCAGAGTGTGCAAGTGTAGTGTGCTGTGCTGTAGGCAGAGTGTGTCAGTGCAAGCGTAGTGTAGTGTGCTGTAGGCAGAGTGTGTCAGTGCTAGTGTAGTGTAGTGTGCGGTAGAGAGTGGCAGTGCTGGAAGAATAGACAGCAGGCCGTGTTCTGGACCAGTATGCATATTCCTAACTGGACCTGAACCGGCATTGCTGTGGGTATCTGGAACCAATTAAACACTAAATCCATGTCTGCATAACTTCACAAGAACCTCTGAAATCCACACAGAGACAACGGACAATGCCAAATAATGCTGCTGAAAGCACAGTTTTCTGGGTTATAGGACTACATGTAGGAAGAGTTGGGAGTATTTACAAAGCTCTCAGATCCTGGACATTGTTAGACGAACTGTACAGGCCTCAACCGCACACCTCAATGGCACAGAGCCTTTTTAACAATGCAGCGTAAAGATAAAGCCATGATACTTAATCAGCCTACGCAAGGTAGCGCTGCTAAATCCAGACATTCACTCTGCACTTCCAAGACGCTAAATCTCCCTTCTCTGTTCTTCCACTCCTCTGTTCTCCTGATCAACGGCGAGGATCAGGGAGTGCAGTTCAATATTTCTATGTATACAGCGTTATGTATATACCGTATAATGGAACTTGATCTAAAAAAAGATATACATGTATATATATATTTTTTTTTTTCAAGTTTGCAAATACGGTATATACAGAACGCTGTATACATAGAAATACACCAATAAAAAAAGGAGGTTTATTACACAACATTAATTTGACTCCTGGTCCACAAATCCGCTTAAGATAAGATGCAGCATGGATGCAATGGGCCATAATTTTGGGCACACAAAGGCAAAAAAAAAACCTAAAGCACAACAACATTAGTGAAAGATTGAGACTGCATCTTTGGGGGAGTCATGGAGTAGCATCCTGAAACCAGGGGTGGAGACTGGATTCTCAGAGTATATTACCTATTACATTCAAGACTCTTCTCAGGACGGATTCTGATGACAATCTGACCTGGTGTCGATCCACAACCTTAAAGTCCAATTGTGTACATAAAATGAAAAAGAAAAATCAACCAATCACAGCTGGATATACTTGATGGTTGGGCCTGACCACACAGTCTGCACCGAAGGAAGGAGGGGCTCAGAACCCTTGCTCTTTGAAGCCACTTTGGGTGCAAGCATGGACTTCAAACACTGGTAACGTACATAAGATGTTGAGAATCTCAAGAATTGGGTACTCGCCGAAGGGAACAAGGCACTTGTATCTTTCCCCCCACTTTGTACTGTCCTGCACTGTAGAAGTCATTTTCAAAACCATGAGATCCCACTACAGAGTGGGGCAAATGAGAAACACGACCCACATTTGCACTCAATCTGTGAGACCCAGATGCGTTTCCCAACACGCTGCACGTCCACGGTGGTGACAGAGCAGGGGACGGCAAGAGAGACGTCCCAGATATATCACAAGCTCAAATTACAATACATTGCATTACTTAAGGGAGGAATATGTGCCGATAGACCGATGCTGTTTACATCTCGTATATTCTGTAACCCACGTATTAACGAAGTAGGACAGTCGATCGACGTAAATAAAGTTGTGTTAGGAATCTAGGTAGCTAAGAATCAGATTGACAACGACGGTAGGGTCCCATCCACGTTATAGCTAACGTTAGCTAAAGCTACATAACGTTACTACGTTACGTTAACAGTTAACGTCCTGTTCAGTTATTCTACACTCGTTCTGACAATGCAGTACAAGACAGACAGCTAACGTTAGATGTATCAATATAACTAGCTAGCTAGCTAATGATGTTGAACCGACGTGAAAAACTAAGAAAATAACATTGCAAAGAGTTCCTCCTCAAACTTTTCGCAGTGATGCGTGTCCATTTAACATTAGTCTGCTTTAAACCGTGTGACATGTGAGCCATCTAATCCAACTAACTAACATGTCTATTGCAGTCAGCGAATAGTAAGGCAGGTTCTATCGCTACACTGTCATTTCAAAACGTCTAACTTTAAGTTAGCTAGCTAAATGAACAGTTCGAAAAAAACCTTACCTGAGTTGTGTTTTGGATCCTGCAAGTTTGGTTATAGAAAGCTATGGCTGCACTTGGCGTGCAAAGCAACGAGCATCTAGCTAGCTAGTTCGCTAGCTAAGAAGTTACAGTACATGTGAACTAAATTCGCTAAAGTAACTACCTAATGCTAGCTAGAATAGCTAAATACATTAGCCAGCCAGCTAAAACATTTGAAAAAATGCACGTAGGTAGGTAGCTAGCACTCGATCGCACACAACAGTACAAAGTATTAGCTAAGGGGTGGCTTCATAGAGTATATTCCTAGATTGGGATTCAATATAGAGCAACTAGCTCCCAGGCTAACCACTAACTAGCTACACACGTCACTATCAGAAGATATTAACGTTAGCTAGCTAGCAAACTCCCTTCACAAGCAATATCTGTAGACTTGCTTGACCCTGCCTTTTCCCGCTTATGCCCGCCCTCAGTTAATCTTGATTGGCTACAAGCAGTCCAAGTAATGCACCCCCTTTTCCCCCGTTGGTTACCAGGCTGTCAATGGCCTCAACAACAGGGTATAATTGGTTGTCAGATATGGCTCTCATGTGTTGGAATTTCCCCCTTTTCCTCCATACAACCCCAAGAACGAGTCGAGAAGGCCGATGGCATATTAATGTAGTAAGAAAGTGTGTAGCTAGCTAGCTAAGTTAGCCAAAACAGCCCGACAACTCAGACTTCTCCGGACAATTCACGCAACTGACAGCATGACAAAACTACAACAAGAGTCGGCAGTCCAATTCCTAAAAATCGTAAGATGAGCCCTGGCTCGTTAACAGCATTCGAACTAAAAACGAGTTGAGAGAACAGAGTACAGTAAAAAAAAAAAAAAAAACTACGATAGCTTGCTAACATTACATTAGCTAGCTAGCTATCTGGTCAGACAGACACATCAGCGAACGGAATCTTTTTGTTATTAATCTAATTGTATATAACAGCGTAGTTACACTACAAGTCACTCACAGTCCTATCCGGTCGACGCGTATGGCGCCTCTGTCCGGTTTTGGCCTGGGTTACACCTGGATTGTGGTCTGGACAGTAGTAGAATGTTTACAAACTCACCCCAGCGCCCCTCTCTCTCCCTCTCTCTCCTTTCTCCTCTTTTGGAATCTGACACTCCCCTCCAGGGCTAAATCTCGCGAGATGCTCCAACATCAGCCTCAAAACCCTCCCTCATCTCGCGAGGATGTATTTAAAATGGGGCGTTGATCATTGAAAATACAATACTGTACACTGCAATTTCATGTTTAACGTTGTATAAATTAACACTATAATATATATTTGTGTCATTTATAGATACATTATTGTAAAATCATAATCAGTAAATATCCTCCATCTGAATATTGTGGTGTAATTCATGTGTAATAATGTATATTTGAATCGGCTTGAGTAAATTTTAGGGAGGGTAATAAAGCTTAAAAATATGTAAGGCACTGTATCATTGTTTGTAGTGAACACAGCAAAACTCTCAAAAGTATTAAAATAATAATTGTGCATGGTTTATTACATGATAATCAGTTAGAGGAAGGTTGCCTTTAAAATGAAAGGAATATTGATGAAAGAATATATAAACAATCACAACTGAAAGATTTGCAGAATACTTCTTGTGGAAAATAATGGTAAAATAACAAAGACAAAGACAAGTAAACAAGTTTGGTGGCGACTGTAGCATTCTTTTATTTTTTACCACTCTGCTTTTGAAAGACGAAGACAAAGAAGGCATTCAAAGTGGAGTAGACCATTTCCAATGAACAGGAATGAGGAATGGACAAATTTGACACAGAAGGAATTATTCACAAATTCAGCCCCTCCACCTTTAAGTGAATTTGTTCAACTTCGATCAGATTTTACTATTAGATTTATCAGAGACTGCACAGTCAGTCTGCTTTCACAAATAAAAGTGAATAGACATTGTATAAGGTCTCTTGAAAAATGAATAAAGTAAAATAAGTACATAAAAGCATTCAAACACTGTCATCTGTCAGAGTTCTGGTTTAATGCCAGCATGAAATGTACAATGACAAAGCTGTCCCCCCATGACCTTTAGGGTCAACACCAGTGGTCTCCAGTCATGGTTTGGTGAGCCATAACCCAGCCTGTCTTTCTGAAGGAACACTATAAACAGCCAGAGTAGAACTAGATTCTTTATCATTTCAAATTATTATTATTATTATCATTTTTGCTGGTTTATGAGAATTGAGGTGATTGGAATCTAAACATTGTCAGTAAATTAAACCAACTTTTAATGCTTTTGTATTTGCATTTACTATGTTTCACTGGGTTATTCAAGCCCTTTAGGCTCCAGGTAATAACTGGAGTGGTTCCTATAGCACTGGACATATTCATTCCAGAACTTCCCATAAAGGTTCAATGATGTTTAGATCTGGTGATTGGGGAGACCATGGAAGGTGTTTGACTTCATCCTGATGTTAATGAAACCACTCTTGAATCCATTTAGCAGTGTGTATGGGGGTGTTATCATCTTAGAATATGGGAACATCTTGAGCAAAAGTTTTGCACAATAGGGTTGCACCTGGTCATCTAAAATGGCTTTGTATTCATTGGCCGTAATTCTATCATGCAGAGTAATAATCGAACCCAATGACTCCCACAAGGTGGCAGATCCACCACCATATTTAACAGTTTGGAATAGGCAATGTGGGTTGAAGGCTTCCTTTGGCTTTCTCGAAACATAAACCCATCCAGATGTAGTAAAAAGACTCATCAGACCATACTGCTTTCTTCCATTGCTCAGAAGTCCAGGTTTTGTGCTCATTACACCAGTTTATGCATTGTTGCGCATTGGCCTCAGTTACAAGCGGTTTCAGAATGGCAGCCCTGCCATAAATATCAGCTTTGAAGCTATGAAGCTCATGACGTGGTCTTTGTTGAGACTGGGTCCCGGTGGTGTCGATTCAGTTCTGTGGTCATTTTTGAGGTTGTTGTTTTGTGGCTTTTAGCTAAGTGTCCATCTAACTCTGTCGCTGAGCTTTTACTTACGATCACTGTTCCTCTTTCCTGATGCAGTTTTTCCTTTTTTGTGTATGCCGTCATGATTGTCAACACTGTTCCCCTTGACACATTAAATAATTCACAGTAACATATTGAACAACAGAAACATATTGGTAATTAGTATTTACATTAATATGAGACATGTAGACTTCTTTTTCATTTGGTGTTTCGATTATTTTGTGTACCCCATGCATATGCATTGCTAATTAGGAGCATACAACTCATACAAGTTGAATAGATTTTCTTTCATCCAACATTCTCTGTCCAGTGTATATTATACTTGAATCAGATGCAGGCTGCTAGGAACATAATAATATCATTTTAGGTACATGTCACAAAAAGGTGGAGAGTGGCTTAGCCAAGGGGCTTGACAGATAATTGGATTGAAAATCACCAGATGACCCATACAGTCAGTTGGTCCCAGATAGTACTGTAAATTTGCAGATCTCAATATGTTTCCCAACCCTGCTATACTTTCCATTTAAAATTCATGGCCAAGACTGCTTATTATTGTTGACGGCTCTTTCTCAGCTCGCTTGCTTTGTTTCCTGTTTTGTCGTTCCCATTTCTGTATCCTGAACTTGCGAAGGAGGAAGCCATGTCTTTAATTATGTATCCAGTGTGCCGGATCGGGCCTTGCATAACTGCTGGCCCCACTCCAAATGGCGGCATGTGAAGTTCTGATGGGGGGGGCAGAAGAGAAGGAGAGAGAGGGCTAGCATCTATTTTTTTTACAGGAATCAGCACAATGTCATAAATAAGTCACATGCCTATGTCCCCCAAGGTTCAATGCACATTAAAAGAATCCTCTCTTAAACTGTTGCACATTCGCTCAGCAAAACCGAGAGGAGGACCTCTCCTTCAGGACAAATTCTGCCGGGGTACAGGGGCGAGGGGAGCTGGAACAGTGCGGAGCGGAGTGGAGGGACACAAGGGGAGAGAGAGGGGGCTTATTCAGCGCTGCCTGAGTTTCCTTCCTGATGGCCTCCTACCTTTATTCTTTTTCCCTGCCTGTGAACGGGAAGTCCTGTGTTAAAACAACCCACAAAGAATATCTTAAAACAATCTCTGCATTTAAAAAAACAAAGGGAAAAAAATTAACTGACAACTCTCTCACCTTGGCTAAAGCTGTTCCATACAGTACACACTTATGTGTTACTAAACAATGGCTGCTTCCCAACTCTCCCATTCCTTATTTTCAAAAGGAAGCCAGTGATGGCAAGACAGCAATGATGTATAATGCCAGAAATCCATTATGCAGTAATGCGCATTATAATTTGTCAGTCATGCCTGTATCATGTTCACAATTCTCTGTGGGATGCTTGTGCGATCCACGGAACACTTTTGAGAATGGCTATATCAGATTTCATAGTACTCTGTGCATCCTTTTGTCATGTAGCTATCACTTTGACAGTTTACACAGCGTAGGAGAAAATGTAATCCTCCTCCCTGAGCCTTTCAGGAATTTCTTTTTTTTTTAAATGTCATAATTTGCCCTCAGGTGGATTGTCCTAGATTTAGGCCTAGAACGATTTTTTTTGTCCAGGTTAAGATTTGGCAAACACCTTCCTTCCATGGACTAGTAGACTAACTACCCAATCACCAGATCTAAACATCGTTGAACCTTTACGGGGAGTTTTTTTTGTCCAACATTGTTTAGTTTATTCATCCCAAACCTTTCTGTTGACGTTTCCTTTATTTTGGCAGTTACCTGTATTTTTCAAGTTTCCAATCAAAAACAAAGCTATTGAGTGATGAGGTGAGAAATACCCTGTTGACAGAAACTTTCCAAATTGTGACAAATTCTCCCAAATTGTGTGTTTCCTCACAGGACTCCATCAGGACTCCGCCAGCCAGGCAGCACGCTCTGGATTTGATTCCAGACTACGAGGTGTGTCACCATACTGAGAACGGGTTTTAGCTGGATACACCATCCTGGAGCCTCAAACTTGTGATAACTGAGATGATAGAGTAACTAACAATAAATAAATAAATACATACATAAAAATGTAAAACAGGTCAAAAAAACTTGAGGGGCCTTAAGATGTAAAGGGATATTTAATTATACTGTTAAATTCCAATTTTATAGAATATTTTGTATACCATGTGATGATTTGATGAGAACATTTATCACAACACCAGAGTGCCATTGACACATGAATCACCATACTCAAATGGCAAATTTAAGAAAATCTTGCATTTTAGTATACTTACAAATTTTGTGTACAAACTTACACAGTGACTGTGATTCGCGACTCAAATTCACCTACTTAGTTGGATTGAGCGGCTGCCTTAGTCAGACCAGTGTTAATCATTCTGAAGTGACAAGACAGATCTTGATGTCCTTCCAGCAAACAGAGGACAGGTAGGAATCCTGTTTGTGTGGTTTTTCTTTCTGAGAGCTAGTATGCTAGAAATTCGGCAGGCTGGGAAAAACATGTTTATCAAAATATGCAACAACAAACGTGGACTTTTGACAACCTTTTCACACAAATCATTATTTTATTTCCTAAAATTTGGAATGACCAATCACATTTGTGAGATCAACAAATCGCTGCAGAGCCTATGTCAGTTCAGGAGATCACAGACAGGCAGGTACATCCTCGAAAGAGTGTGCAGCTGCTTCATTTTAATTTATGCAGTCCTGTAACTGAACTGCCCAGTCCTTGTACCAGAAGACTGCACATCCGGCACAGCTAGCACAGGCTGTCCACATGAGTCCGATCTACCAGAGAGGTTGTGATGGCCTAGCCAACTGGTCCTACCAGGAGGCCCGGAGGGGATCCCTCGACTCTCCCCACACCCTCTAGACCGGTGTCCCGCAGGGCACAGTGCTAGATCCTCTCTTCTTCTCCTTGTACACAAAGTTCCTTGGTTCAGTTTTCTCTGCTCATTGTTTTTCATGTGACATTGTTAGGTTGATGACACTCAACTCTTCCTCTCCTTCTCCCCCTCTGACACTCAGGTTCTGGCACGTATCTCTACATGCCTGGCTGACATCTCAGCTTGGATGTCAACCAGGGGCCCAGATTAGGGTAAAAGTCATACTTGTCAAAGGTCAAGTATCTTAGAAAAGATACTCGTCCTTCCTAAAAGTTACTTGTCCTTGGTCTATTCACCTACCAAATTTCCTGAAAAGTGCGAGTTTTTTAGCTGATCTTCTTTAGTTTTAGCCTTTTTAGCAGGGGGTGGACTTGCACCCTCAATAAATCTCCACATCTTTGAAAATGTGATCACTACGTCATATGTAGCCGAAAGATAGACACGACGGTTAACTGTATTTATTTTCTACAAGGATATTTATGTTTGACTTGTGCAGCATGTGCTCATGGGACTGTGTAGCAGTGAAGCTGTGACGGGTGCCCGCAGGTGGCGTTAGCGACTAATGTTCTGACTCTACAGTATATCATAACGTCTCGTCTCGAACAAGATATATTTTTCCATTCCCAACTAGTGTGGTATGGCAGCTAACATAATACCTAGCTAATAATTCCTAGATTTAACTGAGCAGGGATGTGGGAATGATTTGTGCTTGGACTGGAGGACGGAGATGAGAAATCACTGCAGGAAAATCACAGCGATTCTTCAGCCTGGCGGGAGGGCTCACTGAACAGAATATAGACATTAACTAGCTAGCTAGTGTTCACGGATATTGCTTACTAATTCAAGGCTTGGTAAGTGATAAATGCATGATCACGTACTAAGCCTTGTGTTAGCAAGCAACTGGCAACAACAGATATCAATACCCAATGTCTGTGAACGCAAATGTTAGCTAGCTAACTAAGTAGCTGGTTATCGCTGTTGTGTCTATGTGCTGCGATCCACAAACTTGCTTGACTGCTGCAGTCTGGCATAGCAACAACAACAAACCCGGTGAGCACAGACTGTGTGCGAGTGACAATGTGCCGCTTTTCCCATTTGGAACTTCGGAAATATTTTTGAATATCCGTGCATGACGCGTTTGTTACGATGTGAGTGTAAAACAGAAATAGTTCCAGTTAGCTAATAAAAATCCTAAATTCAGTCATCAGCAGGACGATCACTCGGAAATCGAAGGTCGTCCTTAATCATTTTTAGTCGCCTGAGACGATAGGACGACTGCTAATCTGGGCCCCTGATGTCAACCAACCGCCTGAAGCTCAACTTGGGAAAGACTGAGCTGCTCTTCCTCCCAACGAAGGGCTCCTCGACGATTGATGCCTCAATCACCGTGAAAGGCTTCTTCGTGTCTCCATCCTGGTCTGTCAAGAACCTTAGTGTTACTCTGAATGACCAGCTGAGCTTCTAAGGGCACATCTAACAATTACCCCCACCTGCTGATTCTCCCTTCATAACATCATAAATTGCGCACATTCCTCACCCAAGAGGCCACACAGCTACTAGTTCAAGCCTTGGTAAGCTCACATCTGGATTATTGCAATGCCTTGCTGGCTGGCTTACTGGCATGTGCCATCGGGCCACTGCAATAGTCCAGAATGCCACCGCACGTCTGGTTTTCAGCCTATTATTTAAATCATAAACTCCCAACTGTCCTCCTCTGGTTTTCAACCTACCAAAAATTCAATTAAAATCACTAGTGCTGGTATACCAGGCCACAAGGGGTCCGGCTCCCTCCTACCTCCAGATACTGATCACACCTTGCACCCCAGCTGGACCCCTCCGCTCGTCCTCCTCTACTCAATTGTTCCTACGGGCATCTGGCAGCCACTCCTCACGGCCTCACCTCTTCTTTGTCCTGGCCCCCCAGTGGTATGGCCTTCCACACTCGGGTCAAGAGTGCAGAATCTTCCATGAGAAACTGAAGACCCACCTCTTCAGACTGCCCATCTTTTCTCTCCCCGTTTTGTAGGTGTTGCGGCACACATCTCTACAATGGCATCTACTTTATTGTAGCTGTGATTAGTCCTGCCATTTTAATTGCACTTATTGTACATTGCTCTGTATAAGACTGTCTGCTAAATGTCCAAAATGTAAAATGGGTTACCCTGCGGACTAAAGCAAGCATTCTAGCTTGATACACCATCCAGAGTCTTGAAACATGGACTTCTTATCACCTGCAGTTGGCTCGCTTACAAGGCGTGTCTGTGAATTGTGTGTGCTGGCGCTTGCAATGTTTTAATCTATTTTTGTCTGTGCCAGTGACAGTAGAATCTAATGCAAGGTTACCTTGCAAATCAAATAATGGGGCCTCTGAAAAGATTTACGACCGCAGTCTCCGAACAAGCCACGCCCACAGCAGCAGCCTCTGCTCCAATCAGTTTGGGTTGAATGGGAGTCACTACATAGCACTGAAGTGCCATTAGATGAGACCCCTATTGGACTGAGGCCGGTACTGCAATGATTAAAACATCCAACCACAGGGACTGCTAGCCAAAGAACACCCAATTGTACTTAACACTGCCAATCCAATTTATTTAGCTCATTTAATACAAAACAGAGTTTAGTGTAATAGTGTGAACTATTAAAAATAACAGTTCACACTAATCAAACTTGGAGGAAACACTCATGAGCAAGGGAGGAATATTTCACTTTATTGTTTTTGATATGTAGCCAGTGTTATGGGGGGGTGAGGGCACATTTGACTGGTCTCACTGTGAAGATTTTTAGAGGCAGATTCATTATTATTGGCACACTCACAAACCAAAAAAAACAGGCTACTGTAAAGCACAAACTAACAGTAAGCTCATAGACAAATGATCTTTGTGATAAACTCCCACAGAAATATGTCAAATACAAATTGGCTAATTTTTTATATAATATTCAAGGAAAACACAGTACCAAGCGAAGTTTGTAGTCATGTCATCTACTGTGCCTCTCATTCATTACACTTAATATTTAGAATATTTAAAAGCCAAATTGCCCTTTTGAAAATAGTGATGATTAAAGGAGGCTTGTAGAGATCAATCCTCTCTCCAAATTGATTTTATTCATTTTTAGCCTGAAAGATTAAACTTTTCTTCTGTGTATCTTCTACATATTCTCACAGTATAAAATAAACTATGGCACAGGGCTCAAAATGCACAAAAATAACGAATATATGCAGAAAAGTATGTAATTTAAAAAACATTAAACATACTCTTTTTGTTTTTTTGTTTTTTACTATTCAAATCATAAACTCCAACTGTCCTCCAGCTTGCTTGTCAAAGTTAAATAAAAGCCATTGGGAAATATGCCCCCTTTGAAGCCAAACACACACGTGGCTTAAGCATGAAATATTTCTGATTCTGTTACACACATACTTTACAAATGGATGCAAGCCTTTGGAGGCTTACTTTCCAGCTGCAGTCCGGTGGAGGGTTACGACTGGCGGTAGTGGCCGTAGTTTAGCCAGGACCCAGGATTCCTGCAGTATACTTATCCATTGACGGAATTAAATGTTTTCCCCGTGGCACGCTAACCTGGGGTTAGCCAACATGGAGAGGGGGAGAAAGCCAGAATACAGAGAACGCGTGAAGCACATGCACATATGTAGGTACGCACATGCATGCACCCATCACTGGTAATATTACCAATCACTCATATCTACATGCACGTACGCACGCACACCCCTGTCTCCCACAGCAGACATGGGTCAAATACATTTAAATATTTCAAGTAAAAAAATATATATTATTTAATAAAAGTATTTTCAAATACATTTGCAAATACAAGGTATTTGAATATTTGAATGTATTTGGAAATACATTTAGAAATTAATGTATTTTAAAGTAATTCAAGTTCATTGAAGTATTTGAAACACTATTTACAATTACAAAGCATTTATACTCATATAACATGCATTCATGGTAGTGTACATTTGCCCAAATTTGAATTCAACAGGAAAATAAGCCAAGTTACTTTAGCAGCAGGAAAGTAGCTAACAAGTCTCATAAATTGATAAACATATTGTTTATTATCCATCATTTAGCCATGGACTTTAATTTAAGCACTTTCATCGCCAGAACTGGCCAAGACTCTTGCCATAGTATTTTTGAAAATACTGGTAACAATTTAAGGAAGTAGTTGAATTGGAAGTGAAGATAATTCAAATACCAAGCATTTGGTTTCTCAAGTATTCTAAATACTTTAAATATAAAGCATTTGTTTGGGCCAGGGTATTTGGAAATACTTAATACCTTAAAAATGTAATATTGAAATGCAAATATATGTATACATATATATATATATGTGACCCAGGCCTGTTCCATGCATCCCATCCACTCATTTACTTTCACCCGCTCACCCACCCCCTTATTTTTCCTCTCCTCCCCCTCTCATTTATGCTTCCCCCTCGCCTCCCCTTCAGTGCCTCAGCAGGACGTACTCCTGCACAGACTCTGGCAGCGGGAGCTCCTTGACGGCAGTGGGCAGGAAGCGGGCGCCGAGTCCCTGACGGACGGCGCAGCGGGCCAGCGAGCGGAGTGAGGGGGGGTGCATCGCCATGGTTCCCAGGCGGGCCAACAGCGGGGGATCCCGGCTGAGCTCGGGGGGCACGGAGCTCCCCGCAGCCCGGCACAGCAGCTGCAGGCACTCCTCCTCCCTCTCACCGCCCAGCCCCCGGCCCAGGAGCGCTGCCAGTCGCGACACTGGTGTCTGGCCCTTCAGGTTGGTGACGTGGGCCTGGGCGCCGTAGTCCAGCAGCACATGCACGCTCTCCAGGTTCCCTTTCATGGCGGCCCAGCTCAGAGGCGTGTCTCGGTTGTAGTCGCGAGCATCAGGACAGGCTCCGCCCTCCAGCAGGGCACGCACGCACTCCGGGTTGTCTTTGAAGGCCGCCCAATGGAGCGGGGTGTCCTTGTTGCCATCCAGGGCATCCGGCAGTGCCCCGTACTCCAGGAGTAACTCCACGCACCCCTCGTCCTTCTCTGCCGCGTAGTGCAGTGCTGTGCGGTTGTAGCCATCCACTGCATTCACCTGGGGCGGCGCCGGGAGAGACCAAGGTGGGAAATAGGGGCCCATGGTGGTGAAGGAACCAAAGGAGCAGGATGAAAGGGGCGGGGGGGGAAACAGCTGTATTAAAAACTATTTATTCTCAGGGGTAGGGTTATGTCTGTGGTCATGCCATATGAAATCAGACAAGAGGTTTTTGGGCTTGGTCTCACAATTTTTTTTCACACATTGCTCAACAGAAAAAAATAAATCGAATCTAAAACTTGCATTGGAAAAGCATTGGTTCAATCATAATCCCAGTTTTAATGCAGATTTTGATGCAATACACACTCCGAACACCAGGGGGTACTGGATTTAGTTTTCCCTCAGATATAGCTCCCCTGGAATAGCTCCATTTATTGAGTCGTTTATTATATTACCAAGCCCCAGCTGCAGAGAGATTGTGGCATATTCCTTATGGATATGACAGAGGTGACCATACAGGCCATAAAGTGGACAACTATTTTCCCTGATGTATGCAATACACACCTCACTATGTTCGCTTGTGTGTGTGTATGTATGTATGCATACATGTATATTATTTTCATCCTACTTCTTCCATCATTATATATAATATATGCCATTTAGCAGAAGCTTTTTATCCAAAGCAATGTACAGTAGTGAATGCATGCATTTTTGCAGTTTATGTGGTCCCAATAGGAGTCAAACCTACAACCTAAGCATCGTCAACGTCATGCTCTACCTGCTGAGACACAGAACCACTATAATGCACCTCTTGGGTGTAAAGATGGCCCGTTAGACTGGGCATCTGTAATAAAATGGTTACGGAACAATTAACAGCACTTTCATCTAGCGTTCATATACCTGCACATGGGTGCAAGACTTGAGTAAATCTAACAGAACACTGGGTACCAGAGATCGCTGGTTTTAGTGCAAGTGTATCAAAATAAGCATTAAAACAGGGATTAGGATTGAACAATTAATCTAACCGTGAAGGAGTTTCATAAGGAAGACACATTAACTGTGTACCTCCAGCCTTAAAATTGAAAAGTTCTGAGATTTAACGAATATGCACAAATGTGATTCTTATCCACTGAAAATATATACAAAACGATTGAGTGGTCTCTGTCAATATTTAAGTTGATATTTAATTTAATATTTAATTATAAATGAATTGGTCTGATTCTGAGACAAGTCTGAGCACTGTCTGATTTCAGATGGAATGACCCGTGTGAAATCCTCACTCATAAACCAAATGAACAGCCTGGATTGCTCAAGAAATGTAATAATATCAAACCTGCAAAGGGCACAATCATTGATGACATGAGACGATTTATTTATTTTTTCCTTAATATTTGTCCTCAATCTTTTCAATTTTCAATTTGAAACCCCAAACATGTTCATAAGCCCCATCCCATCGCTGCAACATCATCTGTCAATTTGGGAAAGCGCAGGCAAACATGCGCTCTGCTCCAAAGCGGTGTTCAAACCATTAATATAAGAAAGCCTACCTTGCAGAAGGACTAATTGTTAATTTCCCTGACCCTTTTTTAATTGCACTTGTGTCCAGCCCTAACATTAGCTCTATTCTATCTGTTTCTTACCATGCCCAAAATCAAATTGCCCCTCAGGTATTAATAAAGTTGTATTGTATTGTATACTGGACCATGTCTGTTGCACAGTACCGGGTGGTTCAAATTCAACAGGAAGGAGCTGCACTCTAAGGAGCTCTCTGAAAACAAAGCCCAGTACCCACTTCATCCCCCCACAGTTATCACTGTTATTTTTCTGCAAAACCAGCTTGCCGCCCCCAATTAATTTATGAGCGACCCGATTGTGACACTGCACGTCCGCACACAGCTCAGACAGCTTCAGGGCGGGATCTGTGCAGAGGCCCATGAGAGCTGAGCAAATATGCAACCCCAGAAGAGTAGTTAGGCAGTGAAAGGAGCCCATTGGTTTGTAAGTTGTGTGGGTGTGTCCTGTAGGTGGTGCTGTGTCAGGGCTGCCCGTGCCATACCTCTGCTCCCTTCTCCAGCAGCAGCTCCACACAGTCAGCATCGGCCACCATGCAGGCACAGTGCAGAGGCTTCAGGGTGCCATGCATCCGGTTAACATCCGCTCCCTGAAATGGGGAGAGCGCTTTAGATCCCTGAGACGGGGACATGGGGCTGAGATCCCAGAGACACAGTGGATACAGCGCTTTGTCAAGAGCACCGCAAGTGTTTCTGCTCTCTAAACGATTTCTGCATTGATAAAGACCTTTAAGAAGAAAAACCTAAATGTTCAGACTCCTCAGATTGTCTTCGCATGCAGAACATAGGCCCCTTTCAGATTGCTTTCCCCTTTCCATAAAAAAAAGGAGTTTAATTTAACTTTTGAAGCTTACTCAATTATAGTAAATCAAAATGCTTTCCGGGACGCCGAAAGTTACAAAAGCGGTGCTTTTTTTTGGCAGGGTTTTAAAATAAGGAACATAACTACATCACTTATGACTTTGCTTGTGAAAATGAAACTCGTTGACTTCCTGCACGTGACTGTGCAGGGTTTATATTTGGGTTCACCATCTGATTGGAGCCTGCACCAAAGGCTCGGAGTGAAGTGGCTGAAAATAGCCCTCCCTTTCTGGAAGAACAGGATCCCTCCGTGTGACCCTGAGGAACAACGCAATCTTTGTTGTGCGCGCAGGCGCTTGCAGCCGTCACAAGAGAGGCTGTGCCTCTGCAGTGTGACCGAAGGTCGAGGTCAGGAGGAACAAGCTGCTGAGAACCAACACAAGACTGCAAATAAAAACAACCTGACAGTGCTGTGTTGTATTCATAGCAGCATTAACTGTGTACACAATACACTCATGTGCTACCCGTTTCACTTGGAGTATAATGTTAAATCTGAATCTCACACCACTTCATGACTACTGTTACATCAAACAGATATGAGTTGTAGTAAGTGTGGATTCACAGTGTCTCTCTTCATTGAATTAAGCTCTGTAGTTATAGAAATCTGTGATACAGGCCGTGTATGTTGGTTCTGGCTGGCTCTCATTGCAGCTTCCTACCATAAATTGCAAATTCTGGATAGTTAACAATAGACCACTATTTATTAGACACTTAATGTCTTGAAGGATGATTTACCCTATTATGGCCACATCATGTCAGGAATAGTCATGCATGAATAAATAACTGTCCTGCAATTTACATCCCAGGACTTTTAACAAGTTAGATCAACTAGCATAATGCTTTCATTTTCTGCAATGTGCTATATGACAAAATGATTCAATTATAGACTAGTCAAATCAGCGGGGTCCTAATTGCTGAAAATGAACAGTTCAATGACAGTGACAATAGCAACAAGCACTGTTTTAAAATAAGTTAAAGGGAAAATGTATGTATGTATTTTCAACAACCTTAACTGATCAAGAGATTGGCTGTACAAAAAAAAGAAAAGAAAAAGGGACAAAAAAAAATCTGCATACACAGTGGGTCCCGGAACCCTGTTCTAGAACAAACAAGCAATGATTAAGCTGGATTGAGATATCTACCACAAATTTGTGTACGGGTTGATATTAAAAAAATGTTGAATACACAACCGTGTCACAAATGTAGTTATGTTATCACAGGCACAATTCCCACTGCCCACCCCTTTCACCCAGAAATGATGACAGATTTAAACAGGTTAAATAAAGAAAAATAAGACTAAAATGAATTTAATGGTAAAGAGAAAAAACCCATTAAAAAGGTAAAACCACAGGACTGGGGCTTGGATACATTGGTCATACATTAGTACATCATGCTGAGAAAACCCCCAAATAATCTTATTGGCTCATATTCACTGTGCGCACCATATTCAACCAATTCGTTGTCTATAAAGATCTGCACAGGACGACATCCCATGACAACCATGTCAACTTTATGGCTCAGCCTACCCTGCGAATGAGGTCCTCCACATTGTCGTGCGGGAAGGAGCGGATGAAGGCGATGGTGCGAATCAACCGCTCGGACAGCGAGTATTTACTCTGAATGCTCTGCATTATGTACCACATAGTAGAACTCATGTGTGCTGGAGGACCATACCACCCGACACTGGGTGTCACCGCGCCGAACAGACACCACCCACCGAGACTGGAACCAGAACCGCAGTCAAACAGCTGTCAAGACACAAATGTACACAATATGTTCAATGTATCAAACAATGTTTTTAAAAATACATTTTACCCATCAACAAATATTGTCAGCACAAAACCCAAAAGCCACCGGTGGTTGGAGGGAAATTTGCAGAAATATGCATTTCTGTACGGAAAAAAATAAAAAGCAAATAAATGTGTATTGTAATAAAAACGCCAGCAAAACAATGAATATAAAGTAGTTAAAAAAACAAAGCAGGCAGGGGGCAGTGTAAAACCACAGTCGCACATCATCTGAGAAACAAATTTTACGGCGCATAGTTCGACATGGCATTGATGCACACGAGTACAATATTCAAAAACCAAGCGAATTAACTTTCTCTTGTGAAACTGACAAGACACGGGTCATTGCCGTATACAAACCTAACGTTAACGGCAACTTTAGCTCTGTGCACTAGTTAACGTACATCAAACTTACATAACTAGTATTACTACGTAGCTAGTACAAGCAGCTATCTAGCTAGATAGCTCACAAACTTCACAGCAGGTTTAAGCGCAACCGAAGCTAAAATAATAATGCTAGACAATAAAACGACGTACAAATCATGCGCATCTGGCAATTTAAAGAATATGTTTGCAATATATCAATGACGTAATTGCAGTTAGCTACCGTTAGCCAATTAAGCTAACGAGTTAGCAACCTAGCAAGTTAACAAATTTAACCAGTTTTTTCGTATTGACGGATCAGTTGTTAGTCATCCAGCGGTTTATTAGCGCTTGCACCTGATAAAACACCGCACAATTTCGACACAGAAAGGATGCTGATGTTAACCAGAGAGCTAGCTAACTAAGAATGAGCAATGTTTACAATTCGCTAGCAGTACAGTAGAACGTCGGCAAGTTACCGTTTGCGGTTTCAGAGAAGTATTCTTCTTTTTATCAAATATAAAGAATAAAAACATATCAATAAATATATTTACACATACCGTCAGACGCCCTCGGGTTTAAAACGATGTGTGCTCCTCCGAGTTCTGTCAACAGTGCAGCCACTCGAGACAAAACCTAATTAAAAATCCAATATGGCTTCCTAGTTTCTTCTTCTGTGGCGTAATGATGATTGCACACTCCTGGTTTCTTAGAAGTCCAATCTCATTGGTCGTTCGGCCAAGGGAATCGTGGAATAAAATGTTATTGATCGGTTTCTGTAATTGAGTACTAGAGCTATACACATGTATGGCTACATACATACCTTTTAAAAAAACAGATATTGGTTTATATTAATACTTATATTACATTTGATAAAGTTTATACTGTATTTGCACAGTTCCTGTATGTGGTGATGTAGACAGCTTCTAAGTTTAATGTGAATGGGTCGTCCTGAACTTTCAGCCTGTACCATCCAATAATAATGATACACAAATCCATCAGCACCATGACCATAACAAATCGAGAAAATCAGACTTAATATAGGACGGTCAATGCATGCCTTTGTTGCTGCATTTAGCAATTACTGATAATCATCACTCAAAATCTTATGACAAACTGAACCACATAAGCAATGCTATATTTCCACCCATTTCGACCTGCTCTGATTCATGAAGTGGATGTACATTTGCCTTCTGATTCAAACTCAGGATCAGGCTGCACATTTTCAGTTCCTGGATAGAACCAGGGCAGAGCGGGCCTCACGAACACTCCCTCAACCTTGCTGGTTCATACAGTCTATGATCCTAACAGGTAGCCACCAGTGTTCCACACCGGAAACGGACAAAAGTACACACTATACTGAAAACACAAACATGCTCACACAAGTAAGCATACTGCAGCCTGTAATAGATATATCAGGAAATGGCGTAGAATCATAATTCATTGCAAATGCAACAAGGGCATTAACTTACTTTTTACTTCTTGAAGTTAATGCCCTTACCAATATGCAAAATGGATTTGACTCTCAGTTTTGGGGAAAAAACTCAACTCAATATACAGTAGACTCCATTTTTATACATTCATTCATTCATTATTTAACCCGCTTATTGCTGGTCAGGGTCACGGGGGGGCTGGAGCCTATCCCAGCATGCATTGGCCGAGAGGCAGGAATACACCCTGGACAGGCTGCCAATCCATCGCAGCATTTTTATTCATACCCTTGATAAAGATGAACAAAATAGATCATATGAAATAAACTATATATGTAATGAGCTTTATTTTATGCTCACAAAATTCAGAAAATGATATTCTTTAATAATAATGCATTGGCACAAACCACAATCAAACGGTTTGCAAATTACAGTGCCTATAGAAAGTCATCTTACCCTTTTGAAATAGTCACTTTTTTTGGCTTACAGCCTGAAATAAAAGTACATAAAATCCATCTTTTTCCAGCTTTATTTACACATTTTGCCTTACAACATTCAAGTGAAAAAAAGGGCACAATTTCTGATAATTAATAAAAAATGAAAAACTAGAATAACACGGTTGGAAAAGTGATCAGTCCCCTGATTTAATACTTTGTAGAGGTACCTTTTGCTTTAATTACAGCCATCAGTCTGTTTGGATATGTCTCTACCAGTTTTGCGCACCTAGATTGGGCAATATTTGCCCATTTTTCCTTGCAGAACTGTTCCAGTTCAGTCAAATTCCGTGGTGAGCGGCGATGGACTGCACTCTTCAAGTCCATCCACAGATGTTCTATCGGATTTAGGTCAGGGGTCTGACTAGGCCACTCAAGGACATTCATCTTCCTGTCCTTTAGCCACTGCGTTGTTTTTTTGGCGGTGTGTTTTGGGTCGTTGTCTCGCTGGAAGGTGAACCACCTGCCCATCTTCAGCTGTCTAGCAGAGGGCCGCAGGTTTTCCTCAAGAATTTGGGTGTATTTGGCAGCATCCATTTTCCCTTCAATCCTGACCAATTGCCCAGTCCCCGCTGAAGAGAAACACCCCCACAACATAATGCTGCCACCACCATGCTTCACTGTAGGTATGGTGTGTTTTGGGTGGTGTGCTGTGTTTGGTTTCCGCCAAGCATAGCGCTTGGAGTTCAGTCCAAAAAGTTCAATCTTGGTCTCATCTGACCATATAACCTTTTGCCACATGGCATCAGAATCTTCTATGTGTTTCTTCACATAACGTAAATGAGACTCAGTGTGACACTTTTTCAGAAGAGGCTTCTTTCTTGCCACCCTGCCATACAGTCCAGCTTTGTGTAAAGCTTGTGAGATTGTTGTCACATGCACAGATCGCCCAATCTCTGCCACTAAGACTTGTAACTCCTTCAAGGTTGCCATTGGCCTCTTGGTAGCTTCCCTGATCAATCTTTTCCTGGCTTGGTCATCCAGTTTGGAGGGATGGCCCGATCTTGGCAAGGTGTGGGTGGTGCCATGCCAGTTTGTACTCAGAGGGATAGTTAAAGCCTTAGATTTTTTTAATATCCTTCTCCTAACTTGTGCCTATCTTTATCCCAAGTCCTTTTGAAAGCACCTTTCCAGGGGTAAATTCTTTGCGTGCCAGTGGAATCCTCAAAGAACAGCTGATTTTATTGTGAAATAATCAAAGCCACTACAATTGATGTCAGGTGGAGGCCAATTGGTGTGTGATCTGGAAGGTGATTGGTTATACGTGAGCAAGTTTATAATGCTTATTCTAAGGGGACTGATGACTTTTCCAACCCTGTTATTCTAGTTTTTCATTTTTTATTAATTATCAGACATTGTGCCCTTTTTTTCACTTGAATGTTGTAAGGCAAAATGTATAAATAAAGCTGGAAAAATATGGATTTTATGTACTTTCATTTCAGCCTGTAAGACAAAAAAAGTGACTATTTCAAAAGGGTATGATGACTTTCTATAGGCACTGTTTATATTTTTTCCCAGAAAAATCTAGAATCACAAAGAATCACTGATGTGCATGTCCAAAAAGCTTGATTCGGCCACAAGACACAGTTCCAATTGTAGTTCAGATGTAGTTTGACAAATTCAAGACGGCTTTTTCAGTGAATTGTCTTCAAAAGAGGCTTCCTTCTTGCAACTCTGCCACAAGGCCGTTGTCATGTAGGCGTGACCTCAAATGGTAGCTTTAGACACCTTGTAACCCCAAGATGCCAGGTTGTTTTGGAGATCTTGAACTGTGTCCCTTGGACTTATTTTTGCCTGTCGAACCATCCGTCTCACTACACATGGGAGCAAGATAGACTTGCGTCCTCTACCTGGCAGGTTAGCCACTGTTCCAGTGGCTTTAAACTTCCTAATAATTGACACAACAGTGTCTTTCTTTTTAGTGATTTTTTGTAGCCATCTCTTGATCTGTAGAGGTCAATAACCTTTTGTCTGATGCTTTCAGGAAGTTATTTGCCTTTCACCATAATGATGGTTGACCACAGTATTTCAAAGGTGTGTTCCTTCCTTTTTAAGGCCTCTACATGCTTCTGCATAAGCAACGCGAGCACTCGGCAATTTATACTTCTGCGCAACCTATGCAACATGGTGTCCTTACACTTCTGTAATGTATTGAACAAGGTCGGTAAAGTTTTAATGAAAGCAGGGAAACTCCTGTATCTTCAAATTTCTTCAGCCAATCTTTCCTGAAGCTGGTTCATTTTATACCGTGTTGAACAAATTATGCTAGCTATCTATATCATTAGCTACTGTTAGCAAGCTTTATTTGGCTGTGATACCAGGTTTCTAGCTAGCTATTGCTTAGCTAACATTAACATAGATATATACAGATATGGTATGCAGCTGCCAACAACAATGTCTATCGCTGTATTACTTCACTGATCTCTTGTGCAAACTATGATTGTTCTTACCATGTATTAATACACATCTATGTGTTACATTCCTGCCCTAAACTCTCCCCACCTTGATTTCTCAATTTCTCTAGGTGACACCCTGGTGACATCATCACCCTGCGCAAAGAATCTCGGTGTGGTGATGGACAACAGGCTGTCCCTATCAATGAACATTGCAGCGGGAGCCGGGCGTGCAGATTCTTCCTGTATAACATCAGGAGGATCCGTCCCTTCCTTACCCAGCTCCTGGTCCAAGAAATGGTACTGTCCCGCTTGGACTACTGCAACTCGCTCCTGGCTGGCCTTCCCGCATCTGCCATCAGACCCCTGCAACTCATCCAGAACACTGCAGCCCGTCTGGTCTACAACCTTCCTAGACACTCCCATGTCACCCCCCTGCTCACTACCCTCCACTGGCTGCCTGTTATAGCTCGCATCAAATTCAAGACATTGGTCCTAGCATACCAGGCAGTCAAGGGATCAGCCCCAACATACCTCCTCAAGATCTTCAAACCCTACACACCTGCCAGACCTCTCCGTTCTGCTACCTCAGGACACCTAGCACCTCCCCCCCTCCGCACCTGCGCTTCCCGGTCACGTCTCCTGTCGGTTCTGGCTCCACTATGGTGGAATGACCTTCCTGTGGAAGTCAGAACAGCTGAGACCCTGGCCACCTTCAAGCGACGACTGAAGATTCACCTCTTCAGGGTGCGCCTCTCCCCGTAGTCCGGTTTTTGTTAACTTAGGGACATAGTTGCTTAGTTTACACGTCTACTTGTTTGTATTGTATTAGGCTTAGGCATTATTTCCTGCATTTGAGTGCTTTACTGCTACCTCTGAATTGTGGCTACAGATTTACCTACAGGGTCCTAGTTTAACTATGTGGTTGCTCCTAGCACCCAGGAATTGTACTTCCCACTAGGGTGGCTTTCAGCTAAACTGTTCTTGACTACGGTTAACACTTTGTTGTACGTCGCTCTGGATAAGAGCGTCTGCCAAATGCCTGTAATGTAATGTAATGTAATCTAGTAAATCGCTCTGGAGCAACTCACCTTTATACCATAATAGAGTCAATTCACATGGAACAAAGGAACCAGCAGACGACTCTTGAAAATAATGTTAATGTATTAAGGGAAATGAGGGATGGTCTTTTTCTGTCTTTTCACAGAATTAAAAAAATCGCTGCTTTTATCTTTCTCCCCTAATCTGCATGTCACTCTGGATAAAAGCATCTGCTAAATGCTTAAAATGTAAAATGTACATGGTCCAGTGGTTACAACATTCTACACTGGCCATGGAGACCGGGGTTCAATTCCCCATCCCGCCAGAATCGGCTCTGGATGGGAGTGCCACCAGGGGGCGGCGATTGGCTGTCTGCCCCAGGGAGGGGGGAGGGAAGCCGACAAGACGCTCGCTGCGCATATGAGTGGCCCTGTAGTACCGGGTTAC
Source organism: Aldrovandia affinis (assembly GCA_029706075.1). Taxonomy (NCBI): domain Eukaryota; kingdom Metazoa; phylum Chordata; class Actinopteri; order Notacanthiformes; family Halosauridae; genus Aldrovandia; species Aldrovandia affinis. Next base: position 1,522,435 of record JAINUG010000101.1, read on the forward strand.
GGTCGACGGCCTGGTGAGTGCCGTCTCGGAGGAGATGTTACTTCGCCTTCGTCACTACCGGTCGCAGGACTATGGCAGTGAAGTCACATTACTAGGGGGGGATTGACATAAAATAGCAGGTCTAATTAGCTACTAAATTGGGATAAAATAGGATCAAATCAGAAACAAAATCTTTAAAAAAATAAAATAAAGTAAAATGTAAAAAAATGATGTATTAGCTCGATGAACTATGACCATGACAGCTCCGCCTCCATTCGCTAACCAACCAATCAATGCTGTGCGACATGTTGCGAGTTTGATTTTTGTGCTAGGTACGCAACATCCTCTGCAACACCCTCTGCAACATCAATGCAACCTCTGCGACGTGTTGCAGAGGATGTTGCGTCGCAGTTGCGCGAGCATGTATAGACCTTTATACCCTAGGGAAACAGGAAACCATTGTAGGCCACTGTATAGTTCCATAACGTTCCAATGAACTTCAAATAAGTTGTATGTTTATGAAGATTTGTTTTTGTTGGATTCAATTTAAAAGAATAGTTAAGGGTTTGAATAATTGTGATCCAGATGTTTTCTGGAAAAAAATATTATTAATAAAACAAAATATGTTTTTCTGAACAATTGTACTAATATTGTAGGTTTGGAATTTTCAGAATTTTTTGAGCATAAAAAAAATCATTTTAATTTAATCTTTATCAAGGGTATGAATGAGTCTACTGTATCTACAGCACTTCTATATTTATTTAGATGCAACCACTCTTCAAAAGACAAGGTGAATGGTGTGTGTTGTAAAACTGTACTTTTAAAAGTGCCAAATGTGCCATTTCCAAATAAAACACATTTGAATGTGTCTATGTTTATAGACAATATTTGCTTTGCTTTGCCTTTGCTTAGCAATTTTTAATTCATGACCTGTGAATTTAGTATCAACACCTTTTTTAAGCAAGGCCACATTATATCGTTCCAGTATCTTTATTTCACTAAAGAAAATATAATTTTCATTATTTTTTTTAAATATTTGATTCTGCACTTTTAATGAGCATATTGTTATTGTTTATACCGATTTTAGGCTATTTCTTTATACATTTAGGGCTATATTTAAGGAACATATACAAATATACAAAAGGGGTTTAATAAACCTAAGGAATCAAGCCCTTTGTTCGTTAAAGTGAATTGATTCACACCCAATTTAATGTCACCATAACATACACATTTAGATCTATCGCAATGGGAGAGATAATCACCTTCCAGACAAATTGGTTGGACACTTAAACCGACACACACTTAGACTATGTTGTACTTGTTGGAAGGAATGCGATAGAATAGAACTCCAAACATGTCTCGTTGCTTGAAACGATATTTATTTTCTGTTTATTACATTTTGTCCCTATCAAAAAAGCGCTGCTCTCCACATGTGACAACCAGAATGCCATTCGTTTGACTGTAGCCTTTCATATTCTCCGTCTTTTTTTCTCTTCAGTGCGATGCTTTGGGATGCCAAATTTCATAGACATATCGGCGTATGCAGGACGTAAACATTACAGATTATACTCCTTTATAGAGTTTAAAAAGTAATTATGCTTATACTCACGTCACATTTTAATTTGCCGTAAAAGTATAAAATAGTGATCAAGAGGAATCTCGCATATTTCTACATTACATAAATCTAACGTGCTGTATCAACTGGCACCACTTATTTCGCCAGCGGAATAATCACTAAAACGATAAAACAACAGTGACCTTTAATTGGGTAGAAAAACCCGACAAATAGAACCCGGAAGTCTTATTGTGACTAGCTTCAAGTTCATAGGTATAAGGCTCCTCACAACGATGCATTTTCGGGCATAGATATATATACGTTTTCAGTCTGAAGTCCTGAGGTCTGTGGGAACGCTTCCGCTAGTCTCCCCTCCTGAGCGTAGTCACACTCCCCCTGGTGGAGAGGAATAGGTAAAGGACGACGACTTTGTCCTGGGCCCAAAGCATAATGTATACAGGGTGTAGACAAAATAATGGAAACACCAAACAATATATTAATTAATAAGGACTTGGCCCACCCGCCTACAGAATAGCTTCAGTCCTTCTTGGAATGCTGTTATACAAGTTTTGAAATAGTGTGATATTGGACCATTCTTCAAGATGGAAAGCCTCCAGCTCTTTAAACGGAACTGTACTGGAGGCAACACCAGAGTGCTCTTCTCAACAGTCAGCCACCTATTACAGCCCCCTGACACCCTGCCTGCCAATATCTCCACTGAACACTTTTTACACTTTTTTGAGACCAAAATCAACACCATTCACCTACACCTGACCACGTCTGGCACTACCCCTGGGGATCTACCCTAGATGGCCACCTTGGGTCAGCCACTCACCAGCTCCCTCTCTGACCTCACCCCAGCATCAGAATATTCCATCTCTGAGCTAATCCACAATTCCAAGTCTACCACCCGTCAGCTCGATCCCCTCCCCACAAGCCTTGTTAAAGCCTGCTTGCCATCCATCTGCCCTCTGATAACCACAATAATTAACTCCTCCCTCACCTCTGGAACTGTGCCTCCCACTGTCAAAATGGCCGCAATCACACGTATTCTCAAAAAACCTGGTGCTGCTCCAGATAACCTGAACAACTACAGGTCCATTTCCAATCTCCCCTTCATCTCCAAAACACTTGAGCGGGTGGTAGCCGACCAACTCCAGTCTGACCTTTACTCCAATAATCTCCACGAACCCTTTGAATCCGGTTTCTGCCCTAAACACAGCACAGAAACAGCCCTGGTTAAAATCACCAATGACTCAGAGCTGCTGACTATCCTCCTCCTTCCTCAACCTCCTCCTTTGACACCATCTCCCACTCACTACTCTTGGAACACCTGGCTGGCACCTGCACTCTCCTGGTTCTCATCATATCTCGCCAACAGACAACAATTCGTTCAGTTAAAAAAACACAGATCAAATGGTTCCACTGTTTCACAGGGTGTCCCCCAAGGGGTCAGTACTGGGTCCACTCCTGTTCATTACCTACCTCAAACCTACCATTACCCCTGGGCACGATCCTCCATCACCATGGTGTCCACTTCCACTGTTATGCTGATGATACCCAGCTCTACCTCTCCACTAAACCATCCACTGCCCTCCCTCCCACCGCCCTTGCTAACTGCCTTCAGGACATCAGGAGCTGGATGAGCAGGAATTTCCTGACGCTTAATGGCAGTAAAACCGAATCCATGCTCATTGGCTCCAAATACACACTGTCCAAAGCCCATAACCCCAACATCACCATCGATGGCTTCCCTGTGCCCCTCTCCTCCCAAGTCAAGAGCCTCTGTGTCATCCTGGACAGCACCCTCTCCTTTGCACCTCATCAGAAACATCACCCAGACCACATTCTTCCACCTCATTTCCAGACTCTGCCCATCCCTGTCTCAGTCCAGCACTGAAGTACTGGTCCATGCTTTTGTTAAATCCTGGATCGACTACTGCAACGCTGTTCTCTCTGGCATCCCAAACAAATTACTCAACAGGTTCCAAATCATCCAAAATTCAGCTGCAGGTATCATCACCCACACCCGTTCTCATCCAACTACACTGACTCCCTGTGCAATACCAGATTGACTACAAAACCTTCCTGCTCCTCTTTAAAGCCCTTCACAATCTAGCCCCCACTTATCTCTCTGATCTCCTCCAGGAGCATAACCCCTCCTGCTCTCTGCGGTCCTCCTCGGCTGGTCTCCTGACCATCCCCCCCTCATGCCTCAGCACCATGGATGCCAGGGCATTCAGCTGCACTGCACTCAGGCTCTGGAACTCCCTCCCCCCACACATCCGACAGTTGGACACCTTAACAACATTCAAATCACAACTCACCTGTTTAAGCTGGCATATTCATTGTAATGTTCCATTGTATTGTACATACTGTTGTTTCCCCCGTTCTTTGTAATGTTCCTGCGTGGTTCTCTGCCCTTTACGTGTCAGTCCTATCTGTATGCTGTTGTCTGTAACCTGTTTGGTGGCTTTTTATTTTTGCATGATGCTTTTATTTCTTTGTAAGGTGACCTTGAGTGTCCTGAAAGGCACCCACAAATAAAATGTATTATTATTTGACAGATGAAGGCGGTGGAAATCTACTTCGCACTCTACATTCCAGACATTCCCATAAAGGTTCAATAATGTTTAGATCTGGTGATTGGGGAGGCCATAGGAGGTGTTTGAATTCATCCTGCCGTTCATGAAACTACTCTTGTATCTGTTTAGCAGTGTGTATGGGGCGTTATCATCTTGGAACATGGGAACATCTTGAAGAAACGTTTTAACCAATGGGTGCACCTGGTTAGCTAGCATGGCTTTGTATTTATTGGCTGTAATTGTACCATGCAGAGTAATAATCAGACCCAATGACTCCCACAAGGTAGCTGCCCATACCATAACAGATCCACCATGTTTAACAGTTGGGAACAGGCAATATGTGTTGAAGGCTTCCTTTGGGTTTCTCCAATTATAAACCCGTCCAGATGTAGGAAAAGGGTAAAAGACGATTAATCAGATCATATTCTTTTCTTCCACTATTTAGAAGTCCAGGTTTTGTGCTCATTACACCAGATTATGTGTTGTTGCTCATTGGCCTTGATTTCCAAATAGCAGCCCTCCTATAAATACGAGCTTTGTGAATATTACAACATAGGTTTTGTTGAGATTGGGTCACAGTGGTGTAGATTCAATTCCCTGGTCATTTTTGAGGCAGTTTTGTGTTTTTTAAGCAACTATCCTAAGTTAAGTGTCTGTCTAACCCTGCTTTCACTTGCGACCACTACTCGTCTTTCCTGATAGTTTGTTTGGCATATGCCGTCACGATTTGACACCGTTCCCCTTGACATATTAAATTGGTGTCAATTCTGTGACTGACGCACCTGCAATTCGGGGACCAACTATTTGACTTTCAAGATCTGTTAGATCTCACGTTCCTTTAGAAACTCACATATTAAAGTGTTGATTAGAAGATGTCTTTCATGTCAGAAATAGATTGGTAATTGACAATATTAAACATGTAGCCTTTTTCAGATTTTTCTGTTTTCTCTCCCTCCCAATTTAGTGGCCAATTATACCCTCTATATATTTTGATTTAAACAGCTAGGCTATCCACCGCCCATGTAGACTCCTTTTTAATTGAGAAGTTTCTTTTTCTGGTGGTTTCAATAATTTTGTCTAGCCCCTGCAGGCATCTCCAAACCATGTTATAAATATGACACAGAAAATAAAAGTCCTCAGACACGCTTCCTTGACTGGGCTGCTTTGTCTGCACTCACGTTACATTCAGCAACAGCTGGCTGCTGCTGCTCCATTCGAGTGGTTACCCATTTAGGTCCAAGTAGTTTCGCACGCTCGTCATTCTCCACATGCCAAAGATCCCATGCCAAATATAGTAACGCTTCTCTGCTTCGGGCCATACTGTTGCACAGTAGATCCCCCCTGAAATAATCAGGGCTCTACGTCAGAGATCGATCGGTTTTTTCACATTGCCTGACTTCATCACCCTGTTGAATAATCAGTAAAATGTTACAAGAATCCTTTTTTTTTTTTTTAAAGAATGCAAGAGGATGAAAAAAAATAAAAAATACATTTAGCAGCACGTTCAATTAATTTTCCCAATACCAAACTCTCTTCCATCTGTAAAATGGATTAATGTTGGTCTAAAATCACTAAGCAAACAAAAAACCAAAATAAACAGTCTTGACTTGCAAAGCGGAGGCCCTTGGTATCCATGTTTCATTCGGTTGTCTTGAGTCCACACCGGACAGACTGAATTCCCAACACATGCACCTGGGAGAATATTGGTTGGTGTATGTCGGGCATGGCTAATAATTAAAATCTTAAGGGAGCCACATGTAAACCATAACACTTATTCTGTTGGCGGGCACGGGTGCATGCGTGCGCACCCATACCTCCAGTCACTCATCACTCCCAGCCGTCCTCTGGCAAACTGACTGCCCCATCCCTCCGGGCGCCTGGCAGCTGCTCCTCGCGGTCTCGTCTCTTCTCTGTCCTGACCCCTCGTTGGTGGAACAACCTTCCGCAATCAGTCAGCACCGTGGAATCACTTGCGATCTTCCACAAGAGACTCAAAACCCACCTTTTCAGACTCCACTACCACTGAATTCTGTACACCTAGCTAATTGTCATCACCACTGCCTACCTGCTCAACACTATATACCCCTGCTTACTCCATTAAAACATTTTTAAATTTTTAAAAGTACTTTAAGTACCAACTTTTTCCTTCCCAGTGTTACAGGTATGGTACGCTGCTGCCTGCAATGATGTCTATCGCTGTATTACTGCACTGATCTCTTGCGCAAACTATGATTTTTCCTACCATGTATTTATGCACATCTTGTAAGTCGCTCTGGATAAGAGCATCTGCTAAATGCTTAAAATGTAAATGTACAGTAAAATGGGATTCAGAGACACTTAAAGGCTAAAACAAGATCATTGTACTTTATTTCCACCCCCCCTTCCCCCAACAGATTTTATTCAGACATCCATAATTCAGTGTCTCAAACACTTTAGCTGTCCAGTTCTTCCACCCCTCCCCCTCTTCCACCCCCCCCAAAAAGAAAAGCCCAAATAAATCACTGTACAGATAATACCCAAAAACTGAGGCGAAAAACAAACTAAATTTTAGCAAGCCTGTCAACATTGATTTCTTCAACTTACACTTCTAAAATGATTTTTCACATTACGCAAGATTAAAAACAAAAAAAAAAAAAAAACAAAGGAAAAAAAAAAAACAAAACAAAAGTTAGTGCATTTCATTACACAAGACCACTAGCTGCTCTTAGTAATTTATTAATGAAAAGAATAAAAAATAAAAATAAATCCCCAATGATTCATATATTTTTTTAACTGCACTGCTGTAACCCAGGCAACGCATCAAGTATATGCTTAACTGAAGTCTCAAACCATATATAAATATGTTATTTTGCACAATGCTTTCCCAATGTCATTTCACTCAGAGGGGCATCATCAGTCTGATGCCATTGGGAAATGCCCCCCCCCCCCCCCAAAAAAGCAAAACAAATAAGCTTTGCACATTTGGATTAAAATAAATACATTTAAAAAGCAATAGCAAATAAATCTAACTGTAGTACTGTCGGTCTCTCACAGCTAGTTTCTTCAGTCAGTCTAGTTTTCAGAATACAGCACCAATGCCACCCCAAACTCATTTCACCCGGGGAAAAAACTCAAACAGAACAGTAATAATCCAAGATGTTATAAATACACTTCTGTGTCTGCATTGGCTTAAGCGGTTACATGGGAACATTCAAAAACAGACATTTGGGGAAGGGTAGGCAAGTACATATGTGGCAAAAATAATGCTGTTAATGCTAAAGTTTACAGATTTTTTGCTCTGCCCACTTTTTGGAACCATTTCCCCAACTTCCAATCAAAGTTGTTTTCACAACACTTAAGGCAGTGGTTCCCAAACCTCTCCTCGGGGGCCCCCAGTCGGTCCACGTATTAGTTAAATTCCACCTCCAGCACACCTGATTCAACTAATCAACGCTTGTTAAGTAGTTAGCAAGTTGAATCAGGTGTGCTGGAGGTGGAATTGAACAAATACGTGGACCGGCTGGGGGTCTCTGAGGTTTGGGAGTCTCTGTCTTAAAGGACCCTTGTCCACTGAACTAATTTAACCAATCACGTCTACCGTTTAGTAGGTACTGGGCTATTCAACCAGCCAGCAGATTGTGTAACAGTGACTGAAGAGTGAGGCTTCCTGAATCCTTGTGAGGATTTGGGTCATCATAGGTTAACAGTAACTTTAGTAGCCTGAACAAACCATACCGTTTTCCTGTGGCAAGCCAATTTTTTTTTATCAAACAAAAACCAAGAGAATGTCAGCCTAAAGTAGCTCTACCTATTGTGTAAGCCTCAGTTTCACAATATCCAATGGGTGAAGCTACCATATACTGTCAATCATGGACTTGAAGGAACCAATCAAAAGATTTCACTCTCCATGGCAAGAAACTGATTGGTCCAAGTTAGAGATACAACAGCCATTTTGAGATTCATGAAACCTTGCCCCATCATTTACATTTCCACCCCACTTTTTACACACGCACAGACTACTGCGCAATTCTGAACATTTTTGTATTTCACCACTTCGGAACCCAGACATTTTTGCATTTTCCTATTGATGTGTAAGGAAACTAAAGCTTTGCATTAAATGCAAATTCACCTGTATAACATCATCTTAATTCAGATAAACAAATTTATACACAATGTACACAATATACCTTACAGCAAATGTGTCCTCCTTTTCAAAACTACTGAAATTCTCCAAGCAACACTCAAATAATTCTGAAATAATTCCGTGAAACGGTGTTCCATGGGTCTTCCATGACCTTCCCAAGGTCATTCAAGATTCTGTCCAAAAAGTCCGGGCAGCTTCAACGACACGTTTTAGTTTCCTTATGCATCAGACAGAATAAAAACAGAAAATAAGTATTTTGCACAGCGATGTTGGAAAGCTGGAAAGTTGCACGGTTCCTCCGCATCCTCTCTCCTGCCAAATCGAAGCAGTCTGGATGATATGTTCCTGCCTCCGCAATACCATTTGTATTTAACAGCAACTGACGGTTTTTTATTTTTATTTTTTTAAAGCAAACACCTAGAAAACCACAGCTGTGATTTTGGATTAACCTGGGTCTGGCTTTTTCCTTCTCCTTCAAAAAAACAAAACTTACTGAGTTAAAGGCGGTTGTCATGTTCCATTCAAACCAACTTCATTCTACAGACCTTGTACTACAGACACAAAGGAAAAAAGCAAGATATTCTTTGCCTGGGCCAGGAACAGAAGTGAAAATTCTTTAGACCTCAAAAAAGAAGAAGAAAATAAATCAATGATCCCAAATCAAACCATTTGACAGGAGTTTAATCTAGTTGGAGGTTACGGACTGATGGCTACAGGCAAGTTAACAGGCAAGCTAGCATAAAAAAAAAAAAGAAAAAAAAAGCAACAAAACTGGAAATGAAAAGCCTTATTGTACAAAACGCATGGACAGAGTCTGGAAGATTGGCAATTTACACAATCCAATCAATAACCGTGTGTGTGTGTGTGTGTGGACAGTTGGTCAGGTGAGTGAAAGTAAAACTGGAACTGACAAAAGGCTTTTGAGAGAAGAGTCGAATAAGATTAAGCAACTCGTTAAAAAAAGAGACTATGGGACGTCGTCCAAACGGGTGGATGGTTTGATGCAACACAGACTGTATCGTTGTGCCACAATGTCCAATATTACTGATATCAGGGGTGGGGGACCAAAAAACAAAACAAAAACATTCCTTCCTGTGGCCCAAAGAAGGAACACAGAAATACAGCTCAGGTTTCAGACCCAGTTTTAGAAGGACCTGGCAAACTACATGTTTGGAAAACCCACCCCTTTTCTGTGGGAGGCTACAAATGGAAGTTATTAATAAGAAAGACATTTCACCTTTAAGGCTGAAATGCATTGAAATGACTCACGTACCTGTTGTGGGGTGGGAGAAACGGTTGAGGGAAAGCATGCCCCCGTTTAGGGTACGACAGTGTAAAGGGGGGCTCTCTGAGCCACAGTGGCTCAGGTCATCACCTGACACACACCTATTACAGGTACAACCTCTCACCAAATGCGCTCTCGTTACAGGTAGAGCTCTGACACTTTCCAGGTAGAGTTCCATGAAGGGGATTTCTGGTAGACCACATTTTTGACAGTCAATTATTGACTGCGACCGTTGCCTCAAACCTACCGTTAACGCAAATAAAAAATGGTGCTCCTTTAAAAACACCCCAATCCAAACCAAACACTGAAAACCTGGGCATGCCAGACCCAGACCAGCTGGCTTCGTCTCTTGCACGCACACACGCTCACCCACACAAATGCATGGGTCACCAAACTGCCTAAACCTACAGCGACGGCACTCTGTCTCCCCATCACTCGTGGACTTGAGTTTACCATAAAGCCGAGCGGCCAACCCATTAAGGGTTTCAACCACGGGCCAATTGTCAGACGCCACCTAAGCCCCCTGACCCCACCCTCCTGTTAGACATTACCTTGCTCGGTTGCTACAGCTGCCAACGCTGCAGCAAGTTCTCACGCACTAAGGCATGTCCAAAACACAGCTGCTCACTCCTCTGTACCAGAGGTAAAGATTAAAAATGTGATGTCTGGCGATGGACGCAAGGTACAAAATGGCAGCCGCATTGAAATGAGCACTGAAAATACTGTACCATCGACATTACTGCTCCATGACATTACTGCTCCATCAGGCGGGTGAGTGAAGAGAACCCAGGGATGCAGGGATCAAAATTAATTTACCACTTACCCCCGCATACACATACCCCTGCCACCCCACCCCACCCGACCCACCCTCCAAGCTCTACTCTCTCTCCATGCTGCCCCAAAACTTCATTCACACAGGTGAAATTCAAATACGCCATGCAAAGAGATCATTTGAATCGGTCTTTCAGACTTATTTCCATTTGGTGCAAGACAGAGCAGTGAAAGCAACTCCATCCAAGCAGCACGTCCACTTCCTGCTTGTGTAGATTTCTACCAGTCACACCAACACCGCCCCCCCCTTCCCCCTTCCTCCTGCAGACAGCCTGCCGCTGGTGGGTGGGGCCCTCCAAACGTGGCCCCCCCAATGCCATTTTTCAGACAAATGTCCCCCCTTCCTCTCTCTTGACGTTCCAATATCCACCACACCGTTCCTCACAGAAAACGGGGACCAACTGGACCAAACACAAGACGAGGCAGTGCGAATCCTGGCCGCCCACCACATGTCAGGCGACATACTCGCCTTCTCGGCCATGCTGAAGCAATCAATTTACCGCCAGACCTTCAGTTCTCTGATTTCTTGCGACATAAGCCAAAAAAAAATAAATCAAAAAAAATTTAAATAAATAAAAAGCGAAAGAAAAAGAACTCTATAGTGGATAATGAATCATCGCTTGTTAAGGTGATATCACTTCTCCATGTTTATGAAACATATGCATCTCTTTTTAGTGCATAACATTTCTCATAGCCCAGCAGAACTTTGTCTTAATGGTTAAGGGCTTTTAGGGAGGTTTTCCCTGGTCAATGACACTGCCCAACCCTCCCTCCCTCTCACAGACAGACCCAAAAAGAAAGGGGGGACAAAAACAAACTCCACTAAAATCACAGCGATCAGCTGAAGGGAAGGATCAGTGGAAGTGGCTGAAAATGAGACGTTTTCATCAGTCCGTCCCTCTCAGTTCAGGGATTTTCTATGGTATTAATATCGTTTTGTTTTTTTGTTGTCGGTTTTCCTGGTATGTCCCAGTCCATTTCAGTCACTTCCAAACCCCTGGGAGTAAGAGCAGCCACTGCTCTTTTCATTTTTTTTAAATTCAACAATATATATTCATTTATATATATATATTTTTAAATATATATATATATACATACACATACATATATACACATATATGTGCATGTATATATATATACACACATTTACTTATTTGTTTATACTTTTTTTTCATTCATTCATTCGTACGTTCTTTAGAGTTTTTACTTTGGCGATCTGGGGGGGATGTTCTGCTCTTTGCCCGAGTGTGGAGTTCCCCTCTGCGGGGAGGTGCGACGGGCGAAGGGGGGCCGTCTCTGCTGGTCCCGAACTTTCAGCCCCCCCGCTCCTGCCCTGGGGGGTCCGTGGGCACGGTGGCCCCCCAGCGAGTCGCGGGCTGGTCGGTTCTCGCCGGCCTTGCTCTCCCCGCCCCCGCCCCTCTCAGAGGGCTTCTCCTGCCGGTCACCGGGGGCATTGCTGGAGGGGGAGGGGTCTTCTGCCTTGTTGACGCGCAGCTCACGCAGTGGCTGGGTGACCGCGGGGGCGGGGCCAGAGGGAGGGGGCGGGTCCTTGGGCGGGCGTTGGCACACCTCGGCGTAGCTCAGTTTGCGGGGTTCCTGTTTACAGGGGCAAAGAGAAGTGCACAGACATGTCAGTCTGAGGAGTATAAAAATCAGATAAGGCAACTAAAAACTACTATTGAACATGAGCAGTAATATTTCATATTTCAATAAATGTTTTTAAAGAACTTAATCTAAATCATATTCAGCCTTATATTGGCTGCAGCAGTAGCAACTTTAATGTAATTGAATACTGAAATTACAGGATGTGGCGGTGCAGGTGCGGTGGTGATGGGCGGGGCTGGGGCAGGCGTGGCAGTCGCTGGACCAGTTGGGTTGCGCGGGGGTTTGGTGCTGGGGGGGTGCTGCGTGTGAGCTGGGGGGGCGGGTCCCGAGGGAGGGGCTGCAGCAGGGGTAGTCTCTTTCAATAAGGTGGGCTCCGTCTTCTCCATTTTTTTCTCTTGGTGGCTTGCACTGCAGAAAGAGAGGGGTAGCATGTGAGCAAGAGGGTGGGCAAGATTTTGATGATTCACCCTGTTCTTTCAAACAAATCCAAATCCAAATCCATTCTATAACTGACCATCAGTTTATTATTTACTACTACTACTTAAGTAATTTCACTGAGCTGAATTAAGGAGTCAGCTTTATCAGTTATTAATATACAGTTAATACTATATAATTCTATAGCTATATCAATATACAATATTAACAGAACCATTCAATATTTTGAAGAAACTCAAACAAAAAAATGATTTTTAGCGAGCTGGTAAACTCCTTCAACCCACTTCTTGAAATAACCCCAGTGCGATTTGCATTCTTTACAATTTTACAAACAGTCCACTTAGACAGCTGGACGTTGGTTGAAGCTATTCAGGTTAAGCGCTTTTGGTCATTGGTGCCACAGCAGGCCCCTCCGGGGAATCTTACTGGCAACCTTTGGGTTAATGACTGGCAACCTTTGGGTTAGAGCAAACCACTACAAGTGCCACTGGTTCTGTTCTCCGAGAGAGGCACGGGCGAGGCAGTCGGGAGTCCAAGGTCACCTGGAGGAGGGGTGGTCTGATGTGGGTGGGGCAGGTCTGCAGGCTGGCTGGGCGGGGGCAGAGATGCGAATCGCTTCTTCGGGGACGACGGCAGAACTGGCAGCGGAGTCTTTGGTCACCTCCAGCTGCGAGTAGATGGCCAAACAGAGGAGGTTTGAGGGGAACGCACGCAGCACAGCGCGGTGCGGTGCACCCCCACAATACGCACACAAACGAGCTGATCGCAGACCAAGAACAAGCCTTCCACTTTACCCCCCTCCCTCACCTTCTCCCGGTTCAGACCGCGCACCACGTCCGACATGCGGTTCTCCAGAACGGGCTCGCCACCCTGAGTGCTGACCACACACCCGGGCAGTGGAGGGAAGCTGGAAGCCGCCAGGTCAAACTTGGGCTGCTGAACTTTGACCTCCGCTGGAGGAAGTGGCCTCTGAAAGGGAAGGGAGGAGCTCACGGTTAGCCCGCTCTGTCATTCTGAAATCCTTCTCCATTAGCCTTTTAAGGGGTCAGGGAATAATTTTCCAGTCTCCCACATTGGCTCCAATGGTTTTCAGTTTTTTTGATTCCCTCTGGAAAATGCCAATTGTGAAGCGCTGTGTGACAACCTGTTTGTAAATGGACTATATACAAAAATAAAGATTGATTGATTGATTGATTGATTTATTTGACACAGTGGAGAGGTGGGCACCCTGCTAAGGCCTGTTTGGAGATGCTTCATATTTTAAAAAAATGTATATACATTTCAAATACAGAGGAAAATAATGACACGAAATCCCAGACGACAGCCCTGCCTCCCTGAGGGGCGTTACAGGGAATAATCCGCCGTGCTGCAGTCGGCGGCGGCACTGGTCAGCATTCAATAACAGACCATAATACAGGTTGTGTGGATCCAGTGTGGATCTCATGGTGCCATTTTCAGACCCTCAGATCTCATAATCTTAACGCTCATTGGGCCAGGTGTCGAAGGTGACAGCTTTGGGGGGTTAGGGTGAAGTCGAGAGAGAGAGAGAGAGGGAGGGAGGGAGAGAGAGAAAGAGAGAGAGGGTGGGTAGATCAGAGAGGAGTAAAAGAGGAGAAAACCCAAGGCCATCGGACCTTCCTGGACAGCCTGGAATCCCTCTATGCGCAATGCTTTCTCATCACTGGGTACAAGCAAAATGAGCAAAATGAGCAACCGACCAGGAATTGGGAATCTTCCACAGAATGCATCTGTGGAAGGTTGCACACCGATATCACGCCATTCCTAGAATACACAGCAGATGGGCTGCCGGGGTTCGTGGAACAGCCAGGTGAGACACGTGTCTCCACAAACAGCCTACCAGCGTCGCGACGCTCAAACATTTTAGTGCGGCAATCAGTAGATCTCTCATTCACTAAAATAATTGTAAAGTCATTGAATGAAAAACTATACTTTGTCATCCATAAATGTGGCAGACAAGACTAGGCTGCCCCATCGATGCTGTCAACTGATCGGCTTTGAGAGAACCACACGGGGCTGTTTGCACTGCCGAGCCGAAGGGGGAAGAGATGAACGATGGTTGTGAATGAAAGCTGAACTTTACCGTGGTGCGGTCTTCCTCCCTCTTCCTCCTCATCCCACGGAATGGGCCCCTCCTGCGTGGAGAGCCAATGGCATCATGGTTTAGACACAGGGCCGTAGACCACAGCTTTCTGACAGCCATTTGCTTATAAATGCATGTCAGTGTTGTTCTTGGGAGTTTCAGTGTCACTTTCAGATCCTCAGATCTCATAATCTTACCGCTCATTGGGCCAGGTGTCGAGGATGACAGCTTTGGGGGGGTGAAGTAGGGAGAGAGAGAGAGAGCAAGAGAGAGGATGGGTAGATCAGAGAGGAGTAAGAGGGAGAAAACCCAAAGCCATCGGACCCCGGACAGCCTGGAATCCCTCTATGCGTGAAGTTCTCTCATCACTGGATCTGAGCTGACACCAAACCAACATGCTATACACTGGCTGCAGCTGTGAGTGGAACAGACACTGACCGCACAAAATATTGAACTGTTCAGGCTTTACAAAAATCGGGGGAAACTGTGGGATAAGTAAAATTAGGGATTTAAAAAAAGGACTGACCTGCCCCTGCCAGCTGCGCCAGCATCCTCGCTGATATCGGGGGGCGAGAGGTGGGCGTCCCTGGGGGGGAAGGAGGGGCTCGGCTCAGGGCCAACAGTGCGGGGGGGCTGGGGGCTGCAGGACCCTGTGGAACCATCAACCAATGGGACGGGGGCTCCAGAGGTTGCAGCCAAATCGCTGGCCCTTGGCTGAGGCTTGACGTGGTTCCTGTTGAAGTGGGGAGGGGGGGACAGAAAACATGGGCGGGGGAGATAGAGCAATGCTTTACATTTTAGTCAGTCTGACTGAGACACAGTGTACAAGCGCAACTGCGTGCCCCCCCCACACACACACCCCGCAACGCCGTGCCCCCTTGTCTCAGCTGTCGGTGGGGGAGGCCCAATGAACTGGCAGAAGGAACTTTAAAAATGAGGGCCGATAAAAACGCTATCAAAAATAGAAAAGCATGCACAAGGGGTGAACACTGCCACGTGCGGTCTAGACAGGATGAATGGGACAAGCAGTCCTCTGCCCTCGAGGAAGACCGGTACCTCCATCGTGGAGTCAAAAGTGCTGGTGCAGGGTTTGCTAGTTTGCATTATGACCGCTAACTAGACTGCGCACGCCGTGGCTGTGCATCAACACATGCAGTGAAGAGGGGTACATGGGGTGTTAGGCATGTCGGGCTAAAACAAAGACAACCAGAAGCTACTGAATGCACATCATTCCCCAGGATCAATCATCAGTTGGCAGAAGACAAGCCAACACTGCTTATCGATTTCTATAGAAACCAGTAAGATTAAACATTTTGGGCTCTCCCAATCTGATATGACAGGTTGAGACATGGCTGTTTTCAAGTGCAGTGAGAGTGAAGCTTTCTGAACCCCTCAAACAGGCAGAGCTAACATTTTATCAGTGACCTACTGAGGAAAAAATCACAAGGTTTGGTGAGAAGAGCAAGGCCTTGAGTGGCTTATACAAGTCGGTGATCGACAGCATACAGGGTAGGGTCTACTGATTACAAGGGTTTGTAAAGCATCACTCTCCCAACAATAGCTTTCACCTTTCAGAAAGACTCCTGAAATGACACAGTCAAATGAAGCCAGCTCCACTCCATTCATTGGATACTTAGGCTTTAGTTAGGTGAAGTAAAGGTCTCAGCCACTATGTAAAGACCTAAGAAAAAACGTAGCTGGGCTAATAAGAAAGAGCTGTTGAGTGAAGCCACTTCAGGGCTAACAAAACATTGTGTCCGTGTGAACTTTTACAAAGCACCTCCCTGTCTCATGGTCTGAGACATTTGTTTTTAAATTCATTGTTTTAAATACATGTGTTCTCGGAGTTTCACACGGTGTTGTTTTCAGACCCTCAGATCTCATAATCTTAGCGCTCATTGGGTCAGGTGTCGAGGGCGACAGCTTTGGGGGGGGTTGGGGGTGAAGTAGGGAGAGAGAGAGAAAGAACGAGAGAGAGGGTGGGCAGATCAGAGAGGAGTAAAAGAGGAGAAAACCTAAAGCCATCAGACCCCCAACAGCCTGAAATCCCTCTATGCGCGATGCTTTGTCATCACCGGGTCTGTGCTGATACCAAACCGCCTGACCAACATGCAATACACTTGCTGCAGGTGCGAGTGGTCTTAGGCTTTAGTTTTAAGTTAGTCTCAGCCAATAAGTAAGAGGAAAAAGCTGTTCAGTGAAGCTTCTTTAGGGCTAACAGAATATTGTGGGTGTATGAAATTTTACAAAGCACCTTCCCCCTCTCATAGCCTGAGACACATTCATGGCAGACTGACACATTTGGCTGCCAATCAAGGCAGAGTATTCTCAAATTCCCCATTGCTTATTCCAGAGTATTGCTCTTTGACCCTTGATTGACAGCAAAACATCAGTGAAGTAGCACCACTAACTGCATGGAAATGAATGGAAACAAAATGATTGGTTAGTTCAGATGAATGAGGTTGTTACAGGACAAAACCACCTGGTCAAAAGGGCCAATCCCGTTAGAATACAAAGAGGTGGGGCGGCGGTTAGTGAAGCAGTCTAACGCACCGTATTTTGGTTGGTCCGCTACAGTGTGCGCTGCCTATCAAGTACGCGGTTTGAGAAACAGAGTCTACCAGATCGGCTCTGGTCGTAAACCCTGATTGGGGGTGGCATTTGGCTGTCTGTCCGAGGGGGAGGGTGGGCCGGCTCGGGTCCGCCGTGAAGCATGTAAGGGAGTCTCCAGAACGTGGGTGAGCAAATTCCTTCTCAAAGGAAGTAGAGTACTCTGCCCTCTGAGAATGAGCTTGCCTAGTAGAGACGAGTGGCGGACTTGTGTGGGGAGGGAAAAAAATTGAGGGTGTAATTGGCTACCAAATTGGGAGAAAAATTAGGGACAAATCTGAAACAAAACCCCCCCAAAAAATGAAAACAAAGAGGCACTTGCTGAGCTCACATTCTCTCTGCCCTACACTGCAGGACGTAGATCCGTGCCTCAGAACAGAATGTACGTCATGTATCCAGCCTAACCTCACACGGGGCTCCTTTTTCTCCAGACTTTAAACTCGTTATTTAACCCTTTGTTCGTCTTCAGTGTAAAAGGGTATCTACCCCAGACAGGGTGAAACTGGTCAAGCAGAAAAACTAGATTCAGACGTCAAATGGCAGCAGTGCTTGGCATTCTGGGACCACTGGGGATGCCCTTTTGCTGCGGCATGAGGAAGTACAGATAAGAACGGGGGGTGATGAAAATAACACGATGAGGAAGGGAGGGATGTTTGGTGGGAGTACCTGAAGGCATTTAGTACGTTCTTTCTTGAATAGAGTGGAACACTGTGGGGACAAGAGAGAGAGAGAGAGAGAGAGAGAGAAAGGAAGAGAGAAAGAAAGATAAACGGGGGTTGGGGGGGGAAATGGAAGAGGAAGGAACGGGTTATTTGCGATGAGCAGGACATTTGTTTCAGGATTGCTGAAATCCTTCACACTTTCAGTTTAGGCAGCAGTAGGGCCTGCCATTTGGAATAGAACACGGATTTACCTTTAACAGCACAGCTAATATCACATCACAATGCGAGCTCCTGCTACATTTTCGGGTTGCGCACTAAACAGGAACAAATTCTTGTTTTTTTTGTTCCATATTTGAGTTCTCTGGAATGTGGAATCTTAATTGCAGGCCCGTGCCATCTCTGCAATGTCCCTCCATATGGTTTCCACATACTCATTGTCCACGGTTAAAACTACATTTAAACGAGTGAGGAACTGAGTGGGGCTCTTACCGGTTCCGGCTAAAAGGCCTGCCAGCGTTGAGGGAGGTGGAGCTGGTTTTGTAGTGGCCGGGAGAGCTGAATCCATTCACAAAGCCACTGTTGGGAAAGGGTGCCTGTAGTTGGGAGGAAAGGGAGGATTCTTTAAGGCAATTTATACACACACAGACACACGCATGCACACGCACATGCACACACACCACACAACTATGAATGTAAGATCCTAACACAGGTCACTTCTATCAAGAAACAAGTTGTTTTCTGTTGAAAAATGACTGTTGACCGGTTGTTGTGACTAGTTTCTCCACAGTGATGAGTGAAGGGGAGTTTCCCTGCTGCACAGATGACTGAAGAGCAAACAGGTATGGCAGAACCCGACCCGTCATCCCATCAGTCCTCAGTAATTCTAGAGTCTGTTTTTACAATAATAAGGTCTGTGTACTTTATTTGTACAGCACCTTTCAAAACATTACAAAGTGCTTTACATTAAACAAAATAGAACGAGCAGGGCAAGGCAAAGAAAATAGTACAACAAAATAGCAGAACACATAATAAAAACATGGGAAAACGACACTCTTCATAAAACACCAACATGAAAAGCAGCAAGACCAAAGGTGTCTAAAAAGGTGGATAAAAGCAAGTCTACAGAAGTGTTTTCAGACAAGATTTAAGAGGACACTGATCTACACACACACAAAAATAATAATAAGGGGGGGGGTCTCACCAGGGGGGTCTCGAAATACGGCGTTGGAGAGGGAGTCCAGGTCGGGGGGACAATGCCGTAAAGGGGGTACTGTTGCTGAGGGCTGTAGACCTGCTGCATGAAGAGGGGCGAGCTGTACTGGGACTGCGACTGCGACTGCTGGGAGTACAGGCTGGAGTCCAGGCTGCGGTAACCGTTCTTTGCAAAGAAGGTGTTAATGGCCTTTATCCTTGCCTGTCGAGGGAGAGTGTGAGGGTGGGGGGTTATACGGCATACAATACATATTTTAGATTTCATACTTTATATGCTTTAGCAACACTACTCTGGCTGTCCTGCAAATGAAGCACCACTGAATTGAAGAAAGGGAGGGAGAGGGGGAGAGCGAGATTGTGAGGGAGGGTGAGGGAAAAGGGAGGCACAATTAAAAAATATATAAAGTCTTTGTCTAAAGACTGCAGGGACCTTGATCTCATTCTCAAAAGGGCTTTTCAAAGAAAAACCTTACATTAGTTTGCCCCTAGCGGACCGCAAAATATCCCCTCTCACCGAGTCTGAACGGCAGCTCATGGCAAAGGCTGAGCAGGACGTGAGCCGCAGAAACAGGAAGCAGAGGAAGTAAGCGCCTGCAGTTTAAATGTCTCCTTCTGATGACATAATTGCAGTCAGCAGGGAAGAACTCACTGTGTTGAGGTGGTTGGGGGGGATAGACTGACCCCACAAATAGGAGACCATAAACAGATCTCAGATGTGTCACATGGCCCACTCAGATCTGCCCTTGAAAAAACCCTCACCCAATTACAGTAAGAGGATGAAGACGGATAAAGACCCTCAAGCTGTACGCTGTGCACACTTGTGTGGAACTGACCATCACAGGGGGTTCATGTTTCTATTTAAATTAAAAATGTGACTTGTACAGTAGGGCTCCAACCATTCTGAAAAAGCCAGTAAGAATAAATATTTATTGGGGAAAGGAGAGCAAATCCTTATATTACAGTACATTGCCTAGGTCTATTCTACAGTAAATAGTTTGGTATTGGAAGTTTTTTAATTTATTTTATTTTATTTTTTAAAGAAATGAAAGTTTGTCTGTTCTGCTTTGAAAGCACTAGCAAATGATTGAACTTTAGGTTATTTCTAAAAAATTGGATGTGGGATGAGCAAAGCATTGGTGGGGAACAGAGGGAAAATAGGTGCCAGAATGCAGCTTCTACACCCTGCAGCTTCTACCAGCGAGCGCCCCCTCCCCTTTAAACCTCTGGCAGACAGATGGTGGTACAGACTAGTGATTGGACAGCAAGTTTTCATGAACTCCAAAATGGATGAACACAAAACGAACACAGACTCAATTTGACCAATCATGTTTGGACATGGGAGTCCATGATTGACAGCACATTGCAGCACTGCCCATTCTGGAGTTCATGGAAAACCTTTTTCCAGCACTAGCAGATTCCTGGAGAGGAAACAATATATTTTGCATTCAACCCGGGGGCGACAGTGGGAATTATTGCAATTTTATGTCCCTCTGTACCCCTTAATGGTCCTAATAAATAGCATATGCCATGACCTTCGTAATGAGGGCAAGTTGTTTAGTTTGGACAGATTGCCAAATGCTCACTGGTTATCATGTAATACAGTGCGTATCCAACCCCTGCCACCACGTCAAACAGGAAGTGACATCACTACTCACCATGATTGGTTTACCCTGAAACGTTTTGACTTCTTCCCTTAAATATCTGTATGCCTGTGGGCATAAATGAGAAGAGGAATAAGACATTCAACGAAGCACATCATTCCAAATTAATTCTGCAAAATAAATGACAGAGCTTTACGGTTATGAGCATTTACTAAGCCCACAGTAAGAACTCAAAAACAGCAGCAGGTAGGCTTACCTGCTGTGCGTCAGTGTCCGACTGAAAGGTGATGTACCAGTTGTTATTGTGCGCAAACTCGACACTTATCACCTTTGGACAACTGTCATTTTTAAAGAGAGACTCCACTTCCTGTAAGAGAGGGAACAATCAATTTAGGTTATGTTTAAGTTTGTAACAAACAGGTGGCATAAAACATCCCTAGCTTTTGTGAGAACACCATGGTACTGAGACATCAACAAATCCCACAGCATAATGTTTTATTTACTTATGTGTACTCATTTTAAAAAACACTGATTTAAAAACAAATTCAACCCCCATGATTATTTCATCTTACGACAATATTGTCTGTCTGTCTATTCTCCTGACAAACTGCTTATTAAGCTAATTCTCCCCCCCCCATCCTTCTATCACACCATTTAAAAGGCAGTTTTGAACCATAAGAAAACAAGCAAATCAAAACACAAGATTCAACACAACTCCAATTCGAAGCTTAATCTTGGCACAATCTTATGCTCAGCTTCTGCTTACCTCCACGGGCGTGGCTTCGGGCACCTCCCGCAGGATGATGATGCAGCGTTTGTGATTGGGCCTCACTTTCTCCCCCTTCTCGTCCACCTGGACCATGGGTGTGGCTGACGGGACACAGAGGAGAGCAAGAATCAGGGGCACTGGCTCTGCCACAAAGCGAACATTCAAGTTCGAACACTGGCACTGTGCGTGTTAGCCGTACAGAGCAGTCGTTTATTTTCCTTGGTTAAACGTTAACACTCCGGGGTCCATTTGAGAGGGCTGCTGTGCGGGAACCAATAGTACTGACTTTTAGTGGCACGCCGCAATGTAATGAACCAATGATAAAGAAGCTGACATTGCCTGGCTGAATGGACAAGTGTAAACCGCAGCAATGCGGAACAACCTTGTGTTCGGGAGGTACAAAGCAGATGTAGCCATGACAGTGCTCGACTCCTGTGAATTTCACATGTTTAGAGTCTTCAGAATGACATGCATGAAGCAGAGAGAGTCCATCTCTCGCTCATGCGCCACTTTTGTTTGGCGCTGTGTCTCTGCATGCGAGCACATCCGCGCGTCTGAGGGAGGGTTCTCACATCTGAGCACGTCCAGGATCAGCCCCATGTCTGTGGTCAGGGTCTTGATGCCGTCCATGCTGGCGATGGTCCAGATGGGGATGAACTGGTCACTGTCCATCTGAGAGATCAGGTACAGGTCCTTGGACAGGTTCTCCCTTGGGGAGTGCACAACAGACCAAAGTCAACAAGGTTCCCACTTAAATCATGTTCTATGGTGACTTTGAACAACGCCTTATGAACAACAACAACAACAAAAAACTTATGGCTGCAAAAAATCAAGGTTGGTAGGCTTTCGCATGCTCACCTGGAGAAGCACGACTCCAGCTGTTTCTTTAGAGATTCACGCAAGGTCTCCATGGAGATCGGTTGTTCCTCTGTCAGCTGGACTTCTACTGTGACCGCACCCACACATACACACACGAGTGAGAGAGAGACGCACACAGATTAAACGAGCCTACAACACAGAAAATTAGATGGAGTTCATTCTCCTCTGTCCACCATGGCAAAAGTTGCACGCGAGGACACCAGTGTGGTTCTGATAGGTGCGTACTTGCAAGTACACGCGCACACACAAAAAAAGTGGATATTAGCACTGACCTGCTGTGCCAGGCGTGGGGTTAGAGGGGGGGTACCCCAGGTCGGGGGCAGGGTCCATGCCGTTAATGGCGCTCTCTGCAAGTGCTGGGGGGCTGCTGTCCACGGGGCAAGTGAACCCCAAGGGGAGGGGCTTACACCCTGGGGCAGGGCACTCGGAGTACCCTAGCAGGGGAGACATGAGTCAGAACACAGGACTTGACAATATTAAGGACAATGTAAAGACCAATGCCTAAACTCATGTATGACTGGCTGAGCAGGCCTGAACACAAAGTCAGAGATAAATGAAGCTAGAGAAATCTTCTCCCCCCACCATTTGAACATTTTCCTGCCAATTTGGAAATGCTCAGTCATATTTGTAGGCCTGACCCATCAGTGCAACATGCTCTGTCAATTCTGGGTAGGGCAGACAAGCATGCCTGTCTTTGGTGGCATGCACATTGCCAGCCGATGCTTCTTGCTACCACTCTCTGCAGTCCACTAGCTGAGCTGCACAGCATTGCACTGGAATACTAATTTTCATGCAGGTGCAGGCAAGCTACAGGCACCCAAGATCGACCGGAGGAGTAGCTTTTGCGCCACAAGGAGGGGGAATCCATGCCAAGTGAAAGATGAGGCTATGGCCAACTATGTGTCACCCCACAGGACTCGCAGCAAGTCATCACTGGCAGGGTCAAGATTTTATCTGCAAACTGGGGGGTTGGTCACTGAACGACATGGCAGACAGAAGGCCCCCTCCACAGCATAAACTCAATGGTATTTTTACTGCAGTGTTCAGCTTTCCATATACGGACAATGAAAATAAATGTATAAAATGCAGACACTACAATACGGTTGTGTCCAGGGGGGTAGATGTTGCCTCTCCATGTTTAACTGTGCAGTGTTCTCAGTGATGTACTAGTATTTGAACTGTATGATTGGCTAAGGGACCAGGAGAAAGATTAAACATGCCCCTGCCCTCTCTCACCTTCAGTGATGTCATCTGGGGAGGGGACGGTCTGGGGCCAATGAGAGCCCTCGCTGCCATCGACAGGTGCCTCACTGGGGGCTGCAGGGACCTCCTGCCACACCTTGGCATTGGGGTTCAATCCTGCTCCCTTTGAGGTGACCTGTGACACAAAACAGAAGAGCTATTCAGGCACTCATCATAATGGCTGAAAATACTTTGCTGGCCTCTAGTGGTAGAATGTTGTTACTGTGGGAGCTGCTAGTCAGTGGAGGACACCATTTCTAAACCTGCTTCTGCCACTCGCAGCCAAAAGTGAGCATTGTAATGTGCTGGTTTAAACTCTCCGCAGCTAATTCTGCAATTTGTGCTTTCTTAAGATAAAAATGCCAGTCATACCACCATGAATCTATATTAAAAAATAAATTTAAAAAAATATATTTCTGATGGCAATATTATGAGCCATTCATAACAGTGATTGCCATGGCCAAGACCCTCCAATCACCACCAGTGACTGTCAGTCTGTACAAATCAAAGAAAAATGCTTAAAGCATAATACCACAGCTATCAAAAATAGCTAGGCTGGTTTTTACATTTAATCTCATTGTTACTTCCTGTATGAGCAACTAAAGCAAAAATCCCAGCAACTACAGCCAATATTGGCATAACATTTTGATAGATTTTCTGATTGATTAAACTTATCAGGTAGCCAAGACAGAATTGCATTAAGCCAGTCTCATCTACGGTTTTGTCAGGCAATGGCAACCGACAACGCTACAAATCAACCTTTTTTCATTGCATGTAATAGATAATGGTAATTAACCTGAACGCCAGCCCTCTAAAAGCACATAGAAATAAAAAATGTCATAAATGCATTTCATTTCATAGCCTGGTTCTTTCACAGTGTGACACAAAAACGAGAAAGCAATGTTTTCTGTCAAGACTCACTGAAATATGCAATTACATTTTAAATATATACATTTGATTGGGACCAAATACATTGGAGTAGTGCCTAAAAGTAACATGTACCCGACTTTATATGTTTTCATAAGCGCATCTATCCACTGCCATTTTAAACTTCCCTTGAGGGACAGTACCCATACTATCATAATTATAAGAATACATTTAACTCACATAGTGCCTTACAAAAGTCAAAGCACTTACCAACACAGCCCTAAAATTAAAATAAGTGGGGACACGTATCAATAAACTGCAAAACCAGAATGATAATTTACAATATGAAAAACACTAAGCACTGAGATGTAGTAAACAAAAAAAATAGGATCCAGAAAAACTTTTTTTAAATGGGCAAACGTGTCAAGCATGTGATTTTGTCATGTGCATTAAAAGTTAGTTACACGGGGACTTCAGGCTGGAGAAAATCTGCTTCTGAATCTAAATTTGCTTTGCAAATTGTTAAAAAAGATTTACAAATACATATTTGCATAACAATACGTTTCATTCCAGGGAAATGCATTTTGCAAGATATGCATAAGGAGTCCATTGCTTGCCAGCCCTTGTCTAAAACAAATTTGGCCAAAACTGTTAATTGATTTCCATTAATACAATCCAAAAGTAATGTCTAGGCTACACTCCCATTCATAGGATATCTATGACTATTAATAAGTAGCCTTCCTGCTTCCCTACAGGCAGTGAACCACGTTTTAAATAGTCCTGCTATCATGGCTAATCTGATTACACACAAGACAAGACTCGAAAACACAGGGCATCCATGTATTACATACCAGGTAAACACCAATGTCCCTAGTACAAACAGACCTTCCATATGCTTGACTTCACCTAACAACAATTTTACCTCAATTTTACTATGTTAGCTAGACAATGCTGGTATAGGCAACGACCAGTTCAACTGCATCACTGCCAAAAATATTCTACAACGTTTGACCCAAATGTGTGAATGTTCAGACTCCATCGCACAATCTTGAGTCGATCATTGAAACCATTTTTACACTGCTGGCTTGAAAATGTTCCAGTTGGTTAACTTTCAGTTATCAAAAACCTGAGTCACTGTCAGAAGCTCAAGTTGCACATGCGCACTTGCACACTGACGTAATCCTTCTCTACATCAAATTTAAATCCAACAGGACGACCTAGTAGCGATCAGTGGTTTGTACTGTGACCGGGCGCTATGCCAGAAGTCGTAGTCAATCCATCAATAATGTCTAACCAAGATAACTCTTAAATGTGCAATTACCAGTGAGTTATTCAGGTTAAGATAACTTGTGCGCACCCATGCGCCGTAAACTGCGAGAACTAGCTAGCTTTGTCACATGGCTTCCCCCATTCAGCCATCGGAGTGTGAATGGCCGTCACATCGTACAGAAGCTTGGCGGCATTAAAAACGCTTACCTCAACGAATAACAGCATTCTCTTCTTGCCGCTGACTTGTGTAGATTGTGTTAGTGAGATGGCTAATGTTACAAACCGTTTAAATGTATTTCAAAAGTAAAATTTAGTTTGGTCCTGTAGAAGACGGAATGTTTCCAGAAGGCATGCGATGAAAAAAAAAAAAAAAAAAAAAAAAGAAGCGCCCTCAATGGCCCCTTCTCATTCGCTCAATCATTGCCTCCGCCTCCCCCGTCACGCTCACAAACACACTTATCGGCCGCTAACCAGCTCACTACTCCACATTTAACACACTTGTTAGCTACCAACTGCGAGTGTCCCGCGTCGCCATTGGCAGAGAGCACAGTCAATCTACCACATTAAAACGCTTGGCGGATTTGAGCCTTTCGAAACTAAAGACTATACACCCGCCCATCACTACTGACCCAGGATCAGTATCCATCTTTCGGACAACAGAACCAGTGAGGATTAAATGCTGGGTAAACTGTTCCTGGAGCGGCCGTTGTTAGGAACAGAAATATCTGACCGCGCGCGGCGCTGCCGCTGTAGTTGCTTCCGGACTTTAATCCCCACCTCCTACTCGCGGCATGGCTGCTGTCTACAGCGAGCGGCCGAGCACATGGTGAAAATCAAGCATGTCGGACGACACCGGAAAACGGTGCCTCATTTCAAAGCAAAAAAGAGAGAAAGAAGCTGCGTGTACTAAACTCCCTGGGTAATAAAATATTATATTTGGTGCTGTCAGTCCATTCATGAATCTGGAGCTAAACTAAGGTGATGCAATAAAGGTAATGTCGTGATTTTGTCTCCTGAACACCAGCTGGAGTTTATACCAAATGTACTAACAACGCACAGTCGAGAAATGTGTGCGAATTACTCAAATCTCACAACATCCAGATTAATAACACACTGCCAACTTGTAAATACTAATGATACGATAATGTCCTTGGAATGCCACCGTCTCATGTAATTTCTAGAGAAGCCAAATACATTAAATATATTTCCTTTGTCCATATAAAGCAGATTTTGGCGGCATTACCAATCATGTATGTGGCGCGAGGACGTCTGCTCATGCCAGATGGCATATCGTTTCTGGAATCAAATGCGCTGTCAATAAACAAGTTATGAATTAATTTACAAGATGTAACATTCTGATGGACCGTGATTTTCAAGACCGATGTGTTATATTGCATTATGATTTTCATACTGAAGAGTAAGCCAGGTCGGAAGCATATTTACATCCAATTTTCATCCATGGATTACTTGGATCAGTATGCGAATGTAGGAAAATACCTATTTGAATTATTTCTCATGAATATTGATTAAGGAGAGCCATAGCATATCTGAATATCAGATTAATAAAAGTTCACATCCCTAGTACATAGCAACATGTGAATGGTAGGATTTAAATATACTGGCTTTGACCCATATTGTACATTTTTAAATTCTTTATTGTAGTCTATTATTTTACCACTTTATTTTTCTATATGTACTCTATGTACCTTACAGAACACTAAATAACCTTACAGGGTTTTAGAAAGACATGTTATACATTGATCATTATTATTATAATAGAACTTGGTGAGGTTCTTGTGTACCTGGTTGTCGAAAATCAACCCTGAGAGCTTTCTCTAAATTGCAGAGCAACATTTCCACAGCAGGTTTCTGAACCCAGGTTGTTTGTATGTTGTATTTGATGCAGGATGTTCATACATCAAATTTGGAGTCTGAAATAAAAATGGAAATGGGCAGGTATGCTTCCAAGTTATGTGCTTCAGATACTCTATGCACCTTCATATTATTGTTTCACTCAGTCTGGGACTGTCGGTGGTCCTGTGCAAAATGGGAAAAATTATAGCAAGCGAGTTTATTTGTTTACACTTACATATTTAGTCAAATTCACCTTTTAGACTTTCAGATAAAATAAACTGTCTGGTTTAAACATCCTTTGTAATACTGCGGTCACTTAATTACTAAATATTTATATTGTAGTAAAATAGATGTGCTATACATGTGTTATATACATGCATGATATGACCGTTGCATGCCATTGTATTGCAGCCTGTAGTTGGTGCAGGATAAGGATAAAGGGGATCCTCAGCCACAGGTGGGTCATTTTAAGGGGCCTTGAGATTTGGTCAATCTTATATCATTGTGCGGTTGTGTTTTTGGTGCTTTTATAATCTCTGGGCCCTGTGATCTCTGACTTGCGGGTTGTAGGATCAAATCCCACCACTGTGGTAACCTTGAGCAAAGTACTTAACCCAATTTTCTTCACCAAATTATATCCAGCTGCACTACATTAAAGGTATCAACAACGTGGGCTGTGCAAGTCACTCTGGATAAGGGCATCTGTCCAGGAAAAAAAATTAAGATGCATTCTGGCAGCACCAAGGCTGACTTTAAATCAGATCTAAAAACAGAACTTCAACATCAATCATAGTTTGAAAAGCTGCATGCAAAAAGGTACTGCAAATGGCTAAGCTAGGGGTACAACTGTTGCAAAAATGATTACATGACAGAATCTAATTTAGGACATTTAAACTATATGGGAATTGCCCTCATCTCAAACAAGTATGTTTTCGAGGGGATGACGGTGTAGCGACAAATGTACTTCATCCACACCGGTTTATTTAAACATACATTTGCATTGCCAAAATACACTATCAGGAATTCGTCCAGTACAAATGTTTGCATTCAAACCTCCAGAGTATATGTCACAAATGACACAACAACCCTTCAAGGGCGGCAGGGCGGAGTAAGAGGCCACGCGGTTTCACCACAGCACGGCTGAGTAAAAGGGAAATTAAAATTGCCTGTACTGCAATTCTTGTTCTTTCAAATTTAGTAAAGATTAACGTTAGTCCAGAAATGTGCTGCACACTGCCAAAGTCCGCTCCAGACCGCTGCTTTGGTACGCACCGAGATAACGAGCAAGCAAACATTGTCATTCATACCCAGACCCACTCAATATCTTATCTCTATTGATTAGAGACGGATATCACCGGCTAAACCTCCGCCTGGTTGACTTGCACCTACAACGCAGCCAGTTAGCCAAGTTTCTCCACTGACAGCGTTAGCTAGAGGTAGACAGCCAACAAACACGCTGACGTGCAAGATGTACAGTACATTCAAAATGGCTTGAATTGCACGCATTATGCACTCCTAGCTGGTTTAAACAACAACGCGCCGGTGCCGGTCATCTCACAAATGACAAAATGTTAATATAATTAGCAGGCTAATCAACTTCGTAAAAAACGGTGAAAGGTGATTGCGATCTAGCAATCTACAACCTACCATTGCGCATTTGTAGCAATGCGGGTAAAATGCCGTAGTCTAATAGCTAGCACACAGCTAGTCTAGCTACTGTAGCGACTGTGGCTAGCCAGCTGCTAAGGAGTACAGCTCAACAGTGTCGCCATTGTAACGTTACAGCTAGCTAGTAGTGCTAACAAACGACAGGCCATGGGTTGCCAAGCCTCCTTGATAGCGAACTTGTTAGCTAGGCCTTTGCATGCATGCTTACCTGAACATATGGAAAAATAAATTAGAGTTTGAAAGCTCAAAATTGATTTTGTAATCATATGGCAGGGTGGCAATCACACTGTTTATGCCATCTACTCAAACAAAATCGATTAGCAGTTTCTTGCTAGCTATATGATAGCTACATTTTTACAAAACTAAACTGCCATATTGGCTAGCCTAGCTGGCTAGGCAGAAAATTAGACACTTTAGCTAGCTACCTCACCCGATTTCAAACGAGGAAGCTAGCTAGCATACCAAGCAGCGAGACGGGAGTCAGATGGATTTAATTTTAGCCAACGGTAGCCAACTTGCAAACTTAAATGCTCGGCGAATAGACACCTGTAACTTAACTACGGCAAAATCCCCAAACAGAACGTGATCAGCAGGCAAATGCCACAACGTTGGTTAACGTTAGCCAGCTAGATTAAGACAGCAAAACATAGCTTATAGCAAGCATAACGAGCGAGAACCGTGCGTTAACCTAGCTAACGTTAGCTGGTAGGTTAGCCGGTACAATAAAACTTAGTCTTCTGTAACGTTTGCTCGCTGCCTTGTTAACCAGCTATTTTCTATTTCGGGAAAGCCGGTAGCTTACCTAGTGCAACGTTACAATAAAACACGATTTTAAGGAGGGTGGGGGCTGTGTGGTGCTATTTAGCGCCAGGCCCCAACTCACCATGCCGCCCTGGTCTCCGCCGGTCTCGGGTATTCTCTCCCCCTCTCCTCTGGTGTCCGGTCCCGGCTCAGCCTCCTCCTGCTTCTGCGGATCTCCGCCCTGCTCCGAACTCATCGACCGCTCCAGGCTCACTATTCCCCCGTCGTTCTCTCTCGTCTCCCCGCTTGCCGCCCCTCTCACCGGCTGAATGCAACAATCACTTGTGGTCTTTGCGATCTGTTTAGCGAACGTTAACTACACCGACAAATAATGGACCGAACTCGAACGTGGCGATACCAAGGCCTCAGATCTAGCAATATTTGGTTTGTCTTCGATATTCCTTCCTATTTATGTGCCAACGTTACTGAACCGCGGAGTGCATTCCTGGCCGGGCGATCGAAGTGGACACAGGTTACACGCACCTTCCCCGAAAGTAAGCGCTACTGACAGACACACATTCACAGTCCGCCACCTTCCCGACTGGCAGCGCGACCTCTCAACGCCCTCTGTAGGATAAACGTTCAGCGCGTTCTCTAATTTCCGGTTCCGGTTCCACAACCGTTCAAACAACTGACCGGTCGGTCAGTGGTTTAGGCAGAAGAATGAACAAGGTCTATGGGCATTCACATGCGTATGTATTTAATAACAGTAGGAGCATTACTTTTTCTTTGATCATAGCAAAATAAACGTAATAATAAGAATACATATATAGTACTACGTGTGTACATTGATAAATACACATACGTTTAACAAAGTATTCGATTTAGTAATATACGCCATTTAGCAGACGCTTTTATCCAAAGCGACTTACAGTAGTGAATGCATACATTTTTTTTCAGTATATGTGACCCCAATGGGAATTGAACCCACAACCTAAGCGTTGCCAACGCTGTGCTCTACCAACTGAGCCACACAGAACCACGTAATTTAATAACTTTTGTTACACACAGCAGTACACTACAAAAATCAAAGATGACGTTTTGCCACATTCACACAGTGCTTGAATGAATGTCCGTCTGTAACTAGTCTGGCCACACCAATGCTCATCAGGCGGTACCTTCAGAAGGAAGTCATGTGACCAGTGTCCTGGCCACATAAAAACTCAGCTGCCTAAATTGTGCCCACTCCTTACCCAACAGCACAACCCGACCAGCTGGAGAACCACATATGATGGATTATATAACCTCAAGAAAAGTCACACGCCAGCCACTTATAATTGCAGCCTTGTTGGAGGTAATCCTCTACAAATCCCTCCAGTTGACACCTTTGCCGTTGTTTATTGATAGTATCCTCTAACCAGCAAAGACCTTCATAACATCCAAGGACCACGGTGGTTTGCTGAGCAAACATCAGGATATGCAAAGGTTAAGGCTCAAGGTCGGCAGCAGAGTGTCGCTAATATAAAGCTGGCCTCTTTTCACTTTAACCCTCTGTAGACAAATCACTGAGTGACCTCGGAGTATATCTCTCCCAGAACACTTGTACTTCCCCTGTCACATAGGCAGTCTGTAATTCTTATTTTTACATGAAAGAAAGGATAAACAGTATACAATAAATTGATTCATCGCAAGCAAAGTAAGACGGAAATAAGGAAATATCTAGTGAACCTAGAAAACATTCATTGGATAAAAAGTCATTTATTCACATATTAAAATTAAAAATTGCTCATCAATTCTTCATAACACTGAAAAAGAGCTGTAAGCATTCCAATTACGATAACTGTCTAACTACACATGGTTCATACATGTTATGTAGAACACGTCAAGTCTACACAATTTAACCTGACAAAAAATTCTATAATAAATTGAACAGCAGAACTGAGAAAAATATCAGTTTTTTGTAAACTTAACTGAGCAGAGCAGTCACATAAATCTTTTGATAAAAGTTCTGCCAAGTAACAAAATTGTAATTTGAAATCTTGGGTATCATATCACTATACCTCATTATTCTGGGTAAACAGTGAGATGGATTTGACTTTTTCCTTTTCATTTAGTGGGCTGATTGGTGGATTTCACTGGCTGCCAGTTTCACAATGAACACAAATAGGGGGACAAACAGTCCCAATCCCCTTGTAAAATTGTCTCATTTTACACAACTGTTGTGGGTGAATAACTCAAATCCAGCCACAAGGTAGAGCCAAAGAGCTGAATAGAAAATTTGATGCGCAACTATCAATAGTGGGACATGTAATCAAAATGTAGGAATCACTGAAATTGATGTAAAAACATGTGCTACTGATACATATTCTCCCACAGGCTGTATTATGGCATCATGCTGCACAGATACATTGATCTTAAAACCGTGTAACGGGGCCATCCCACTCTCTGCGCCCACTTCAGCAGATCCACGTGCCATAAAGATCAGTGTATCTGAGCAGAACTTTTTCACCCTAAAACACAATCCATGTCTTCTCTGGAATCAGAATTGGCTGGTATCTGGGTTGTGGTCATACATGGGGTTGAAGACTGTGGCCGTGGCCCCCTTGCACAATGGGTTCCGCGTCTGCAACAAACACAGCAGTAAGATACAGGGGTCCCTGAGATTAACGATTCAAGCTTAAGTATGTAACAGTTACGGCTCCATGAGAGATAAATTGGGGAGGTGGGGAATTTACAATTAATTTGAATAAACTGTCCTGAGCCTGTTGTTCATAATCAAAAAAGCTGGCTAAATGTAAAGGATCAGACATTGGCAGCTGATTCTTGTTCACTTCATTGTGTGTAATGTCTGCAGCATTGCAGTGCCTTTCCATACTTCACACAATCAATTCAATTGCAACAGAGATTGGTTTTAACAAGCTGATTCTATTATTGCCTTTTAAAGGGCTAAATGCTTCAATGTGCGTACAGCAGTCTGCAATCGTTCTTACACTGCCCTGTTTCACCTTTGTCTTCTCTTTCAGGAATTTTCCATGCTCCCTCCGATAGTGCACCTCCAGAATTGCCTGACGAATGAGCACCAAGACAAAGCCAACTGAGGCAATTCCT
Source organism: Aldrovandia affinis (assembly GCA_029706075.1). Lineage (NCBI taxonomy): Eukaryota > Metazoa > Chordata > Actinopteri > Notacanthiformes > Halosauridae > Aldrovandia > Aldrovandia affinis. Next base: position 1,555,416 of record JAINUG010000101.1, read on the forward strand.
GCGGCTATGGACCCGATGATCAGGATACTCTGCTGCATGTGGCACCCCCACGAAGGGCAGCTGATGGCTAAATGAAAAGGATAATGGTGAGTGCTAACACAGAAGGTGGAGAAGCTGGTGTAACCTGAGTGATCTGTACTTGCTGTACCTCTTCCAATGTAGAGGTTCTCCTTAAAATAGCTCATACTTTTGAGATATGGTGAGATACACATACCTATCATTCCATAACATAGAGAGTTGTCTGAGCCAAGGGCTGGCTACTGAATTCATGGTCAGACAGGGATTGGCAACTGAGAGCAGTATTGGCTGGAAGACTGACCGGAGTGATTGGTGTAGAAGACAAAGATTTTGCCAGTGTTTATGTCCATCTCCACTTGGAAAAGAGCACGCTCGCCCAGGCATGGTAGTTGCTGGGTGTCCAGGACACGTATAGGCTTGACAGGTCCGCAGTCAACATTACAGGCCTGGGGGAGGTCTTCTCTTCCCTCATTGGATAAAACACACTGCACGCAGGCCCTGGAAAATTGAAAATGCAGCATACGCATGACCATCAGACACAAGTAACACACTGCAGATTGAGCAAAAAAGTGCATTCAACATGCAGTGCGCTTACAAAAGTGCATTCAGCTCAAGTAAATGAACAATCACTTGATGCTATAATGTTTAAGCAGCACATCATTCGTCAAGTATGCCACGTAAACAATACAAGTGCTAAGTGCATTATGGCAAATAGCAAGCAAAACAACAACAAAAAGAATAATAATAATAATAATAATAATAATAATAATAATAATAATAATAATAATAATAATAATAATAATAATAATAATAATAATAATAATAATAATAATAATAATAATAATAATAATAATAATAATAATGAACTCCACCCTGATGCTGGTTAGCAATGGTGTTTCACCAGTTCTGTATGCTACAAAACTGAAACTGGACTCACTGGTACATCAGGCATGGCTCTGTGAGCTTGGCACAGTGTTCCCCGTAGAACCCTGCTTGACAGTGGCACCGGTTGCACTCACAGCGGCCATGGCCAGAGCACAGCTGCCCCCCATCTCCTGCCCAACACCGATCCTTGAGGGTGGAGCAATGGCAGGCAGGGCCAGCAAAGTTTGGGTGGCACTCGCACATGCCGCAGTCACACCGCCCGTTACCTGTGGAGGGGCAGCAGTGTGAGGAAAACAGCACACACACACACACACACACATCCACACACATGGCATTAAAAAAAGCACACGCTGCACTGAACCCAAGTCAAGGTAAGGGTAAGGTCACAGATTCTCTATAGTAACCAGAAAATCAGCTGCTGCTCCAGCTCCTTTCTGTCTGCTGTACCTCCTTACTCTATGAGGGTCTGGAGCTATATAATAATTTATGAATTTTCATGAAGAGGCGTAGCCAAGGAAAGAACATCCATTGCCACAGCATTGTCCTTGGTCACGGCCCTTTATGAATGTTCATAAACTGTAATATAGTACTGGAAAATCCCCCCCCTCACCTCCGCAGATCAAGTTGTCATGGCGACTGCAGCTGGTGGGGTCACAGTGGCAGAAGTCCCCGGTGTAGTGGCTTCGGCAAATGCAGTGGCCACACTCACAACTGCCCTGCCCGCTGCACAGCTGGGAGACGTTGGTCTGCCGGCAGGAGGCTTCCAGGGTCAGTGCGGGGTCGTCATCTTGCTGCTGGCATTCACACCTCTGCCCTACATGCCCCTCCTCACAGCTGGGAGACAGAGCTCATCTTAGGGGCAGAGACCTAGGGGAGGACACTAAGGGGATGGAGATTTGGGGAAAGGGAGATTTGGGGGAGACATAGGAGGTTGGAGATTTGGAGGAAGAAACTTTGTAGAGACTTGCCTGCAGAGGCCACAGCTCAGTGTTCCGTTGCCACTGCAGTAGGAGGAGTGGTCTTCGCTGTCCTGGCAGTCACAGTCGCACAACGTTTCCACGGTGATACGCAGCTCCTCGTTGATGCCCTGTGGTTTGATGACAAACGTCTTCCTCTGTGGTAGGCACGCAGGGACACTCATAGTCACAGTGAAGTTCACCTGGGAGAGGGAAAGGGACCGAAAATAGAGCTCAACAAGTCATCTGGGGATTTTCTCTCCAAATTCTGCCACACCCCCACACCCCTACAGGGAGCATGTCTGAGCTCCACCTGCTGGTCGATCCTGACGTTGCTGCACTCGCCCCTCACCCCCAGAGGGCGGACTCCGTCACTGCAGTGGGAGCTGTAGGAAAGGTGCAGGGTGGGCGGGGCCTGCAGGTGATTCAGAAGGATGGTTGAGGACAGGTTCTGCGGACACCCAGAGAAACACACATCACTTTAAAGGGAAAAAAACGGTTACAAATGTTTGTTATGTATGTTATGTTTGTTGTTGTAGGTTAACATTTGAGCTGCAAATTTGAGTGTTAGCTAACACTATGTTTATAGAAAGAGGGGAAAGACCTGGAAAGAGAAAGGAAAAGGAGAAAGAGAGAGATAGCTTGTAGTGTTAGAACATAAGAACATAAGATGACATAATGACGAGAACGCCCATCTAGTCTCATCATGTCCTAATCTAAAGAGTATTTAGTACTGCATCTAGCCTGGACTTGAATAGCCCAAGTGTTTCTGCCTCTACTACCTGACCTGGCAAGCTGGTCCAGACATTGACAACTCTGTGTAAAAAAAACCATCCTAATATCTGTGCAGAATTAGCTTTTAACTAATTTCCACCTGTGACCTCTTGTTCTGGTATCCAAACTTATCTTTAAAAAAATGTGTTGGTGATGTTAGAAGTTTGTTTTCTTGTGTCCCTAACTCCCCATCTCTTGAAAGGTACACTAAGTGATTTGACGTCACTGCACAAGAGGTAGTGTTACTAAACACATGACAATTTACATTTTATATTGTAAAATGTAAAATGTAAATGTACAACGGAAGTGCCTGTAGTTCTGTGGACCACAGTTGGTTGTTCAAAACCGATAGTGAGAAATATAAAGGGATATTCATAGGAATGTATGTATTCATATTTCATATTCATAAGTATTCATATTTATTTGTATGTATATATTTATTTATTACAAATAAATGAGAAATATCCAGGGATATTCAAAGGAAATTCATGCATAAATATATTTGATTCTACATTTCCTATTCTGGTATTTAGGCACCCGCTAATTCATGTACCCATACAATCTATTATAGCTAGATTTGATCAGCTGTGGCAAGTGTGCCCATCAGCAACTGCTTGGTCATAGCCATTGCAACTGCAGAAACATAGAGGTAGGCTTGTTACAGGTGACCCTAGCAAACAATAACCAGCCTCTCCAATGTTTTCTACATCTGTCTAAGTATATTTTGTGTTCAATGTTTTGTTGTTTTTTGCTTTTAGGTTCCATAGCTAGCAATATTCTTTTCCTGTTCTTCTAACATAAACTAGGTGGTAGACAAGAACAACTGGCCCCAGAGTCTAGTGTGGCTAATGGTTGGATTGCAGTTTATATGCGTTCCAGTGCGTTTGTATTTGAAGTCACCCCACCATTGACCAATGACATCAAATCACTCAGTATGCCTTTAAAATAAGGAAATAAGAAGAGGAGTGAGATATGTAGGAATATCATTAGCTACCTAGGTATTGAGCAAACTATAGCAAAAACGTAGCGTTATAAAGTACTATAAAAAATCAAAACAAATGCAAATTTATGCAGCAATTTTTTAACCATGTCTTGTATTTTGTTTTAACAACAAATGCATTTCCCTGATTCTGAAAACCCTTGTTTTCTTAGTGGGCACCCCAAAACATTTTTCTCTTTCCTCTTTTCATTTCAGAGAGAAATGTAACCCTCGTTTTATTTGACCGCTTCATGTTTTAAAATAAAGAAGGGTATTTGTCCTTCCAGTACCAGGGTGACTACTCACCCCGTAGGCCTCTGAGATGAGCTGGACCACATTGCTGGAATCGTCCTTTAGCACCCCAACCACGGACAGTGGGATCAGCTCGCTGAGGGCCTGGGGAGTGAGGGGGAGGGTGGGGGCAGGATCGAAGGCAGACACACACAAAAAATCACTGAGGGCCAAAGGCAGACACACTGCACTGCAGTCACCTCTACAATCAAGAACAGGAAGAGGAACAGCATTGGCCTGTGAACCCTATACTGTGACTCACCTTATACTTGGAGACATATTTTTCCGTTATGGCGAAGATGAGCTGAATGTTGTTGGTGGAGAGGACTTGGGAGAGATGTGCCACTGAGGGGTAGTCCTGAAACGCATTCGTGTCAGTAACCATTCCCATATGGCCCATCCAAACCAAACCGAACTGAGCCAAACCTGGCGTAGACATTAAGCACAAAGCTTGGGGCCAAGTCAACAAGGTTAGCTCTGAGCAGGAGAAACGATGTTCGCTCTGGAGGAATGAACAGGTGAAAGAGAGGAGCACAGACACTCACATAGAACAGGTCCTTGTCGTAGACGCCTTGGCCATTGAGGTGACACCGTCCATCGTTGGGGTGATAGATGCCGGCTAACTTGCCGTCTCCAGCTGTGTGGAAGAGGTCATCGGAGGTATACACCAGGATGCGAGAGACCTCACCCCAACCAATCTCTTTCTGCAGAGAGAGAAAGAGGGGAGGGGTACACGAGAGCAAGAGGCGAAAGAGAGAGGAGAAATGGGAGGGTGAGATAGTGGGTGTAAAGCAATGAGTGGAAGTGATGCATGAGAGATATGTACGTGTGTGTGTGTCTGTGTGCTTGTGTGTGTGTGTGTGTGTTTGTAGGTGTGCATGCATGTGTATGTGTGTGTAAGTGTGTGCTCGTGTGTTTATGTGCATGAATGATGTATGTGTGTGTATGCTCGTGTGTGTGTGTGTGTGTGTGTGTCTGTGTCTGTGAGAGTGAGATGAGGGGGAAGGAATAATTGAGCCGTCTGGGGCCAGGTGCGGCTGGGCTCCAAACGGGTTAGGGGCAGGGCTCCGGATATCCCCACCTGACAAACAGTAGCCTGCATCATGGCGTCGAAGCCGGCCTCTGGGTTGTCCAGATTGGCGGATATTCTCTCCTGGCTGACGCTCCGGTCGAACTCATCGGCATCCTCGGTCAGAGGCAGCACGTTCTTGAAGCTGACGGAGGGCTGGCAGGCAGTGGTGCTCTCAGGGCAGGGGTGCGCCAGCTTGGTCTTCACCGTGCTGATGTACGGCATGGCTGCCTTTTCAACGAAGGCTCCATAGCCTTTTCGAGGGATGGGCAGTGGGGTGGGACAGCACAGGGTGAATCCGAGAGGAGGAGACAGAGATGAACAGTTGTGGGTTGTTGGGGGCCACTGAAGTGGTGCTGAAGAGTGAGGCTCTTTCACAAGCTGCATTGAAAGATGAGCACTGCTGGAGAACCTGGTGCCAATTTTTGGGTCACCTATTTGTATTGTTGGAAAAATAGTTGATAAATAATAACAATGATAAAAAATAAGCCATAAATGATAGATAAGAATTAATATAGATATAATGATAGATAAGAATGAATATACCAATCAACATGCTGGTCATGTAACTGACCAATCCTGACTGTGCTGGTGGTGTGACTGACCAATCCTGACTGAGCTGGTGACGTTCCGAAGGGCACTGAAGATTTGTCGGCCCAGCTTCTTGACATTCTCCAGGTCGTCCTTCATGGAGAAGGACAAGTCCATCAAGTAGTATAGGTCGATGGGGTAGCCTTCAGTCCGTTTAAACATCACCTCAAAGGTTTGGGGGGTTCCTGGGGGTTATAAGTCTGCATCTGTTACTGTTTCAACATAGAACTGAAGCTCCTTAGATCTAATGGTCCTTTTTCAATAGTATAAAAATTGTACATTGTAAACCATGTATGCTAATTAGTGTCTTGTAAGACCATACAGGCTGGGCACACTCTGGGTGTAAGACACTGAAATAAAAAATAAATCAAACTAAATCAAAGCAGTAACCATGTGCAAAAACTAAAACTAAATGTTTTTTTATTTTTTATTTACAAGGAATCCACATTCAGTCATCAGAAAGAAATTAGCAATTTATGTAGTTCATGGACAATTTGTTTTATTTTTATTAAATGTTAAATAAATACTTTTTTGTTTTGGAACAAATTATAATTATTTTTTCCCATTTCCTTCCAATTTGGAATGCCCAATGTCAAGCAGCACTGCAACCTCCACCGTCAATTCAGGACAGCGTAGCATGCGCTCTTCTACGAAACACGTGATGTCAGCCACCGAGTCGGAGGTGCGCAGCTTTATACCAGCAGACTGTGGGGCACCCGAGTGACCAGTGGGCGGTCGCTGGTCTGTGACAAGACACAGACAATCCAGCTGACCAGACTGTGGGGCTCATCCATGCACTAGAACAGTGCTTTAACAGGATGAGACACCCACCAGCTCTGGAACCAAATTGAACACAGAATTGTTTCCCTTTTCCTCCCAATTTGGGAAAAAAGGAGACAATCCTGCCAACTAAAGCCCTCCCTCCCTGAGCAACATTAAAGTCAACTCTGTGTCATCTTGAAGGGCTGCCCACCACGGTCGATACCAGTCCAGGGGGTCGATACTAGTCCACACATTGGAACCTGGTGTCTTAACAGGATGAGCCATCCAGCAGCCTCTTAAATGAATGCTTTTTAAACATATATTTCCATCAAAAAAAAAAGAACTCCCTTGCTCTTTTCCCTGTAAGCAACAGGAGCAGCCCGCTCGTGGAGGTTGGATTTGAGGCAGAAAGTGGCACTGGCTCCTACCGACTCTAAGCTTGAAGTGGAGGTCCTGGGGCCGCAGCTGCACCACGCTCCCCCGCCCGCCCCGCAGCCCCTCGTCTCTGATGGTCTCTCTGACGGGACGGGGGTCCATCACGTCCCCCAGTGAGCAGTTCCTCCGCCTCAGGTCCTCTGGAGTGTCACAGCGCTGTGCGTTCGCCTTCCCTAATTGCGCAAAGTCCTGGGAAAGACGGGGCAGGTGGGGCGTGTTTCAGTCTGTCTACCGCCCTCACAGAGTTTCCCAACAGGGAACCTCAGCGCTTTAAGTATCAAAATATCAAATCCCAAACCTGATATTCTGTAACTGCATCGTCTGTGCATGATGTCACCCGAAAACAGAATATTTTTTTTCCATCAACTTTTTAAATCACATTTTTCTTTCCTTTCCCTCTCTCTCCCTCTGATAAAGAATATCACATTCTTTAGCTCACCCATCACTGTAACATCCTGTCAATTTGGAAGGTCCTCCTAAATGCACAGTCTGAACCTCCTACTAACAAGCTGTTATTTATAGGAAGGGTAAAATTGGTAAGAGTTGCAGGCAATGAGGTGAAGCTTAAAAGGGAGCTCCTCTACACTGAGCGTGGCCTTTCCAATGGACTAAATAATGCTGCATAATAACTCCAATATTGTACTGCAGTAAAATGTCACACAGGCTGTACACAGGGAATAAATCGGTCCCCACATCCTTTCACAGTCCCACATAAAACTCAAAGAACACCATCTCTGCATTTTTTGGGGGGCTACAGTCATTTCCTCTTCCAGGTCATCCCACAGTGGAGACACAGACTCACCTTCTGTTTGCACCAAGCACAACCAGGGGTCCTCACGCACTCTGGACAGGTGGAATGAAGCTGGCAACCCCTGCGTGACCCTGTCAAACAGAAAACCCACAATACACACTCACTGCCTCACCTGCAACTCACACACCAACACACCTGTGTTCACCAACAATGTTCTATTTCCTGTGTGTTTGCCCATCTGGGCCTGTTTTATTGCCTATACTCACACACATAAATTATTCAGATACTACCTGCCATGATTTCTCCACAATATTGTCTCCTCCAGGACAGGTGTGCTGGCTGGAGCTGCATAAATGATAATTGCAAACACTGAAGAGTAAAACACTAAGTAGCACCTACCAAGAGTACCTCTGAATTCAACACAGTGAAGCAGAAGGGCCATGACCAACCACATCATTTTCATGGTCTGCTGGGACACAGGGACACATAGGTTAGCCATGTTAAGCCCACCCCACGCCAACCTGGCCTGATGGCCCAGGACACTGGACAGGCAATCCTGGACCAACACGTTTTTTTCTGTTCGAAATTCACTCCGAATGGGCGGGAAGGGCAAAATAAACGCTCAGAGGTTTTTATTGCTTTCAAAAATGAAAAAGGTATGCATATTGGCCTTCAACCATAGCCTTTGGATAATTTACGATTTGCATGGATATGTTAATGTTTGCAATGAAAAGTATGATATTGATACTTCCCTATGTATTTAATTGCTAAATGCAGCCCACTAACCTGTAATCAGATAATGTTGCTCATTTTAAATTGGCTCAAGTTAGCTGCCAAGCAATGTGTTTCATTAGTCTCTAAATGTAATGTATGAAAACGTTATGCTGGTTACACTACACGCCCGACTTTTATGTGGGTTATACTACCCCTTTTGTGCTGGCGTATTAGAGCCAAGCTGGGCCGGCGCTGGCTTGATTTACGGAGCGTTTGCGCTTGTTCAAATTCGTGCCGGGTTGGCAAGATTCGATCCAATTTCATTTCTGTTGATGGCACGATTATAATCAAGCTAGGAGCGTAGCAGGGATGTTAAGAAATTGACATTCCATCATGCTGAGGGTCATGTATAAAAATGCTGGGCAGGCCCATTTGCCCATTATTTTGGCTGCCATGGCTAGAAGAAGAGATCTCAATGACTTTGAAAGAGGGGTGATTGTTGGGGCATGTTTGGCAAGAATTTCAGTGATGAAGACTGCTCAACTTGCTATGTTTTATGAGGAACAATGGCTAAGGTGATGTTGGCATGGAAGTCTAAGGGAAATACGAAAACGCAGAGAGATGGGACACAGGCGCAGAGACAAAGCCAGAGGCAGCAATACAATAAACAAAATATTTATTAAACATGACGGAACTAATGAAAATACGAGAACAAAACTCACAAACGGGAAGAAAATAAACACGAGAATAAATAAAACACTAGGGCCTCCCAGGTGCTCTAGTGGTTACAACGTCAGATGCTGGCCACTGCGACCGGGGAAAATATCAGAAACAATAGATAAAACACGAACATAAAACAAACACGGCCTTATCTGAGAGCAAAGTGATAATGTAGGCCACCCTGGAGTGGTCCATTGGGAACGTAGAGGGAAGGAGCTCGAAAATCAGGAAGCACTGAGTCAGGAACCCCCGACACTTGATGGCTCTGGGGAGCTGGCAAGCATGGCTCCCTGGCACCGGAGCTAATGGGAGTTGGAGGAGGAGGAGGGACAGGGTTGTGTGGTGGCTGTGGGGGTTGGAGCCATTGAATTGCCATGTTCAAGGACTGCAGAGCTTCAGAGATGTTCTGCAGCAGTTGTTGTTGCACCCCTATCAAAGCGCCTTGGTTAGCCAGAGCTGTGCAAAAACACTCCATCTTGCTGAAACGACGTAGAGAGATGGGACCCAGATGCAGAGACGAAGCCAGAGGCAGCAATATAATAAACTGAATATTTACTAAACATGACAGAACTAATGAAAATATGAAACAAAACTCACAAACGGGAAGACAATAAACATGAGAATAAATAATAAAACACTTAACACAAAACAAACACAAGTAGTACAACAAAGGCTCAAAATGGTAACACTGAAACATTGATTTGCAAATGCAGGGAAGAACCATTGATGACAGAGCACAGAGCAGAAAAAAATGGCGCCATATATAATGGAAGGAAAGACACAGGTGGAAACACTCAAGATAATGGAACAAGGCACAGGTAGAAACATTCAAAACAATAAAATAATTAAACAATTAGGGAACACAAAAGTCCAATACCGCCCTATGGCATCGAGCAGGACCTGTTACAGTACCCCTCCCCCCCTTTATGAACAGCTCCAGCCGTTACTCTAGGAGGTACTGGAAGGCGACGATGGAAATCCTGGATCAACCCTTAGTCAAGAATGTCCCGGGGTGGGATCCAGCAGTGCTCCTCAGGGTCATAGCCCTCCCAGTCCACAAGATACTGGACACTCCTCTGCACCCGTCGGGAGTCCAGAATACAGTGGACTGGTGGCTGGAGACAGGGCTGGTTGTCAGAGGCTTGAGACGGGACACATGGAATGTAGGGTGGATCCGCATGGACCAAGGCAACAGAAGGCGATAGGCAACCGGGTTCACCTTATGCAAGACCCTGAATGGAACAATGAAGCAGGGGGCCTGACTTGCGAGACTGGACTTGAAGAGGGAGGTCTTGGGTGGAGAGCCAAACCGTCTGTCCTAGCCAGAAGAGGCCTACGTTGACAATTAGCCTGGAACTCGTGCTTGCTTCCAGGGTATAGGTAATGGATAAAGTAGTCCAAGGGAGCTTTGTTGCTTTGGGCACAGGTGGTACAGGCTGACACAAAGGATCGCACATCCTTATGGTCCCTTGTGGTCCCTGGATGCCCCGTCAACCGAGAGGAGTGACCCCTAAGCAGAACCTGGGATCGGGCTGAGCTGGGAACGAACAGGTGACCAGGAGGTCTATTCCCTGGATTGGACTCTGGGTGTTGTGCCATCCCCACCATAACTTAAATTCCCCAACTTACTCGTGCCATAACCTTGAAACTCGGGATGATTGGTTCCGGGGTCTCATCTTGCTCAGAAACGTTAAAACAATGTGAGAGCGCATCAGGTTTTAGGTTCTTAGAACTCGGGTGATAAGACAGGGTGAAGATGAAGCGGTTGAAAAAGAGCCCACCGAGCCTGGCGAGAATTGGGGCGCTTGGCATCCTGAATGTAGACCAAATTCTTGTGATTATTCCAATCCACGACTCCTACTCTGACATCAGAGGCGTCCACTTCCACGATAAAAGGCAAAGAGAGATCAGGGTGGACCAGAACAGGAGCAGAGGTAAATCACTGCTTGAGGTCCTGGAATGCCCTCCCCGCTTCTGGAGTCCAGCAGGATAGGGCTGCTATCCCCTTACTCAGGGCAGTGAGAGGCGCAGCAAGGGAACTGAAGTTGCAGATGAACTGCCGATAGAAGTTGGCACAGCTAAGGAATCATTGGACCTGCTTGATGGAGGTGGGCTGAGGTCAATCCGTGATAGCTTGGGTCTTGCAGGGATCCATCTGTACATAGCCCTGAGCAATAACGTAACCCAAGAAGGACACCCTGGAGACATGGATCTCACTTCTCAGGCTTCACGAAAATAGGTTTTTCTGGAGTAGCTACTGCAGCACCTGCCTGACATGATCTTGTGGAGACCTTTAGAAGATGAGGATGTCATCCAGGTAGACAAAGACAAAACGGTTGAGCATGTCCCGGAGAGTGTCATCAATCAGAGCCGGGAAAACAGCGGGAGCATTAGTGAGACCGAAAGGCATCACGAGGTACTCATAGTGCCTATTAGGGGTGTTGAAGTCTTTCACTCATCTCCCTTTTGGATGCAGACCAGGTTGTAAGCGTTGCGTAGGTCCAGTTTAGTGAAGATGGTGGCTCCACGCAGCTGCTCGAGAGCAGAGGTCATCAATGGGAGAGGGTAGCAGTTCCTCACCGTAATCCTGTTGAGCCCACAGTAATCAATACAGGGTCTAAGGCCACCGTCCTTCTTTCCCACGAAGAAGAAGCCAGCACCAGCTGGCGAAGTGGAGGGGCAAATGAAACCAGTGTTGACTGCATCTCGAATGTACTCCTCCATGGTGGCCGTCTCAGGGGCAGAGAGAGAGTAGTGTCCCACTAGGAGGGCTGGTACCGGGCAGGAGGTGGAAGGTGGAGATGAGCGTCGTGATTTCACATGCTCTTAATAGCGAGTGTGCAAAAGTCAATGGCGTATGGCCACATTGTGAGAGCCCTGGTGAAGTTCAAGAAGCCTCTTAGCCGCCTCCCAGCCACTCACAGAATGGTCAAAAACTCTCCTCATCTAGCTGGTGAAAAACTATAGATCCCAGCAGCTAGGGGTCTGCTGCTCTCAGACTCCTGTAGCCCAGGCCAGGGCCTTATCTGAGAGCAAAGTGATAATGTAGGCCACCCTGGAGTGGTCCATCGGGAACGTAGAGGGAAGGAGCTCGAAAATCAGGAAGCACTGAGTCAGGAACCCCCGACACTTGATGGCTCTGGGGAGCTGGCAAGCATGGCTCCCTGGCACCGGAGCTAATGGGAGTTGGAGGAGGAGGAGGGACAGGGTTGTGTGGTGGCTGTGGGGGTTGGAGCCATTGAATTACCACGGTCAGGGACTGCAGAGCTTCAGAGACGTTCCGCAGCAGTTGTTGTTGCTCCCCTATCAAAGCACCTTGGTTAGCCAGAGCTGTGCGAAAACACTCCGTCTTGCTGAAACGACGTAGAGAGATGGGACCCAGATGTAGAGACGAACCCAGAGGCAGCAATACAATAAAATGAATATTTACTAAATATGACAGAACTAATGAAAATATGAGAACAAAACTCACAAACGGGAAGACAATAAACATGAGAATAAATAATAAAACACTTAACACAAAACAAACACAAGTAGTACAACAAAGGCTCAAAATGGTAACACTGAAACATTGATTTGCAAATGCAGGGAAGAACCATTGATGACAGAGCACAGAACAGGAAAAAAATGGTGCCTCAAATAATGGAAGGAAAACAAGACACAGGTGGAAACACTCAAGACAATAGAACAAGGCACAGGTAGAAACATTCAAAACAATAAAATAATTAAACAATTAGGGAACACAAAAGTCCAATACCGCCCTCTGGTGGCAAGCAGGAGCCTTTAGAAATACATCATCAACTAGGGGCAACTGTGGTTGAAAACATACTCAACTGTGATGTCTGTGCATTGGTTTGAGACACAAGGCAAAACAGATGAGCAACCCAATGCAAGATTAGCTGGTATCGTTGCACCACGAGAATAACTGGCGGCAGTCGTTTTCCTAAATATCAATCTGCGGCGTGAGCAGACCATTTAAACAAGAACAGTCCAGCGAGAACTTGACAAAGACGGACACTATAGTCAGGTTGCAGTGCATAAACCCCTTAATAACCTAAAAATGCATGTTTGCGAGGAAAGTGGTGCAAAGAACACAGGCAGACAGGCAGTGGTTTACTGAGCAGTGGAAAAAAAGTTATATGGTCAGATAAGTCATCCTTCACCCCAATCCTGATGGGAGTTGTTTCTTTCAGGATAACAATGACTGAACAATTGGGAACCAATATATACGCCATTTAGCAGACGCTTTTATCCAAAGCGACTTACAGTAGTGAATGCATACATTTTCAGTATATGTGGCCCCAGTGGGGATTGAACCCACAACCTAAGCGTTGCCAATGCTGTGCTCTACCAACTGAGCCACAGAGAACCAATGATCACTGAATGATTTGATGAGCATGAAAATGATGTAAACCATATACCATATCCAGGTCACCAGATCTCAACCCAATTGACCACTTATAGGAAATTCTGGAGTGGCACATGAGACAGTGTTTTCCACCACCATCAACAAAACAGCAAGTGATGGAATTTCTCATGGAATAATACTGTTGCATCACTCCAATGGAGTTCCAGGCACTTGTAGAATCTATACCAGGGGTGTCAAACTCATTCCATCGTGGGCGAGTGTATGCAGGTTTTGTTGCAACCAGTGCACTACACCAGGTGATTTCACTAATTAGCTTCCTTCTTCAACCAAGGAGAGGAACTAATTGAAATCACCTGGTGTTGTGCACTGGTTGCAACAAAAAGCTGCATACACTCGGCCCACGATGGAATGAGTTTGACACCCCTGATCTATACCAAGGCACATTGAAGCTGTTCTGGTGGCTCATGGTGGCCTAATGCCCTATTAAGAAACTTTATGTTTCCATTATTTTGACATGTATTGTCATGGTTTAGTGCCTGTTTAGCCCTGTGTGGGCGTACTCCTTTTCTATCCTCGTGAGTACGTTCCTGCTCATCTCCATATCTAATCAGCGAATTGTTTTCAGGTGTTCACTGCCTACTTCAGTTTGCTGCTTTCACTACTCCGTGCTTCAGTGTCTATTCATTTGGCGTTGAAGCCGGTACGGTGTCAGTCCTAAAAAAGAAAGTATTTAGAAAAGTATTTCACTTTAGCTCTCTCGCCACTTCTACGGAAGTCTAGCTTTTCTTATTTTGTTTGGTCTGTGTTTCGGGGTTACTTACCGGCAGACCCAGGGCACTTATTTTCGCTGTTCGTTTTCCTAAGCTGCGTCTTAGGCGTCTGGGTTCTATTCCAGCTTTGTTTTTTTGTTTGTGTTGCGACTCAAATTATTTTATTTATTTTTTCCTCTGCGTGTGGTGTTGAGCTACACGCTAGAATTTTCTGTTTGGTTTTACTATCGTTCGGTACCATTCGCGGACCGCTTTTATTCGCCCTTTTTAGGGGTAGTTATTATTTAGTCTTACGCTGGGAGTTTTGTTTTATTTTCTGTAGCGATTCTCGCGGCTTAACGCCCCTTGCTCCCTATTGTGTTTTAGTGACATCCTGATTGTTCAGGAGTGTTTCTGATCCTTATTCCCCATTGGTCGCACTTGGGCCTCACCCCTACAAGCCCTCACATGTATATGTTCTGGTGTTGACTAAACAGGGGTCAGAGTCAACAGTCATTGCTTTTTAAATGATGCTGTATCTAATGAAGTACTGTTTTAAGATTGTACATTGTTTCCATGCATTGTTTTTTTTTTTTTTTTTTTACCCCAAACACCATTCTTTTTTAGGTTGGCTCACTGTAATTCATAGTTACATGAACTTGCTAATTTTGGTCTTATATTTTACTAATACAAATTCGTTTTTAAAATTACATAAATACATACATAAATAAATTATAAAAAACATAAATACAAATATTTTAATGGATCTATTTAGTCTTAGCTGACTAACACATTTAGTTAATACAACTTATTTATGGTTTTGCACCAACATAAAATATTTGCTACGGGATTTGTATTCCACAAAATTTGAGTTGAGCAAACTTAAAAAGTGCATTGTACTGTATTTGGAGGAGCCTTTAATTTTTTTGTATTTTTTTTAACAGTAAATGAGGTTGCATTTTTCGGGGCATGGCGCAGGGCGATGCCACATTGGAGGGCGTCCGTGCAGTCGTGGAATTCCAGCCTTGGTGCGAAAAGACAGAAATCCGATTTGTCAACTGTCATCATAGTATATGAGTGTAAACAGGGCCATAGAGAGTAAAGTTTGAGTGATGCAAATGGGCTCCATTCCCTTGACACCAGACTAAAACACTTATTTCTAGTTCTATTTTCAGTTGATCATGTGCACGTGTTCACCTCGAGCGCGTTCTGCGTGAAGAGCGATCATGCATGGTGAAACCCACCGGATATCACAGGAACATTACCAGCGATGTTGCAAGATATAAATTCTAACATATTAACTTTGAAATTATCATATTTATTCAAACAACTGTAATGCACTTTAATAAACTATTTTGTTTCACTGCAAAGGTTGCCCTTTTTTTATTTATTTCCAAATGTATTGGCAAAATTGTCATGTGTATATTACGATAATTGGACATCTGGCAACACCGATTGGCAACGATCTGTGAGTCGGTTCCTCTTGGTTCCACGTGGGTGGCGCGACATTGTGTTGTCAGCATGATGGCGTCTCTGTAAACAATTACTCAAATACTAATACTAATAAAGGTGTATATTTTATTAGTGGGTAAGGTTAGTGGGTATCGTTGCAACACGAGAATAACTGGCGGCAGTCGTGTCCTCGTTTCACACACTGCCGACCGAGTTTGGGCATAAATTAAGAACAGAAAAAAATGCCTTCGTAACATTGGTTCAAAACTCACCTGTTATTACTGTAATGACTTGGTTAGTCTACTACTTGTAACCATTATATTCGGTAGGCTATTTTTATATTAGGCTAGCATTGTACGCAACGTTTCATGTTCGAGTGTTGCTATGTGACAAGCTTTAAAAGTTGTTCCCATCAGTTCGGTTTTATTAAATCCTTGTAAGAGAGGGGTTTACATTTATTTTAATAACCATCAGCTAAATAGGTGATATTTAGGCCTAATCTCTTTGAAACTATTTGTAAAGAACTTGTTAGGAGTTTATTAGTTCAAACAACAAGTAACTTAATGCGATGCAGCCGTACTGGAAATAGTTTATGAATATGAAGCCGAAGAAATTTCCCAAATCGCAGGGCTCCATTTCCACCATCTAGCATTATATCTCATTAATTCGACAGTGTTGAATTTATCAGGAGCAATAAGCAAAAATGAGATAATCATACAATTATCATTACAAAAATGTGAATTAATATGTGAATCATAAATAATTCCCACCTGTTTCTGCTCACTACAGATATAATTTGATATTAAGTTAGGTGCAAGGACGATTACTCACATTAGTCCAGTATCTTCAAGCCACAGTCATAAAGTAATGTGAACACGATAGTGATTTCACTCAAAGAGCACCAGCTTCTAATGAACGTACCAATGATGTCACTCAGGCAATAACTTATTCTTAAATGTACCAACACCTAAACCCCCATTGTATCGCTCTTTTTTTACGTGCCGCTTTGTACTGTAATCGTAAAAAACCCGATATATATAATTTATAATTGCACTGTTGGAGCCATATATCATCTTGTTTTGGTTAGAATACATTTCACTGGATTAATAATTTTTCTGTAATGTTCATGTTCCTGATTTCGCACATTTTGTTTATGCACATTTCTGTTTGTTTAATAGTAAATAACACATGGAATGGAATGATTACCCCTAATTAGCTAACAAATGGACACTCCCCTTTAATGATCATCTCATCCATTACGCACCTGTTTCTGATTAGTTAACTGGCTCACCTGATTCTGATTTCTGTGGAAAGAGGGAGGTTTAGCTGGAAGGAAAGGATTTGATGTGTGGAACTAAGACGGCGTAACCATATGTTTTTCAACCACACATTTTTTGTATCACACGTTGTGGATCTGAACTATGGAATTGTAAATCCTGGCATTGCGCCCATTTTTGAAGGTTTACAATAAAATAATCGTGAGTTTAGAGACGCGGATTGCGCGCTGTTTGGATTATAATGGACTATAGACGCGAATTGCGCACCGTTTGGATTATATTATTATTTGGACTCACGTGGAAAACACTTGTTTCGTTTACATTTGGATTGTATCATTTGGACTTTAGTGAAATACACGTTGGACTTCCATTGCTTGAATGGACGGGACCCGCTCAAAGTGAAAGTGAATCAGCGCAATCAACGCAAATTACCGTGAGTAAAATAAAGCATTGGACTCAATTGTTTTGGACACACGTGAAATGTGAAATTATGTCACAAGTTATTCAACTGTGACAAAATTTAGACAAAAGCAAACAAAACGAAATGGCATCTGGTTCAGAAAAAGATGATGTTGTGGATGAAAAGACACTGTTCAAATTAATAGGTACGCGCCGAGGGAAGCTCGGTGCGTTAACAAGGAAAAGCAACGAAATTCAATCATTAATTGATGTTAATGAAAATAAGGACAATGTTAAGGGTCATGTGGATGCATTTAATAACTTGTTGGGGGAGTTTATGGACTTGCGTGCAATAAATGTTGTCAGAAGAGGAAAGAGATGCTGATCATTGTGACTGGTATGAGCCTCAAGTAGTCCGTTTCAAGGAATTCTTATGGTGTGTGGAATCTTGGCAGCGTGATGAACAGCCACGGTTGGATGATGATGATGGCATCGGGCCTCAGGACAGTGTGTCTGTGTCTCTTCTGTCAAAGATAAAGTTACGTGGTGGCAGCAGCAGCTCTAGAGCATCTACTGTTCTTAGGAAAGCTGAAGCAGAGCGGGCTTTAGAAAAGAAAAGGTTAGTGGGTGTTTTTTTAAAAAATTTAAAAATTATTTTTTTTAGAACAAGTAAGCAGTGGTGACGACAGATTGACTAGATGGACAGTGTTCAGTGGTAGTGGAGTCTGAAGAGGTGGGTTTTGAGTCTCTTGCAGAAGATTGGAAGTGATTCCGCAGTCCTGACCGATTGCGGGAGGTCGTTCCACCAACGAGGGACCAGGACAGAGAAGAGGCGAGACCGCGAGGAGCGGCTGCCAGGTGCCCGGAGGGATGGGGTAGTCAGTCTGCCAGCGGAGGCGGAGCGGAGGGGTCTGGACTGGGTGTAGGGCGTGATGAGTGACTGGAGGTATGGGGGAGTAGTACCTCTGGCCGCTTGAAAAGCAAGCACCAGTGACTTGAATCTGATGCGTGCTGCGATGGGGAGCCAATGCAGAGAGGAGAGTAGAGGGGTGACGTGGGTGAACTTCGGCTGGTTGAACACCAGGCGAGCAGCAGCGTTCTGGACTAGTTGCAGTGGCTTGATGGCACAGGCCGGAAGGCCTGCCAGCAAGGAATTGCAGTAGTCCAGATGTGAGATCACCAGGGCCTGGACCAGGAGTTGAGTGGCCTCTTGGGTGAGGAACGGTCTGATCCTCCGGATGTTGTGGAGGGAGAAACGGCAGGTCCGAGCGATCGCTGCAATATGGCTCGAGAAGCACAGCTGGTTGTCCAGGGTTACCCCAAGACTCCTGGCAGACTGGGACGGAGACACTATGGAGCCTTCCACGGTAATTGACGCATCAATCATCGGGGAGCCCTTCGCTGGGAGGAAGAGCAGCTCTGTCTTCCCCAGGTTCAGCTTCAGGTGGTGGGTGGACATCCATGCGGAGATGTCAGCCAGGCATGCAGAGATCCGTGCCGGGACCTGGGTATCAGATGGAGGGAAGGAGAGAAACAGTTGAGTGTCATCAGCATAACAGTGATAGGAAAAACCATGAGCAGAAATAACAGAGCCAAGTGACTTGGTGTACAGAGAAAATAGGACAGGGCCTAGCACCGAGCCCTGCGGGACACCGGTAGAGAGGGTGCGGGAGAGGAGAGGGATCCTCTCCAGGCCACCTGGTAGGACCGGTCAGCCAGGTAGGACTCAAACCATGTCAGCACAGATCCAGAGATTCCCATCTCGACGAGAGATGAGAGCAGGATCCGGTGGTCCACGGTGTCGAATGCCGCCGACAGGTCAAGGAGGAGGAGGACGGAGCTAAGGGATCGGGACTTAGCGACGTGAAGAGCCTCAGTGACCGCAAGGAGAGCAGTCTCTGTGGAGTGGCCTGCTCTGAACCCAGATTGGTTGGGATCAAGCAGGTCGTTCTGTAAGAGATGAGCAGACAGTTGATTATAGACAGCCCGCTCTAACGTTTTGGAGAGGAAAGGGAGGAGAGAGACAGGTCGGTAGTTAGAGATGACAGCAGGATTCAGAGAGGGTTTTTTGAGGAGGGGGACAACCTGAGCGCATTTGAGGGAGGAGGGGACAGAGCCAGAGGAAAGAGAGGAGTTAATGACATTGGAGACAAAGGGGAGGATGCAATGGACTGGAAGAGGGGGGAAGGAATGGGGTCAAGAGGGCAGGTGGTGGGACGGTGGGAGAGAACAAGTTGAAGGATGTCCGAGTCAGGGAGGGGTGAGAAGGAGGACAGAGAGGTGTGAGGTTTAGGTAGCGGGATGGGAGAGGTAGGGGGGAAGGAGTTGCGAATGACCTCAACCTTCTCGTGAAAGAAGGATGAGAAGTCATTGGCGGTTATAGAGGAGGGGGGTGGGGGAGGAGGAGGGGTGAGGAGAGAGGAAAATGTAGCATAGAGTTTACGTGGGTTGGAAACAGAGGATTGAATCTTAGAAAGGAAGAATGCAGACTTAGCAGAGGAGAGGTTAGCGGAGAAGGAAGCCAGGAGTGTGTGGAAGTCAGACAGAGCTACAGGGGATTTGGATTTTCTCCATTTCCTTTCTGCCGCACGCAGCTTCAGTCGGTTAGCCCGAATGGAATCGGTTAGCCAGGGGGCGGGGGGGGCGGAGACGAGCGGGTTTAGCGGATAGAGGACAGAGTAAGTCAAAGGAGGAGGAGAGAGAGGAAAGTAGGGTGGATGATGCTACTTCAGCAGGTAGCTGAGAGAAGGCATCAGCAGGGGGAAGGGAAGATAGGACAGTAGCTGACAGGGCAGCGGGTGAGAGAGAGCGGAGGTTGCGACGGACAAGGACAGTGGGAGCAGGTGAAGATGAGGCTGGAATATGAATCTGAGCTGGTTGCAGCAGATGCTAAAATTAAAATCTTGGAGGAGAGCGATCTGTCATCTGAAGCTCAAGCAAGGATGAAAACACTTGACACAAAGGAAAGGACACCCCACCTACTGAGTACTTGAGGACTCCATGCCCAAGAGGACAAACAACTGAGGGCCATGCACCCAGATTGCACACAAGACCAGCTCAGCAGACAGCATCAAGACACATGGATGGAGCCAGCAGGCAAAATGCAAATCCTGCTCAGAATGATCAGACCCTTGTCAGCATCATGAGAAAACAAAATGACATAACAGAACTTATAGTGAAACAACTTCAACACTCATCTTACAACAAGAGAGATACCAGTCTTCAATGGTGATCCACTTCAGTACAGGTCATCCATCAAAGCTTTTGAACATGGCATTGAGACAAAAACTGACCGTAGTCGAGATAAGCTTTATTACCTAGAGCAATACACAAGTGGGCAGCCAAGAGAGCTTGTTCGCAGCTGTTTGCATATAGACCCAGCAAGAGGATACAGGCAAGCCAAGCAACAGCTGGAATGGAACTTTGGCAATGAGATGAAGATCAGCATATGTGGATAAAGCTTTGAGCTGGACACCCATAAGAGCCGAGGATGGAAAAGCCTTGCGGGCCTATGCAAGAGGCTGCTGCAGCACAATGCAGGACGTGCAACACATGGAGGAGCTAGTAAACCCATCTAACCTCAGGATTATCGTTTCCAAGTTGCCATTCAAACTCCGTGACAAATGGAGGTCAGCTGTGTGTGAATTCCAGGACAAACACAACCGGAGAGTGAAGTTTGAACTCTTGGTGGAGTTTGTGGAGAAAAAAGCTAGAATAGCATTGGATCCCATATTTGGTGACATTGCAGACCTAGCAACCAATAAGGGGATTCAAGATGAGGCCTGCAGACACCAAACAAAAGGTCAAACCAACCAGCAGAGGGAGCAGTTTTGCCACCGCAGTGACTTCATTAACTGAGGCTTCTGTTAGCAAAACTCCAAGCCAAAGTAAAACACATGGCAGTAACACACCAACTGCTTTTCAGAAACCCTGCATGTATTGTCAGGGTGATCATACAATGGAGTTATGCCAGAAGATGAAACATAAGCCTAACAGGGAGAAGGTGGAGTTCCTAAAAGTCTGAGGCTTGTGTTTTGGATGCCTATCAAAGGGACACATGAGTAAGAACTGCCACAAACGTATGACCTGTCAAGCATGTCAACAAAACCAGTATTCTTCATATTGAAGCGGAGAAGAAAGGGAGTTCTCAGATAGAGGGAGAGGCTGCTCTTAATGAAACAGCTAAAGAGTCATCAGTGAGCAGTGCTTTGGTTTCTTTAGAACCACGCAAACCTACTGGGGCCGGTAGCAAAGAGTGCACGCTTGCTATTGTACCAGTTCAGGTCAAAGTTTCTAAAGGAAATCAAATTATGCAAACGTATGCTTTTTTAGACCCTGGCAGCTCTGCTACATTCTGTACTGAAGCCTTGATGACGCAGTTAAATGCAAATGGAAAAAAGATGGAGATACTTCTTAGGACAATGGGCCAGGAAAAGCCGGTCACCAGCTATAAGATCACTGGGCTGGAAGTGGCTGCTCTCAACAGCAATAGATTCCTTGACTTGCCAGATGTTTACAGCCAAAAGGATATCCCTGTTACTAAAGACAACATTCCATCAGAAAGTGACATCAGGAAGTGGCCATAGCTGAAGGATGTTGAGTTGACCCAAATCAATGCCGGCATTGGACTGTCGATTGGTGTCAACACTCCAAAAGCTCTCGGACCCTGGAGAATCATCAACAGTGAGGGCAATGGGCCCTATGCTGTACAGACTCCTCGGCTGGGTGGTCAATGGTCCACTCAGCAACATCACCATCATGGATGAACATGGCCGTCCCTGCATGGGTGCCAATAGAATCTCTGGCCTGGAAGAGATGTTAGTTGATCAGTACAATCAAGACTTTGCAGAACAACACTACAGCCAGAAGAGCAAATTATCGATGGAAGATCAACAGTTTTTGGAAATTGTATCAACCTCCGCAACACTGACAGATGGACATTACCATTTGAAGCTGCCCTTTTGCAAGAAGGACGTTATCATGCCCAACAATCGACAGATGGCAGAACAGTGAGCGACTCACCTTGTGTCCAGGTGCTCAGGAATGTGTCCGGGTGATGTAATCGGAATTTTGGACTGTAGTTGCTATGCCAACATGACGAGCTCGCATTCCTGAGTGATAAAGCCCGGAAGAAAAATGTGTCCGGTTGCGAAGAATGTGTCCGGGTGATGTCATTGGAATTCTTCTTAAACGTTAACCCCCTGAGGTCGACTGGTTCGCAGACGATCCGAGCAGCAATACAAGTATATTACTATTTCTAACTTTGCGATATTTTATCATACACACGCGGCACAAACATTGACAGAAACCTTAGAATCGCGACTTTCCGATTTGAGTACTGGCAAATAATATGGGATTTTTTAAATTAGGTTAATTAGACCAAAAGTAAACCTTGCCTTTCACTCTCTGTTTTACCTGGAAGTACCGTCCCCCTTCTATTGACATGGTAACTAGGTGCTAGTTTCGGGGAGGGGCGTGGGGCCATGTGTGAAAACGCCGGCATAAACAACACATAAAATGCCCCGACAATTTGAAGCACATTTTATTCAAGATGGCAAGATTTTCTGCGCTGGAGTGTTTGAGAGCATTGATGGAAAGCGACGAGGACAACAACTCATGTCCCGATACTGAAGAGGATTCAGATGAAGAGAGACAGCATTTTGAATTTAGAATTGATCCAGCTGAGGACCTAACTGATGAAGAGTAAGTAACTATATTTTATTTGCCATGTTATCAAATACTCGTGAAAATATATGAATTCCTTGTGACTACGTATTCCGCCTGTTGCAACGTAACAAATTGCAATAGGCACTCAAGATCTATGTAAAAATACTTTTCAAACAGCCTAAAATGTTATTTAAAAAAAGCTATTCACTGTAATGCTCTGATGTATTGTGTGTCCTTACAACCTTTTGCTTTTTATGTTTACAGTGACGACGATGCGGAAGACAAAGCACGTACTCCTCCAGCAAAAAAGCCACACAGGACTCCTACACAAAGGTATGTGTCTTATGTGCAGGGACTTGCTTGCACTAAACATTGGTGCTTGTGGGACATATAGGGACAACAGGAAGGACTGTCCACACACTGATTCAAATGCTTTGACTAAGAAGTCACCCAGAGGAAGTATCAGGTGGATTAGGGATTGTCCTCTGGCGTTTGTGAAGTGGGTGGACACTAAAGTTGTGCCTGTCTGCTCTACCATCCATGCAGCCTTCGCTGGGGACATAACAAAGCGGAGGGTGAAGCAAGATGGTGTCTGGATATCAAAGGACTTTCCGTGCCCTTCTCCTATCATTTACTACAATAAGCACATGGGGGGTGTTGATCTGTCTGACCAACTCATACAGTACTACACAGCGCAACACAAAACAATGAAATGGTACCGGAAATTGTTTTTACATTTCTTGGACATTGCTGCCATAAATGCGTACCTCCTACACACCGAACTGTCATCACTGGGACAACGGGAAGCCCTGACTCACAAGGCTTTCCAGGAGGAGCTCATTGCACAGCTGTGTGGTGTCTCACAGAAGGTACCCAGACAACAGGCTACTTTTGATCATGTGCCTGTGCCCACTGGCAAACAGACTGTGGATGTTGGCAAACTGGCTTCTGTTGGTCACAAGAAATACGTACTCTGCAAGATGTCGGAGAAACAACAGTGCACTCCATGGGAGTGCAAGGTTTGTGATGTTCCCTTGTGTCTACAGTTGACCAGAAACTGTTTTGAGAAGTGGCACCAAAGACTGTAAAAAACAGATGTTTTAATGTTTCACCGTGTTTTAATTTTGAATTTTTTGTATATAGTTTATGTGATGTTTTCAATAAATCTTCCAAAATGAAAAAAGCTTTTTTTTTCTGTCTTCTGCATGGCTCACTGACTTGCTTACTCTGATGGCTTTTGTCTTTGTCTGATGGCCTTTGAGAGAGAGAGAGAGGTGGCCCATCTGACAGATCTTAGAGGTGTGGACAATGAATCATGAATATTCAGGAAATTAGCCCTCCCACAGCCTGAAATAAATGTGACCAGTTCTGATAAAAACTGTTTTTTAGCTATTTAGATCTCAGATGTGCTAAACTATTTTCACACCCTTACATAACCAAGACCTTGGTGAACAAACGCATATTGGCAAAACAATTCGTCACTATAGTTTAGTGTGTGCTTTCACAACTTTTGTGACGGCAGAAAAATGTACTCTTTATAACTTGTGTGTTTGTAGATATATTTACAAGCTGCATATGATACTGACCAAACTATTGATGGCATATAAATGTAGCTGTGATTGTCCTTCAAATAAAAATATCAAACACTTTGGAGTAAGTGTGTGTTAAGTTGATGAAATTGAGATAAATATCAGACCACGCCAAAATCACAAACCTTCTCTGAGCTAAGCACGGACTTCAGGGGGTTAAATAATTCTTAAATAATTCAATGTCATTACATTACAGCTAGTTGTACAGCTGAGCAAGCAATGCTTATTCGTAGCTAGCCACCTAGCTGTAATGTAATGACTTCCATATATTATATTCGTAACTAGCCAGCTAACTTAGCTGTACAGCTGAACAAACAATGCATATTATTATCTTCGTAGCTAGCTGGCTATATAATTCATATATTGTGTTCATATTGGCATAGCAACTACAGTCCAAAATTCCGATTACATCACCTGGACACATTCCTGAGCACCCGGACACATTTTGGCGTGACATCACCCAAAGAACAACTGGAACGTGATGACGGCAAGATCTGGTACATACCACATCATGATGTTTACCACCCACGAAAGAAGATGATCAGGGTGGTGTTTGACTTCACTTTCAGTCTGGTAGTCAAGAGCCAGCCAACAACAAGACGTGGCATACTTTCAGTCAAGGTTCTCTGTGGCTCAGTTGGTAGAGCACAGCGTTGGCAACGCTTAGGTTGTGGGTTCAATCCCCACTGGGGCCACATATACTGAAAATGTATGCATTCAATACTGTAAGTCGCTTTGGATAAAAGCGTCTGCTAAATGGCATATATTATATTATATTATTAGGAAGAACTGACTGCACTAAAGAGAGGCTGTGCAGTAAAGAAAACCAGCTGTATATACAGACTGGACCCAGTTGTGGCGAACGGAGTCCTGAGGGTGGGTGGCAGGCTAAGCAGATCTGCAATGCCAGAAGAGGTAAAGCATCCAGCAATCCTGCCCAAAGGCAGTCATGTGTCTGCTTTGATACTTCAGCACATCCATGAGTTGGTAGGCCATGGCGGGAGGAATCACATGCTCTCCAGGCTTCAGCGGCATTACTGGATACTGCGTGCCAATTCTGCAACAAGAACAGTCATAAAAGAATGTCTGGTCTGTCGACATCAATGTGGAAAAGTAGGAGAGCAAAAATGTCTGATCTTCCTACAGATCGAATCACTCCAGATCTACCTCCTTTTACGTGTGTGGGAATGGACTACTTTGGGCCCATTGAGGTGAAAAGAGGACGTAGTACTGTGAAGCGGTATGGAGTCCTATTCATGTGTTTAACCTGTCAAGCCATTCACCTGGAAGTAGCTCATTCTCTGGACACCGACTCCTGCATCAACGCTCTTCGGCGGTTCATCTGTAGGAGAGGTCAAATGAGGGAGATCAGATCCGATAATGGCACTAACTTCGTGGGTTCTCTTCGTGAGCTAAAAGAAGCTTTGAACAAGCTAAACACGGACAAAATCCAAAAAACCTTACTACAAGATGGCATAGAATGGAGATTAAACCCTCCCTATGGTGTCCACCATGGAGGTGTGTGGGCGCGATTAATACAGCAAGTAAAGAAAGTTCTCCATTCCATCCTGAGGCAGCAATCACTCGAGGACGAAGCATTGCAAACAGCTTTCTGTGAAGTGGAAGCAATCCTCGCGACTTGGAGGCTTTAACACCTAACCACCTCATTCAGTTGAAAGGAAAGCCAATTCTTCCACCTGGTCTGTTCAGCAAAGAGGACTTGTACACTCAAAGACAATGGAAACAAGTACAGTACATTGCAGACCTGTTTTGGAAAAGGTGGACCAAAGAATATCTGCCAATAATGCAAGAGCGTCAAAAGTGGAACCGCAAAAGCGGAATCATCAAAACGGTATCAGACTCAAGAGGTTTTGTCCGCCGAGTTCTCGTAAAAACAAAAACGAATGAATTGGAAAGACCAATAGACAAACTTTGTTTGCTCCAAGGAGCAGATTAATTGTTTGCTCCAAGAAGCAGAAGCACAAAGACAACGAGCCAGTGGTGAAAGAAAAGATGAAAGAAAAAAAGAAAAACATTTGTGACATATATTGTATGAATTGTATTAGTTTTGTATGAACTGCGTTAGTTATAATACATTTATAGTATTGATTGATGATGGTTAGTGTTAATTAGATTAGATGCAAATTAGATAAAGTATTGTATGAAGTCTGAATGGCTATTATTGCTACTATTGCTATTATGATTGCTGGTAATGCATCTCTGCTGTATATAGTACAATTGAAGTACAAGTGAATTGATAGGCAGCATTGATAACAATGACGGGCTCCATATATGTTTATAATTGTTTTCCGGGTTAACAATTAGGGGCCGGAATGTTGGAGCCATATATCATCTTGTTTTGGTTAGAATATATTTCACTGGATTAATTCTTTTTCTGTAATGTTCATGTTCCTGATTTTGTTTTGTTTATGCACATTTCTGTGCATTCTGGAGCTTTGAAAGCCGTGACATGCACTATAATTTATCTATACAGGCAGCGGCATATTGTTAACATGAATGTTTCTGAAATACTAAATATGTCTACTCATGTAATTTACAATATATATTTATAGAAGTTTTTACTTATATATGTATATTTATATATAGTGTTAATGGGTCAATGACGTGACGTGTAAATTAAGTGTCTAAATAGCATTTATAAAAATATATATATTTAATATAAATACAAAATATGTTAAATAACTCTACTTTCTCTCTTTTATTGAACCTCAAAAGTGTTTATTGTGACCTGTTACTAATTCAGGCACTTTAAGCATTTTGAAGTGTCAAAAGATCATTCGGTGCAACTGTCCAAAGGCAAATATAGCCAACAAATGTGTGATTAAAATGTCTAAAATTATAATAAAACTATGAATGAAAGATTTCTGGCATGATTTTATGAGGGTGTATAACAACATACTACAGAATGGTTTAAAAAAATTGTGTACAAATCAATGCTTTCCTTTTCCATTTTCTGTGAAAAGATTGATTTCACCAATATCATTCAGAGCAACCAACATAAAAGCACCATATATGGATAGTCACATGATGATTATCATGTGACAGGACGTGACATCTTTCAGACCCCCGCAAATGACCATGTGAGTGAGGAAAAAAGTAAGTCAGTCTCTTTTAAATATTTGATAAATTTACGTTTCCTCTTGCTCCTGTGTTTGTCCCAAAACATCACATCATTTGGTACAACCTCTACGAAACAAGGAAAATGTTATTATATTTTACAAACTTATATTTAATATAAATTCTTATATTACACATTTGAGTTCAAGGTCATGTCATACATTTTACATTTTACATTTTAAGCATTTAGCAGACGCTCTTATCCAGAGCGACTTACAAGATGTGCATCAATACATGGTAGGAACAATCACAGTTAGCGCACGAGATCAGTGCAGGAATACAGCAATAGACATCATTGCAGGCATCTGCGTACCATACCTGTAACACCGGGAAGGAAAAGGTATTTTACATTTTACAAAATGTACAATTCTTTTTTTTTTTTTTTTTTTTTTTTTTTTAGTAAAGAGTATAGTGTTGAACAAGTAGACAGTGGTGAAGACAATGTATGTCATCACATAGGTAGCTTGTTGTAATTGTTTACTTAAAGAAAATCATTCGGTACAACCAAAATAGTCATTCGATGTTACCAGAAGTGCCGGTTGTACCGAATGACATAATGGTTGTGTCGAATGATGACAATCTGTTAGTCTTATTTATGCATCTTTGGGTGCAAAATATGAAACATATTATTAATAGAAAATATAATTGAATTGAATGTAAAGAAATACAGCTGCATTTTAATAGTTTCACCTTTAAAGATGCCTTTATCAAATAAAGAAAAATCTGCTCGCTACAGGGCAAGGATCAATGTCGATCCAGTTAAAAAAGAGGAGATTCTTGCCAAAAGGAGAGTAAGGTACTGTTTACATTCATGGTATCAGTGGGAAGAGAAGAGTTTCACCCATTTTGTGAAGGTATCTGAAACTGGAATGCTGGAGGACCTTAAATTCCTCTTCAATAAAAAGATAGATGCGCTGACCAGACATCACTTCAATTGGATCCACCAAGTAGAAACTTGTAGAGAGCTGAAGGAAACTGTTACAGAGAATGAGGTAGTCATTCATATTGACTTCTCAGAAAGCTATGGGTGTAAATTGAACACAGAGATACAGGCTTTCCACTTCGGAAGAAGTAGGCAGCAGGCTACAATGCACACAAGTGTGGTGTACACAGCAGAGGGAAGCCAGGCCTATGCTACAATTTCAGATTCACTTCGGCATGATGAGAGAGCAGTGTGGGCCCACCTGGAGCCAGTGCTGAAGGACATGAAGGAAAAGAAGCCAAGCCTAACCACTCTGCACATCCTGAGCGATGGTCCAGTAACAAAATACAGGAACAAAACAATTTTTTTCTTGCTTAGCTCAGTGCCATTTTTTCAGGGATTTGAGCAGGTCACCTGGAATTTCTTTGAGAAATCTCATGGCAAGGGGGCTCCAGACGGTGTCGGGGGGGCTGTCAAGCGTTGTGCTGATGCACATGTTAAACATCAAAAAGATATCCAGACCCCCAAAGAGCTTTACAATTTGCTCCAAACCACTGGATCAGGGGTGAAATTCTATTGGATAGCGGACATTGCCAGGTATGATGAATCAGTGCCACACCAACTGCCTGTCATCAAGGGAACAATTAACAATGTTTAACCCATATCCGCCTAATTGAAGTGGATTTTCAAAATGTCCAAAGAGGGCAGGAAAAGGAAGCCAAGCACTTACCTGAGACCCAGCAAAATGAGGCCGAAAACCTTGATGAACTTCAAGGGAAGTTTGTCATTGTGTGCTATGATGGCCATCCCTTCATAGGCCAGGTCCTTAGGGTGATTGGTGAAGAAATTCAAATCACCTGCATGCAGTAGTCTGGTGAAAAAAATTGTTTGGCCACCAAAGCCAGATATCACCTATTACTTTAGAGATGATATGCAAGCAACAATTACTGAGCCAGAACCCCTCAATTCCTGCAGCTCCAAACTGTGCTGCAAAGACTGGGACACTTTCATGGCCCATTGAAAGAACATAAGCGTATCTCTTTAACTGGAGTGGTGATGGACGTTTCTTCCTGTTGATTGCTGACATAGTTGATTTGTTGGCCAAACAAACACATTTCTTTCACCAGACTGCTGCAGCAGATGATTTGATTTGCTATCATATTTGAGCTATCAGAAAATGTTCATGCAATGTTCGTGATTATTGAGGAATTTAAATAGAAATCTTTTCAAAATAAATGGTTTGCATTTTGCTGTTACATAATGCTCAGAATGTTCATGAATCTTTGTTTATATTTACTGTTTTGATATAAAGTCTCAATGTTTTTAAACCTTTAAAAAAGTTAACATGAAGGAATGCACTTGATGCCATGTTTGAAATGTTTTAAACTCTCAATGTTCTAACCTTTTAAATGTTTGTTTTAAGAACAATGTAATATTTCAATGTTTGAAATTAAACTTAATTATCAACAATAAAAAGCAGTTTGTTAAAGTAAAAATGGGTGTTTGTTACAAGAGTTAGCTTAAATCGTTCCTAGTATGGCACAATTGTGTGTGTGTGTGTGTGTGTGTGTGTGTGTGTGTGTGTGTGTGTGTGTGTGTATGCCTTAAAAACCTATACCATGACACCATGGCAGCAGGATTAGTCATTCAGTGTGCACCAGCCATGGTCATTCGGAACAACCAGTTTAATAAATTATGAAATGCAATAACATTTTTTTGTTGACTAGATGTACATCATTAAACTCTGTCTAAAGGAGATAAAGGTCTTTTTTAATTACATTTTAAGTTTAATTTGTTTCCCTATGGGAAATTCTAGCTAAATGTCATGCAAAATTAAGAGCAGTCATCTAAAAAGCAAAAAATTGTGATATCCATGCTAAAATATATATTTATTTTTTTACAGTGGTACACATTTCAGACAATCTACATATTAATATTTAACCAGTTTTATTCATGGATAGTGCACTAAAAGTAATTTATTGAAAGCAATACACATGGTTGCACCGAATTACCTTTTGGAGACTAAATTTGTCAAACTGATTTTAAAATACAATATAGGGGTTGTTTCATTGCATCAAACCACATAATTGCATAGGTAAGACTAAAGAGAACATAAAAGTAATTTTAAAATTAATTATTTGCACTTTTTATATTTTTGCACTTTTGAAAACCTTATTCGTCATTGACCCTAATACCGAATTTGAAATATCAGCGGTGTCCTACAAACAACCTATTATTACATTAGATTTAATAGTTGTAGCGACATGGTTAAACTTTATTAGTCACAGAGCACATGAAACACTGACAGTAGTCGACTGATGACGTGCCCTTATATACCTGTATCGAACTCAAAAATGGCATGAGATTAGGTTTTTTTTTACGACGCCGATTATGTTAATCACCACTAATTTTATAGTCCTGTCGGAAATATAGGTATTGTGTCCCTCTAGCGGTGGTACATTTTATAATCAGTATTCTGCAGAATCTCACTTCATTTCAGGATAAATTCATTTACTAACTCAATTGTCCTGATAGTATCACATTTACATTTGATCACACATTTTCTACAATAGGCCTATATATGAAATGCTCAGTATATCAGACATCCCACCTCTCCCGGAATTTAGCATCAGCTCCCTGACACCTGCGAGAGGGCAGAAATCTCCCGCAAATTTCCACCACAGCATTTTTTTTTTTTTACTCCTCAAATTTGTTTCAAGCATGATCCTGATTGGTCCCTCGTTCGTCGCAGACCTGTCAATCTGGCTGGGTAGGACCTGTGATTCACTGTGGGAGGGCCTGTGAGTCCGCTCGTCACTAACGATCAAACATGCAGTCGTGTCGGTATGGCAGAGTCCAAGAAAGAGAAATATTATAAAAACCCACTTTACATCAGATTACTCAGAACAGTACCCATGCCTCATACCAGTAAAAAACAATTATACTTTTTCCCGTTGTACTGTGTGCAACAGTGACTTCTCTGTTGCCCACGGCGGCCTAAACGACTGTAAGAAACATATCTAGGTGAGTTGGGTAGCTAACGTTACAGAGCAAAGGCGTTAGTTATCAACGTCACGTATTACCTGTTAGCTAGCTCGCTAGCTAATTAGCCTAGTTCAGTTGAACAGGGCTCCGTCTATTTACTGGAATTAGCTTAAAACATTTTTGAGACGATGCTTTGAGTACAAACAGGTAAATCTTTGAAATATTGTCATTTTGAATTATGTCACTTCTTTCAGGGACCACAGCATGTCAGGGAGGCAAAGCACAGGGAAGGGTGCAAGAAAATTGGACAGTTTCTTTTGCCAGAACAAAAAAGTCTGAAAGCTAAGGTGACAAGTTCACATATTTCATTGTAGAGCACAATCTTCCCATCCAAGTATGCCAACACACTGGAAAACTATTTAAAAATATGTTTTCAGATTCAGAAATAGCAAAGCAGTATGCTTGCTCATCAACTAAGACAGCAGCAATTGTCAATATAGTACTGGAGCCTGAATGCTCACATGAACATGAATCACTTCACCTGAAGTATATTCACACTGGATAAAAGCCAGCAGCAATGGTTGATGATGGTACTGCAATTGTCAATAGTGTGCAATAGCTGCTCTTGTATTTGCACTGAAAAAGACCATGAAAGAGCCACTGTTGGATTTGTAGACATGCCAATGTGCAATAAGGCCAATGCAGAAAACACATTTACATTTATATTTTAAGCATTTAGAAGACGCTCTTATCCAGAGTGACTTACACGATGTGCATTAATACATGGTAAGAACAATCATAGACTGTTGAACTGCATCTCCTCATCACTGCAAGAGAAAGGCCTTGAATGGTCTAACTATAGGATTTGGCAGTGACAACTGTAATGTAACGATTGGCGAAGACATCTCTGTATTATCTAGAGTGGAAGCGCAGGCTCCTTGCATTTACAGTGTTGGCTGTCCAAGCCAAGTGTATAGTGATATAGGAAAGGAAAGATGGAAACACTAGGAAGGAAAGATGTGACAGTATGGTCATTATTTATTTTTCAGGGCATGGCAGAGCATCACAAAAGACAGCAGAGGAACCAGGACAGAATCAGCTGCATATTGTCAGGTCAGCCGCTCAACCTCCCTGAAATAAGTTTTTCCAGGGTGGGATGTCTGGTGTATATCCCCATATTTAAACTTCACAACATTTTTGGCTTGCTTGAATACTATTTTTGACATGTTCTG
Source organism: Aldrovandia affinis (assembly GCA_029706075.1). Taxonomy (NCBI): domain Eukaryota; kingdom Metazoa; phylum Chordata; class Actinopteri; order Notacanthiformes; family Halosauridae; genus Aldrovandia; species Aldrovandia affinis. The sequence goes on from JAINUG010000101.1 coordinate 1,588,140, forward strand.
CACTCTGCCATCTCCATGATGAATAACTTAGGATTCCGTTTTATCAGCTAGTCCTGTTTAACTGAAAAAGACTCAATAGCTCACATTTGGTGATTTGTGTCACACCACATCCTGAAAACAGACAGAAGTTGTAAGACACCTTTATTGAAATTGTTTGCAATGCACTAGAGGCAGGAACAAATGGCTCTGGTGCACGCAGTGGAAATTACTGAGAGGAAGAACAGAGAGAGAGAGAGGAGAGACTTGAGAGAGGAGAATAAGAACAGACAGACAGGTGGAGGGAAATATTGAGGGGATGGAGAAATCACAGAGGAGGAGAAAAAAACAGATGGATGCAGTAAAAACAATGCAGATCTCTCCGTCTCAGTCCACACCCAATCGTTGCCCATTTTTACTCAGTCGTGGTGGGGACGACACCTGTTTTGGTGATGATGTGCTCTATGTTGACTTGCTCTGTTTCTATCTTCACCTTGTACTTGGCCAGAATCTTGAGGAGCGGCCGCAGGCTCAGCCACCACTGTGTCTTAGGGATGCGATGCCTGGAGCAGAGTGAGACCAGCAGGTCAGTGGCACCAATTAACCAAAAATCAAACACACACTCACCCAACCACCCACTCCCTCATTCTTTTAATCACTCAACAAATGAATAAATTACTCAGTCAGTCAATCAATTAATCAGAGTGATGAGCAGGTCAGTGGCACCAATTACTCACTCACTCACTAACTCATTCAATCACATGTACACTCACCCACCCAACCAGTCACTCACTCATTCACTCACTAATTCATTTAATCACTGAATCACTTGCACCCTTGCTCACCACAGGTTCTGGAACCCCATTGCTTTTCTCCAGTTTTTAATTTTTTATATTTATTTTCAGTAAAAGGCTGTTTTTGTAGGGGATAATGTCAAGCATATGCCATGAAAATATGGCACCAATTGGCCAAATGCTGGTGTATGTAATTGAAAATGAAAACTTTGAAAGGCTTTAATTCGACCCTTTTGACCTATTGTCAAAATTCATGTTACAATTACATTTAGGATCTGTAGAGTGCTGTCAGGGAGGTGCATTTTGTGATTTTGCACAGGCAAACAGAGTGTCCCAGCCTAACCTAAATGCTTATAAACAACTTCCACAACTTCCACAACTTTGCCGTCATTGACAGGTTTTACTACCACTTGAATGAAACCAGGGCACTAAAGTGTGTGGCTTTGGCAGCCAGTGCAGTCCATATTGAATCAGCACACCAAACTTACATGTCACACATCACAATTGTGAGGTTCTACCTATGAGCTGGAAATTGTGGGTCAGGGAGAAAATAATTATGGGTAGAGAGAAGAGCAGTGGTCACATGGTAGCAATATTCCTTGCCTAAGCATATTATTCCTCTCCAAATATCAACTCAACCATATCTCGGTATAAACCAAGTGGTTTTCCCCAGGCCCTATAGATGTTTGGTATCACCACAAGTCTAATCATGAGTGGAAAATTCCAACGATTACCCGGAAAATATATTTTGTTGTGACCCAAAACAAAAATATAAAAAGGGGTTTGAACCTGGGTTACACTGGGCCTTCCCACAAATCGTAAAATAAATCAGGCATGGGCCAGAGAGGGGTTTGTCTCTTTCCGGATTGTTATATATCATTTTCATGTCTAGGATTTAGTATTTGTAGTATTTGTTGTCTGTAGATTGGACGTTGAGTATTTTGCCATTGTCTAAGTGTTGTAACATAATAAACCAGGTCTTAATTGTAATTGAATTTTGAGTTGTATATTTTGAAGAAGGTTGATCTGTATCCTGTCTAGTAATTATTATATTAAATCAAATAAATATATTTTACATGTATGATAAGTGAGGGGTTTTAACACGTAATACCGCTTGTGTTCCGTATTCAGAGTGCTGAACCTTAAACAAGGGCATTTGACTGTTAAGGCTACTGGATTCAGGGAATAGACTTTTTTGTTCAAACCATACTAATCCGACAGTGCCTATACTTAGATTTTCAGAGGGAGGGGGGTGGGTAAGCCGGCACGAGCTCGCCAAGAAGCACGAATCCCTGTAGGGGAATACTGTCTTGCCTCCGAGGACGAGCAGCGGACTCGTGGCGGAGGGTAAATTGAAAGAAATAGAGGCTATAACTGGCTACCAAATTGGGGAAAAAAATCTGAAACAAAATACAATTTTTTAAAAGATGACTTAATGGTGAGGCAAACAATTTGACCCATATTAGTATTTAACATAGTATAATTATGGTAATATAGGTAGTGTGGACTTGGTCTACTGGCTTGAAACATATTCTGAATCAGTGCACATTTAAAAAATTCACAAAATGTAAATGGTGTGGATCATTTAAAACTATAGAAATAATTGAACATTCAGCCTTTAGCTAAGGACATGTAATATTTAAAAATATTCTTCTCATAAATTGTAGGTCCAATTAACATGCCTTTTCTTTATTCATACTCAGGCTTCATGGCTCTAATTAAACTTAGAAGGAAAAGTTGCTCCTTCAAAAGATATGGTTGTCATGAGCTAATAAATTACAAATATTGATTTCCTAGTTCTCATTACCTGTAGGGCTTATTAGCACAAAAAATGCATATAAATAATCTATGCAATGCCATCAGCCATATTGATAAAATTCTGATTTTTTTCAGTTACAGTATGGATGCCATAAAGACACAATGACACAGACGGCTTTGTGTATTTGTGTGTAATATTAATATAAATAATAGTACAATTTAAACTGAACAATTTAGATTTAAATGATCTCTATTTATGAAAAACACTTAATCTTGATTGTAATCTTGCCTATTTTGTTATTAATTGGTAATACCATCAGAAACTCACGAGTGGTTACAAATCAGTGTTAACATTGTAACATGAAATCTGTCAGGCTATTCAGTTTTTCATTGTTGTTTGTTTGCACCTAATGCTTTGAAATCTATTTCTCAACACCCAAACACTGGATGCACTTAAAAGCTTGTCTGTGTGATGACACAGCTGGCCGGGCTTCTGCTTTCAGACTAAGGGGTTGTAGGTTTGAATCCAGGTAATAACATTTGGTTTAAAGATTGTGCAAAACCATTTAACATTTTATAACTTTATGAAAATATTTTTAATGCACATTGGACCCTGATTATCACTGCTTCATTGCTAAAAACCAAGGTAGGCCTGAATTTAGAGGTGGGGTAGATGAAAAGATGGAGGAATGAAGACTTACTCAAAGTCAGTTTCCTCCTTCAGCTCAGACAGGGGAGTGAAAACCAGCGATCTCTTTTTCATGCCCAACACACAGGCGGAGTCTTGAGTGTTGGCAAAGATGCGGCCTGTGGGGACACATGTTATGCAATAAAGAGACTGAAGTTTTAACTGGAAGTTAAGCAGGTTGAAATCCCAGGGTGGGGCACAACCCCTGAATCAATCAGAATCATGTATTTAATCAAGCCACGATACAAATCTTTATACAATGGCTTGACGAAATACTAGATTTTGATTGGTCAAGAGGGTGTTGATTATTTTCACCACAATGCCAAAGCAAGGAGGATTGAAACATCAGGAGCAGGTGAATCTATTGCTGTACATACCACTTGCACAATCTGATAAAACAAATGGCAGTATAATACATGGCTATATTGTAGTTACAACGAAAGTGGCCCTATCACTCCGACCATGTCTTGTAGATCCATCCACATGGTGTTGTCAACAATTTTTTGTTTATGTACGTTTCCCTGTGAGCCGTGAGTGTCCAAAAGGCTAATTTATTGGGAGTCAATAGCAAACAATTCACAAAGACAATGTACACACCAAAATCACCCAAAACAACTGTAATTCATTTTGTTTGGCTCAGCTAGATTTGGGATGTGAAAGAACGAACCAGAATAGCGGACAAAATATTGGTGGTGCAAATTGCGGACACTGTCTCGCGAAGCCCACGAAGGACAAATGTTTGTGCTGCCTGAAGCAAGTGCGATCTGGCTGTGACAAGGTAACTTAACCTAAGAAATTGCAGCAGCTGAAGATGAGAAAACATTGATACCTCAAGGTGTTTGACAAACCACCCAGAGTTCGGACCAGATGGCCAGCTTTTGAATGAGTAAGTAATGCTATCTATAATGCTTTGTAATGTAGCTTGTCGTAATGTTATTATCTGCGTGGCAAGCTAGATATAAAAAATTGAATGATACAAAGTTAATGTTAATGACTTAGCTGGTTAGCTATAATAGTGAAGTTATGTGGATGGATCGACGGGACATACAGTCCGTTAAACATTGTATCTCAATTTAACTGTCTATATACAACTGAAAATAATGCTGGAGAAGTCTCAATTTTACAACAACAACATGGCGCCACAACAATTTTGTTTGTTTGTTTAATTGTTTGTTTACTGAACCGAATTAGAGTCTTGAATTATTTATTTTGTAGCCGTGATATAAACTAAAAAAATCATGATAGGATGTACACAGGGTAATTGGCTAAAAACAAAAAGCATTTTGTTTTCTTCCAGGCCTTCAGGAACTGAATTGTGCACCCCTCACCTACACCCACACACACACACACACACACACACACACACACACATACACACACATATATACACTACCGGTAAAACGTTTTAGAACCCCCATTTTCCAGTTTTTACTGAAATTTAAGCAGTTAAAGTCCAGTGAATAACCTGAAATGGTACAAAGGTAAGCGGTAAACTGTTGCGAGCAAATGTCAGTATACTTGCTGCGTCTGTTCATTTAATGACGCTCCACGCCAGATGGTGGAGCTTGCTAGTCGCTAGACTATGGAGCTGGAAATATAAGAACATAAGAATACATAATGATGAGAACGGGCTGTTCGGTCCATCTAGGCTCATCATGTCCTAATCTAAAGAGTATCTAGTACTACATCTAGCCTGGACTTGAATAGCCCAAGCGTTTCTGCCTCTACTACCTGACCTGGCAAGCTGTTCCAGGCATTGACAACTCTCTGTGTAAAGAAAAACGTCCTAATATCTGTGCAGAATTTGCCTTTAACTAATTTCCACCTGTGGCCTCTTGTTCTGCTGACCCCACTTATCTTAAAAAATATTTGGTATTTTACTTTGTTAATCCCTTTTAGGAATTTAAAAACCTCAATCAAATCCCCCCTAAGTCTCCATTTGCTAAGTTTAAATAGATTGAGTGCCTTAAGTCTATCATCATAACTTTTACCTTTCATACCAGGTATCAGTTTAGTTGCCCTTCTTTGGACTTTTTCAAGAGCTTCTATATCTTTCTTGTAGTGCGGTGCCTAGAACTGCACACAGTATTCTAAGTGCGGTCTGACAAAGGCATTATATAACATTAATATAACCTCCTTTGTTTTATACTCAATACTTTTTGCTATGTATCCCAGCATCCTGTTGGCTTTTTTCACTGCTGTAGCACACTGCTTTGATGCAGATAGGCTTTGATCAACTACAAGTCCTTTTCAAATTGAACACCTACTAACTTTTCTCCTCCCATAAAATACTCCTGTCTAATGTTTTTATTTCCCACATGCATAACTTTACATTTAGCAATATTGAACGTCATCTGCCATGTATCTGCCCATTTTTTTTGTTTAAATCATCTTGGATTACTTTAGTTGATTCCAAACTGTTAGCCAAACCCCCAAGTTTAGTATCATCTGCAAATTTAACTATTTTGCTACTAATGTCCATATCAAGATCATTTATGTAAATAAGGAAGAGCAGAGGTCCCAGCACCGACCCCTGCGGGACACCACTGCCCACACCACCGAGGTCAGATTCGGCCCCACCTACTGTTACTCTTTGTATTCGCCCTTGCAGCCAATTATGAACCTACTGTGAAACTACTCCTGCAATTCCTACTGAATTCATTTTAGCAATGAGCCTCTCATGTGGTACCTTGTCAAATGCTTTCTGAAAGTCCAAATATATAATATCATAAGCCTGGTTCAGGTCAACACACTCTGTAGCCTCTTCGAAAAAGTCCAGGAGGTTTGTTAGGCATGACCTCCCTTTGAGAAATCCATGTTGGCTCTCCCTTAAAATACTATTATTTTTCAAGAATGATTCCAACTTATCCCTAATAATACATTCCAGCATTTTACATGCGATGCAAGTTAAACTGACAGGCCTGTAGTTCCCTGGGTCAGTGATTATGGATTGAATGAAAATATCTGTCAATGGTTTATATATAATTTCCCCAAGTTCTTTGAGCACTCTGGGATATATGCCATCTGGGCCTGCTGCCTTATTTGTCTTAAGTGTTTGTAGTTTTTGTAGTACTTCTACATCCCTTATCTCAAAGTCCTACAAAACATTCTGTACATTGGGCATACATTTAGGCATATCCTTCCTTATTCTTAATGCACTTAACCTCATCCTTAACTTTCCTTTTTGTACTACAATATTGAAAAAACGTTTTAGGATTACTTTTTGCATCTTGGGAAATTTTAATTTCAAACTGCCTTTTAGCTGATCTTATTTCCTTTTTAGCCTTAGCCCGCATATTACAATAATCTAACTTGTTTCTCTCTGAGTTTTTATATACTCTGTACAGTCGTTTCTTTTGCCTCAAAATCTCCCGTAAAGATTTAGTCATCCACTGCGGAGACCGTTTTTTCATCCTATCTTTCCTTACTTTGGGGATGAATTTACACTGTACATCTACAATAACCCTTTTAAATATAGTACATTTTTCATTCACAGTTCTGCAATCTAGAAGTTTTACCCAATCTATATTACTTAAATTCTCTCTCATTTTATTAAAGTCAGCTCGTCTAAAATAAAAAATTCGAGAGTTAGAGGAGGCTGTCTTAACCTGCCAAAAAATATCTAAAATAACTGCGCTGTGGTCACTTGCCCCTATTGGTTCTCCTACCTCTGTGCTGCAAATTCTATCAGGATTGTTACACAAAACCAGATCCAGTATTGATTTCCATCTTGTAGGCTGAGTAACAGACTGTACCAAAAAGCAGTCATTGACCATATCTAAAAACTCCTCTTCACATTTGCCCTGACCTGTCACTATCTCCCAATTAATAGAGGGGTAATTGAAGTTGCCCATTATTATCGTCTCTCCTTCAGCACAGATTTGTTTGATGTTACCAAAGAGCGTACTATTTATGTTAAGGTCTGAAGCTGGAGGTCTATAGCATACTCCTATATTAGGGCCCTTCTCACGATCTCCCAATAATCTAATCCAGATGTCCTTACAAGAAACAAATTAGTTTATACCTGGAATTTCCTGCACATTAAGATTGTCTTTCACATAAAGGGCCACTCCCCCTCCTCTTTTATTAGTTCTATCCTTCCTAAACAATTTGTACCCCTCTACATTATATTCCTCCCCATCCGCTCCCCATTTATCTTTATTAATGATATCCTCAGATTTATTATACTCTACCCTGGTATCTTCCATCTGGGCAGTTTGTACCTCCCTATCCATAATACTACTACTACTAATTTCCCTCCCTGCCACCCCAGTCCCTAGTTTAAATATTCCTTCGCTACCCTAAGCATACGCTGGCCCAATGCATCTGTACTCCTCCGGTTCAAGTGTAACCCGTCCCACTTGTACAGGTCACCCCTGTTCCAAAAGGAGTCCCAGTGCCCCATAAACCTGTACCCCTCTTTCCTGCACCAGGTTTGTAGCCACGTGTTAAATCTCCATATAAAATTCTGCTTGCCTTTTGTCTTTTTTTGTCTTGCAGAACCTCAAACCTACCCTTACCTATGTCATTGGTTCCAACATGGACCATGACCACTGGATCCACCCCTGCTCTGGCCAGGAGCTTGTCCACGTGTTCCAGGAGATCTCCAACCTGAGCACCAGGCAGGCAACATGCCATGGGAGATTCCTTTTCTCGCGAACAGACTATACTGTCTACACCTCTAACTACAATTAACTCCCTTTTCCTGGGTGGCTTGGCCGCCAGGGTGCCCTGGGGCTCATCAGTCCTCCCGCTCACAGAGGGCTGGGCCAGATCCTCTTCCTGCAAGGGCTGGAATCGGTTGGACACCACAATCTCTGGAGATGCCGCCCCTGCATGTGAGTGCCCTTTTCTACACTGGCGCCCTACCGTCACCCTCTCTCTCCCTACCTGCTCTAGAGTCTCCCCCCCTACCCCACTTCGGCGTGCAGGCTAACTCTCTAAAGGGCATACTAATTAGTTCCTGGAACTCTACAAATTCTGCAGGGCAGTCGAGACCAACAAGTTGGGCTTCGAGATCAAGGATCTTGCTCTCGAGATGCTTCATAAGCTGGCATCTGTCGCAGATGAGGGTTTCTTCCAGAAACGCAATCATTCTGCAACACTCGCACTGCACTACCGGTGGCCACATTTTCACCCATAACTATATCTACTGCTCTCCCTGCACTGAACTAATTACTGCCTAAACAGAGACACCAAGTCGATAGAAATACTATACACCTCGGTTCCGAAGTGGTTCCGAACACTCAGGTGCAGAAATGTCTAAATGGAAACAACACTTAAAGCGAATTTAAAAACTTTCGGTCCGGTTTCTGTAGCAAGAGTGCTGGTAGCAGCCAACTGAAACGGCTATACGCTCTACGCTTTAAATACAATAATTAAATTTAAATTGAAGCCAACAAAAGCTAGTTAGCTACAGTATATTTCCCTACTCTTAGATTTGCTCCTGAGAGGGCGAAAAACCACAAAAAACCTCGCGTCTGCTGGGTGTAATACAAATTGGTAACTTTTTAGCAAGCTTTCCAAAGCTAGATGGGGAAAAAATGAAAATTCCCTCTCTGTCCCCTAACGGTGACAAACGTTTACCTTAAGAGCAAATCTTTTATCCCTTTACCTTTCTGATGATAAAACGCCGAACCCTAACCAACAATACAAACACAATACAAACAATATCCTGACAGCAACAAACAATCCGCTCAAACTCAAACTCTCAGCACGTATGACGTATATATACGTATATATAAATACCAACGGTGAAATCCAAAACAAAGGAAACATCGGTAATGGCCTAATGTTCAACACAGTCATACTTGATTAACAAAATAACCCTGTACCTTATGATAGGATCCTGTAACAGACATAAGAAAGTGTGCTCCATAAAGTGCAAAATGTGATTTTTTTTCCAAATAAAATGTATCATTGTATGTTGTATACAGCATCAAGTGACTATGAATTTTATTTTTTATGTAGTAGACCATGGGTTAGCCTGGCCAATATTACATTTAGACAACTGCATCAGACATTGTCATTACTAAGCAGGGTTAATTTTCTTTTGATGATAACTTTGAATAAATGGTATCTGACTATCTGTATTAATATTGTAGCGCCCGAGTAGGCGCGTGCTATGGCGTCGTCATAGAGGGGAGATACCTTTCGGCACGCTGGCTCCACCCCCGCGCACTGATGGGAACCCCGGGACGGATTCCACAGCTGACGGGCGTAAACTAAATTACCAGACTTTAAAAAGAGCGCTCTCACACAAGGGCGCTGTTGGGAGTAGGAACGAGGTAGGAGAGAGAGAGAGAGAGAGAGAGAGAGTGAGCGAGAGCGAGAGCGAGAGTGAGAGAGAGCGAGAGCGAGAGAAAGAGGAAGAAGGAAAGAGATAGCTAGGTTTTTGTTTTTGAAATACTTTTTTTGGATGGATTATTTTTGGTTACTGAACAACGGAATTGGACGACAACGACGACAAAGGATTACCCCGGAAAGGACAACGACTACGAAAGCGGATCACGGACAATCCTGAAAAAGGGAAGTTTGTGGACTGTTGTTTGGTTACCATTAACCGGGACATTCTGTGCCAGCCGTGTTTTCCCTGCCACGGGAACGACATTTCCGTATGCGGAATACTTCCGCCTTTACCTAAAATAAATGAGTGTTTACTTGAAACTGTCTCCATTGTCTCCATTATCTGCGTTGTACATCGAATAAATTATCGATTATTAGCGGAGTGGAAACCCCACACCCTTGGTCTTGCTACATATGGTGGAGGATGCGGGCAGACTATAACGCTAAATAAAAAATAATTTATTCTGTACAACGTAGAAATGGAGTCACTACTGGTGAAACAGCTGGAGAAAACTCATGCTGCGCAGCTGGCGCACAACGCAGCGCTGATAGGCGAGCATCGACAGCAGACAACGCAAAGACTTGCTTGTCAGCATGCAAACGCCGACCAAACCCCAGTGCGTTCCTGGTAAAGAAGAGTCCCGTAGTGAGTGGTGCAGCCCCATAGTCCTGGTCCCCAAGCCTGATGGAACCATCAGGTTCTGTAATGATTTTAGAAAATTAAACGAGGTCTCCAAGTTTGATGCCTAAACCCCATGCCTAGGATCGATGAGCTGATTGTTGACCAGGTACATCAGCACACTGGACCAACAGGGTAATGGCAGGTGCCCCTGACCCGAGTCTGGGAGAAGACGGCGTTCGCTACCCCGGATGGCCTGTACCAATACCGGAAACTGCCATTCGGGTTGCACGGGGCGCCTCCCACCTTCCAGCGGATGATGGATCAAGTACTGCGTCCCCATCAAAAGTATGCTGCCGCGTACCTGGACGACATTGTCATCCATGGAGAGGACTGGGGGACCCATCTCCGACAGATACAAGAGGTACTGCACGCACTAAGAGGGGCGGGGCTGACAGCCAACCCCCGGAAGTGCCACCTGGGGCTACAGGAGGCCGAGTACCTGGGCTACACCATCGGCCGAGGGCTGGTCAATAAGCGGCTAAGATCGAATCTATCCGGAATTGGCCCTGCCCCACAACACAGAAACAGGTGCGTACGTTCATCGGGCTGGCCAGTTATTACAGGCGATTTATTCCCAATTTTGCATCCCTGGCTAGCCCGTTGACAGACCTGACCAGGAAAAAGTTGTCGCGACAGGTGGAGTGGACCGAGGGAAGCCGCCTTCCAACACCTCAAGGCCGCGCTCTGTTCCGGACCGGTGCTAGTCACTCCGGACTTCCAAAACCCCTGCTGGTCCAGACGGATGCATCGGAGACTGGAATCGGGCGGTCCTATCTCAGGTACAGGGGGGTGAGGAACACCCCGTGATGTACATCAGCCGTAAGCTGATACCGAGGGAAACAAGATACTCGACCGTGGAAAAAGAGTGCCTGGCGATCAAATGGGCACTAGAGACACTCGGTATTATTTATTAGGGAGGACATTCACCTTAGTCACGGATCATGCCCCGCTGGTCTGGATGTCCAGAAATCGCGAGACTAACCCGAGAGTGACCCGTTGGTTTCTATCATTGCAACCTTTTAATTTTAATGTGCTCCACAGGTCCGGCGTCAACCATGGCAATGCGGACGCCCTCTCGCGGAGAGAAGCCCTGTGGTGCCAGGCTGCTCCCGCCGGGTCGGAGCTGAGGGGGAGGTGTGTAGCGCCCGAGTAGGCACGTGCTATGGCGTCGTCATAGAGGGAGATACCTTTAAGCACGCTGGCTCCACCCGCGCACTGATGGGAACCCCGGGACGGATTCCACAGCTGACGGGCGTAAACTAAATTACCAGACTTTAAAAAGGACGGATTATTTTTGGTTACTGAACAATGGAATTGGACGACAACGACGACAAAGGATTACCCCGGAAAGGACAACGACTCGAAAGCGGATCACGGACAATCCTGAAAAAGGGAAGTTTGTGGACTATTGTTTGGTTACCATTAACCGGGACATTCTGTGCCAGCCGTGTTTTCCCTGCCATGGGAACGGCATTTTCGTATGCGCAATACTTCGCCTTTACCTAAAATAAGGGAGTGTTTACTTGAAACTGTCTCCATTGTCTCCATTATCTGCGTTGTACCGAATAAATTATCGATTAGTGGAAACCCCACATGGTCTTGCTACAAATAAGCTAATTAGCAAGTTGGTTATCTTTATTAGCAGCTAGCATATGTTACACAATTGGTGAACTGAGGCTAAATAGGTTGTCAAATAACTAATGAGGATTTTGTATTTACTGGATTTGTAGACAATGAGCCTATTCACAGTGAAATATAGCTAGCTAGAGACTTTAAGTATTAAACAGCTGGACACAAATATAAAGATGTAAAGTCGTTGTGTAAATATGTAAATAAAGTTGTGTAATAAAGTGGAATGAAACAGGAAAAAAGTATTGAACACACTAAGAAAAAGCAGTACACCACAGCAAGGAAAGGCAAGGAGCCAGCTGAAAACCAATAACAAATTAGGAGGCAACTCTACCTCCAATCTGTGCTAATTAATGTCAGCTGGGTTAGAATATATTGATGGGCTATAAAGGGTTTTTTGTTACCAAGGTGCCACACAAGAAACATCTAATGATGGGTAAAAGCAAAGAGCTCTCTCAAGACCTTCGCAACCAGATTGTTGCAAAACATGAAAATGGAATTAGCTACAGACGTATTTCACAACTTCTGAATCTTCCAGTAAGCACCATTGGGGGCATTATCCGTAAGTGGAAGCAACATCACTCCACCATCAACCGGCCACACACAGGAGCTCCTCGCAAGATTTCTGACCAGGGAGTCAGAAGGATACTTAGAAGAGTAGCCAAAGAGCCAAGGACCACTAGGAAAGAGCTCCAGAAAGACTTGAAGGCAGCAGGTACAACTGTGACAGAAAGGACAGTAGGCAATGCACTCCACCGCCATGGCCTCTGTGCACGCTCAGCCCGCAAGACTCCACTACTGAAAAAAAGACATGTTGAAGCTTGTTTAAAGTTTGCCAAACAACATTTGGACAAGCCAGTGAACTACTGGGAGCATGTACTCTGGTCAGATGAGACCAAAATTGAACTTTTTGGCTGTCACACAACACACCATGTTTGCAGGAGAAATGGCACTGCACATCACCCGAATAACACTATACCAACAGTGAAGTTTAGAGGTGGAAGTATCATGATGTGGGGCTGTTTCTCCTCTCGTGGTACTGGCAGACTTCATATCATTGAAGGAACAATGAATGGAGCCATGTACAGAGAGATTCTTGAGATGAACCTGCTGCCATCCACCAGGATGCTGAGGATGAGACGTGGGTGGACCTTCCAGCAGGACAACAATCCAAAGCATACAGCAAAGGAAACTCGCAATTGGTTTCAGAGAAAGAAAATCAACTTGTTGGAATGGCCCAGTCAATCACCTGACTTAAACCCAATTGAACATTTGTGGAAGTATCTGAAGATCCAGATTCACAAGAGGGCCCCCGCAATCTTCAAAATTTAAAGACAATCTGTGTAGAGGAATGGGCCAAAATCACACCTGAATACTGCGGGCGATTAGTTACTTCATACAGAAAGCACCTTGAAGCTGTCATTACAAACAAAGGCTTCTCCACTAAGTATTGAATTAATTTCAGTTAGTGTGTTCAATACTTTTTCCTATGTCATTCCACTTTATTACACATAACTTTATTTACATATGGACTTTAATGTTTCGATTTTTGTCTGGATTTCTTGAGTTAATACCAAAGTCTGGTGCAAATTTCACTTGAATGGCCTCATTGGAAATACATTTACTGGGAAAAATGTTGATGTGTTCAATACTTATTTTCCCCATTGTGTGTATATATATATATATAGCTCAGAGATGCACAATTCAGTTCCTGGAGGGCTGGAAGTTTTGAGTTTTTCTAGCCAATTACCCGGTATTTTATCATTTATAATTAATAATTAATAAATTATTCATTAATTACTTAGCTGAATACACTAACACTTGTTCACTCCTATATTAGATCATATCAAAATGTTAAGCATCTGTCTGACTCATTTGTGATTGTACCCAAAAATAACAGATCAAGAAAATGATTGGACTAACTGAGTAACTAAGAGTGGAAACCGGAGCAACGTGCCAAAATGGATCATCCTCATGCTCCCCCTTCAGTAGATCATAGTCCTGTGGCTGTGTGTCTCTGTGTCTCTCTTCTTTGTGTCTGTGCTCTGTCCATGGTGTTGGGTGATTTGTTTTGCCCTTCTCACCGTGTCTGTAGCACTCCTTCAGCTTCTCTGTGAGCCACAGCACGGACTTTGCTCCCATCTTGGTGCCGAAGTTCCTGTCGAACGGAGTGGGGGTCCCGCCCTAATGCAGAGGCATAGCAGGATTGGTCATCTTACTCCAATGGGGATGCCCTTTCCCCACCAGACTTTCACACACTCCTCAACGAGCTGACACGGCCACTCCGCACCCACCTGCTGCATGTGCCCCAGGACGTTCTTGCGACAGTCGAAGATGCCCTTCCCCTCCTCAGAGTACAGGTTGAAGATGAAGTCGGTGGTATAGTTGGCATTGCACTTCTCATTCCTGCAGATAGGGCAGCAGTGTTAGCTGTGAACAGGTGCATGTTTCTACTGAAGGTGTTCAGGAGGAAGGGGTCGCCAAGTCAACAGAAGTCTGTCGAAGTCTGCACAGAACAATAACATTTGATCTGACATCCTGTCCCACACACGCTTGAGAGAATTACTGAGAAACGGACACCTTCCAAACGGCCACAGTGAGAAGCAGCTCACTTCCTTTGCAAATGACGCAGAGACCAGAGGTCTGAGAGTCTGAACTATACTTACCTGAGAATCAGGCCTCTCTTCACCGTGGTCTTCATCTTCTCCACCAGATGCTCCACGTTGAGCTGTTAAAAGACAAACAGCATCTACGTCACACGGGAGTCAACGTGCCCGGAGTTCATTTGAGTGAAACGCACAAGGGATTCATGAGGAGTTTGTCGGAATTTGTTGCAGTTGTTTTTTTCGTTTACTTTTTGAGATGCTGTGTCACAGCTTTGCTGTATCTACCTATTCCAGGTGTGTGGGGTCCCTGCGGAGGGAGGTGTGGCTCACCTCCAGGTCATGAATGTTGAAGTGATCCTCATAGATGTATGCGGCGTCAGCGCCTGATGACAGGCCTGCCATGGTGGCCAGGTACCCACAGTACCCACCCATGGTCTCGATGATGAACACGCGGCGCTTGGTGCCGGCGGCCGACTGCTTGATCCTGTCACACGTCTGAGAGGGATCATAGACACAGCGGGAGGGAATACTGTTACAGCACTGGGCCTACAAACACAGGCCCTCAGGGTGTTCAAGACCAGGCTGAACACAGTGCCACATACTCTACACCAGGGGTGTCCAAACTTTTTCCACTGAGGGCCATGGGCAGAAAAATATACTCGTCATCAAGGCTGGGCCACTATGCTCTGACCATGGTGCTAGACTTTATGTTACTTTTGCATGTGCGCGTGCATGCATGAGTGTGTGTGTGTCAGTGTATATTATAATGTTGACTATGTTGATGGTGTTATGGTACTGACCGTGGTGATGGTGTTGAGGGCAGTATCAGCTCCGATGCTGAAGTCTGATCCTGGCACGTTATTGGAGACCGTAGCAGGAATGACCACCAGGGGGATACACAGCTCCTCATATTTCTCCCTGGCTCCCACCAGCTCCAGCCCACCAACAAATGCCTTGGAGAGAGAGAAAGAGAGCGAAAACAAGTTGGAGAAACTCTGCCATTATATTATTTAATTCTGTTTTTATTTATGTCATAAGCCTCTATTTTGGTTCTACATAAATATTTTGCACATTACTGTAACTGCTCATCTAAAGTGTTTTGATGTCAGCCACAGTTCTACATGTTTGACAGGAGTGACATTTTACCATAACTTTAGAGCAGGTTTGGGTATGACGGTGACCCAGTCACTTTACATTACATAACATATGCCATTTAGCAGAAGCTTTTATCCAAAGCGACTTACAATAGTGAATGCATACATTTTTCAGTATATGTGGTCCCAATGGGAATCGAACCCACAACCTAAGCGTTGTTAGCACCATGCTCTACCTACTGAGCCGCACAGAACCACACAGAATTTGTTGAATTGATACCACAGACCTACATCACATTGCCTTCTTTCTCACCTCAAAGCCACCAATAATGACCAGAGCGTGGATGTTGAACTTGGCAATGTTCAGACTGATATCCTCCACCATTTTCCCAGGCAGTAGCCTACACGAAGACAGGCAATGCACCTTATATCACCACAATGCCAAAGGCAAGGAGGATTGAAACATCAGGAGCAGGTGAATCTTGCAGGTGCATTAGACAATTGTGGGACAGCATGATCTGATGTGTTTTTTTATTTGTTATATTAGTAATAATATATATAATAATATATATATATATATATATATAATATAATAATAATAATTATTAGTAATATTATTGCTGCACAATCGGGTATACCACTGGTACAATCTGATAAAAAACAACATTCCATTCTTAGCCGTTTTCATTAATAAAAGTGTGAGAAAAGCTGATTAAAAATTGGACTTGCCAGGACAAAGCAACCAATGGAGGCAGCGGCCAAAATGGACATGCCCCTAGGGGACAGACCAATGGAGGCAGAATGGCAGCTAATGATGGAAGAGTGTGGCTTTATGAACCATAAAATGGGTGGAGCTACCAAGCATCATCAGTGACTCACAGTTTTGAACCAGTCTTGCAGTTTTTTTCTTGCAGTTCAGAGACTATTACAAAGGTGGAGGCTGACCAGAATAGCTCCACCCATTATGGGGCACATGAAGCCTCACTCTGCCATCACTTCTAAAAAACCATCACATTTAAGCACTTGCTGTGGAGCTATGGAGATGGCTTTATGATAACATTATACCAGGCAAGCAAAAAAATCATCATCATCATCATCATCAGCCACAGACAGTTTTACCTCTTGGTGCCCAGCATAGATCCACCCTTCCCTGTCCAGCCCCCGACCCCAGACCAGGTAATGGGCTCAATCTTTAAACAGGAGTGTGGAGAAAGGGGTGTGAGGGGTTATGGTAGAGAGGGGGAGGGGGTGGGGGGAGTCTTTGTTCGCTGGTTACATACAGTACATAACAGATAGGGGCTATATGGGGCCAAATATATCATCGTTATTGCTATTGGAATAGATGTTAAACTTTGTATTGATTATGTATAAGAAAAAGGCATTGGCATGGCAACGAAAGAGTCATTTTCACCAGTGCAGCACTTGATTCACAGCATTGATGATAACAATAATAATAATATATATAATAATATTGGTTGTTATTATTTATTTGTTTATTTATTTATTAGCACTTTTCTTTCATCACACCTGTAACATCTGATGTTCAAAGCACTTTCCAAATTAAAAAACCCCAAAAATATAACGATCGTAAAAATGATACAATGAAATAGAAAATAGTCTATTTTATAAAAGTCAGTTGATATAAGTTGCTAAAGTAGTACAGGTAGTTAAAAGTAGGCTTGTGGGATAAAAATACAGGACTTAAAGCAAACAGGTAATAAGATCAAACTATGTTACATGTGTGTATGTGGAGGCAGGGTGCAAAGCTTTGTTGTGAGGTGGCGTGGGGTACGTACCAGGCCCTGTGCCAGTCCCTCAAACCCATCATGCACCGCCAGCATGTTGTGGCCCTGGATGATGCCGATCCTGACGGCCGAACGCACCGCGGCGTTCATCCCTGAGCAAGGAGCGCCCACGTTCACAATCGCCACATTGATGTTGCTCTAGATACGGGGTGTATGTGAGAGGGGAGGATATAATCCATTCATTCATTTATTCATTCGCTGGGCAAACTCCTTGATCACTCTACCTTCACAAATCCACACGGGTTGTGTTTTATAGACTAGAACGGTGGATAATACTTCACATTCAACTTGCACCATACCAGTGTAACTATTCTGTAATTACTTTAAGGAACTAGCGCGTAACATCACATTGTTACATAGCGACCTCAAGTGAGTAATGTGGCACAATCTGTAATTACTCAACCTTAATTCCAGTGTTGCAACAACACATTTGTGCCTTCGTGTCTCAGTCATGACTTTTCTAGTCATGGTTGTCACTGGCAACAGGGACACCCCCATAATCGAGCACTGAAGAAGAACACAGCTGAACAGGAATTATCTAGAGAAATGGAGCAGCAGTTCCTCACCTTCACATCTGGGGGGCGCACGTGAGCCAGCAGCTTGTAAGTGTTCCAGTTATTCTCAAAGCTCCTACACACGCAGAGAAAAAAATGACATATTAGTATATTGGTGTGGTGTATTTTTCCATTTAGTTTTCACTATGTCATCAATTTTGTCCTGTCACCGTCCACTCTGCTTCATAATGTACCCATTTCAGAAATTACAGGCATGTCAGAAAATGTGAAGAAATTCACACTTTGGAATTTAAATGAGCTCACTGGTAATTTTGCTTTACAGACATTAAATGGTATTCATTCAGTTAGATCTGTAGCAACAACTTGCTTGGTGCCAGCAGACAGGACTGAAATATGTCTTATTTTCCTCATTTTTAGTTCAGTTATACTCTGCTCTCATGTTGCCACTGTGCCACCCACACCCGTGCAGGCAGCTGCCTGAATCTTGGGACGTTGGGGATTAGATTCAACCAATCAGTAGCCCAGAATGTCTCAGTGGGTAGAAACTAAGAGGAGAAGCAGCAGGTGGAGGGATGTACTAGGATTAAGAAAACTTGATACTCACTTTCCCCTAAGTTTGATGGCATCGTCAAATCTTCCCTCAGACATGGCGGTGGTCACATCTTTTGTCTGAGAGAGAAAAGGATGGAGGAGGGGGGTTACACATTATACCTTTACCATTCTTTAAATCATTAACTTCTCTTTGGTTCTTTAGAGAGGAGTTATACCATTTCTGCTGACTCAGGTCAGGTTCATAGAAGGACCTGACCTGGAAAACCACTGGAGGCTTGGTCTGATAACAGCATCAGACCGTACATCGATGCACGTCACAGATGCAGATCGATTGAGCTCTATAGAGGGGTGTGTGAAGGGGGAGGGGTGCAGAGTCTGAGCACTCACCACTTGAACACACTCCATCAGGGGTAGCCTGACGGCCTGGTTTCCAGACAGACTAACCACACAGGCAGGGGTGTCCGGGGTAGCCGCCAACAGAGCCATCACGGCCTCCACTCCCATCCTGCTGCCCTGGAGGATGGAGGGAAGGAGGGGGAGAGCAATAGCAAGAGAGGCAGCGAGGGGGAGGGAGTGGGAGAGATAGTGGGAGCATGAGAGATAGAGAGGGAGAGGTTAGGGAGGGAGAGAAACAGCGAGAAGGAGAAAAAAGGAGAGAGGGAGGGAGAAAAATAAATGGATGAGGGGGAGGAAGGAGATGGAGAAGGGTGAGGAGGAAGAGGGAAGGAGAGTCAGAAAGGATTGGGAGAAAGTTAGGAATGAATATCAAGCACTGTATTACAAATCATACAGTGGCAAAGCTACAGAAAGAGAGAGAGCTGTAAACCTTTGGGAATACTGCACACTGCAAACTGAGGCCAGTAAAAGCCTAGTAAAGAATGATCTGCATTTGAATTTAATGGGGGTGAATGTACCAGGATTCTGTCGAAGGCGGAGGGAGTTCCACCTCTCTGCACGTGTCCCAGAATGGTCGCGCGGGTGTCGTAGCCAAGCTTCGTTGATACCAGCTACAGACAGACAGACACATGCTCAGACAGTGTTCAGTAAATGAGAGAGAGAAAGCAGAGAGAGAGAGAGCACACCTCTTTGATTTCATCAGATGTGATGGGTTTTCCGTGCATGTCCATTGCTCCCTCGGCCACAATGATCACATTCAGACGAGATCCCCTGCCTCTGGTCTGAGAGAGGGGAGAAAAACTCCTTTCAGTCTCCACTTAGCCCTCTCCTTCTCCTGCAGTGGGCATCAAAACATGGAATCTGGACAGCACTTCAAACGTTGAGAGCTTGACAGTCGTAGTGCAGATGCACAATGCATCCGTATGCGATGTGCATGGTGTCTTGAGAATTTAGCTTTTGCTTTCTCATACTGTCAATTTTTGGACTATTTGGTGTTTTTACGCTAAGGTGTGCAGTGTTGGGGTACAGTGATGGGTTACAGTGTTGGATGCAGTATTGCAGTGTGGTATTGGTACTGTGTTTGAGGGCAGTGTTGTGGTGCAGTGTTTTGGGTACAGTGTGTGGTGTAGTGTTGTAGTAGTGTTAGAGAGAATTGTTGGAGTGCAATGCTGGGGTACAGTGTTACAAGGCAGTATTGGGGTGCAGTACCTCCATAAGTCTCCTACACAGGTGCTCCTCCCAATTCTCCTCTGGTGGCATCTCAGGGATAAACACCCAGTCAGCCCCGCAGGCCAGGGCTGTGACTAAGGCCAGGTACCTGTAACACACGAATATACCATTACACACATATACACCACTACACACACACATGTACAGTCAGGTCCAAATAATATATGAGCTCAAAGTGCAGACTTTCAGCTTTATTTTGAGGGTATTTACATCCAAATCGGGTGAACGGTGTAGGAATTATGTGGTCCCCCCTTTTTTAAGGGACCAAAAGTAATTGGACAATTGGCTGCTCAGCTGTTCCATGGCCAGATATGTGTTATTCCATCATTATTTCATTTACAAGTAAGCAGATAAAAGGTCTAGAGTTGATTAGAGTTGATTTCAAGTGTGGCATTTGCATTTGGAATCTGTTGCTGTTAACTCTCAATATGAGGTCCAAAGAACTGTCACTGCCAGTGAAGCAAGCCATCATTAGGCTGAAAAATCTAAACAAACCCATCAGAGAGATAGAAAAAACATTAGGTGTGGCCAAATCAACTATTTGGTACATTCGTAAAAATAAAGAATGCACTGGTGAGCTCAGGAGCACCAAAAGGCTCGGAAGACCATGGAAAACAACTGGAAAACAAGGCGTATCTATGTCAAAGTCAACAATCAAGAGAAGACTTCACCAGAGTAAATACAGAGGGTTTACCACAAGATGTAAACCATTGGTAAGCCTCAAAAACAGGAAGACCAGATTAGAGTTTACCAAAAAACATCTAAAAAAGCCTGTACAGTTCTGGAACAACATCCTATGGACAGATGAGACAAAGATCAACTTGTACCAGAATGATGGGAAGAGAAGAGTATGGAGAAGGGAAGTAACTGCTCATGATCCGAAGCATACCACCTCATCTGTGAAGCATGGTGGAGGTAGTGTTATGACGTGGGCATGTATGACTGCCAATGGAACTGGTTCCCTTGTATTTATTGATGATGTGACTGCTGACAAAAGCAGCAGGATGAATTCTGAAGTGCATAGGGCTATATTATCTGCTCAGATTCAGCTTCAAAACTCATTGGACGGCGCTTCACAGTGCAGATGGACAATGACCCGAAGCATACTGCTAAAGCAACCCAATACTTTTTTAAGGCAAAGAAGTGGAATGTTCTGCAATGGCCAAGTCAATCACCTGACCTGAATCCAATTGAGCATGCATTTCACTTGCTGAAGGCAAAACAGAAGGCAAAATGCCCCAATAACAAGCAGGAACTGAAGACAGCAGCAGTAAAGGCCTGGCAGAGCATCACCAGGGAAGAAACCCAGCGTCTGGTGATGTCTATGGATTCCAGACTTCAGGCAGTCACTGTCATAACCAAGTATTAAAAATGACAATTTAATTTATGATTATGTTAGTTTGTTAGTCCAATTACTTTTGAGCCCCTAAAATTGGGGGGCTATGTATAGAAATGGTTGTAATTCCTACACGGTTCATACAATATTTTTGACAAAACCCTTCAATTAAAGCTGGAAGTCTACATTTAAAGCACATCTTGATTGTTTCATTTCAAATCCATTGTGCTGGCGTACAGAGCCAAAATGATGACAATTGTGTCACTGTCCAAATACTTATGGACCTGACTGTATACACCATTACACACACAGATACACTATTACACACACATATACACCATTACACAGACATGCACACTCTCTCTCTGTCACACACACACACACAGACACACTGTCTTCCTCTCTCTCTCACACACACACAGTTTCTCTCTCTCTGTCACACACAGACACACACTGTCTCCCTCTGTCACACACACACACACACACACACACACACACACACACACACACACACACACACACACACACACACACACACACACACACACACACACTGTCTCCCCTTTCTCTCTCACACACACACACACACACACACACACACACACACATAGTTACTCACCCACAGTGTCTCCCCATCACCTCCAGGATGAAGGTCCTCTGGTGGCTGTGGAAACAAAGGCAAGGTTATATTTATCCATAGAAACACACACAGAGCAGGAAACAGCTCTCCAGCTCAACACATAATGTGTTCAATGTGTTTAAAAAAAATTACATTCAGTTGTAAAACAGACTGAATATAAAATATGTAAATAGGAATATTTGTAAAACTAAAGAATAAACAGGTCTGCAGGTGAGGGGACCTCTGTGCCGTAGTGGTGATGGCATCCACCACCTCCATGATGCGGTGGAGGGCGGAGTCTGTGCCGATGGTCATGTCCGTCCCGCAGAAGTCATTGTCGATGGATCCAACCATGCCCACGATGTTCAGGTGTGAAGCGCCTTCGGCCTCCTCCTCCGTGATCTTTTCTGCAGAGCATAACATATGCCATTTAGACCACATGCCATGCTCTACCTACTGAGCCACACAGAACCGCTGGTAGAGGCGGGAACGTGAAAGGGAGTATATACCAACACATATACCAACACTAAACTCCCTGAAGTGTTTCAATGGTAGGATTCAATGTGGATTGGGGGGGATACAAAACACAATACAATACAATCATTTAGCAGATGCTTTTATCCAAAGTGACTTACAAAAAGTACATTTGGCTCGAGTGAATGAACAACCACTTGTCTACAATGCTACAATGTCTAAGCGCATCATTCATCAAGTACGCCATATAAACAGCGCTAAGTGCTAATTACAAAGGAAATTAACAATAAGTACAAGATTTTTCTTTTCCTTTTCTTTCTTTTACACCTGTTCATCTACATCGGACATGTAAAACATGTGAGGTCATAGGGTCTGCTGTGCTTCAGAGAATTAGCACCGGGATTTTAAGGATGCTGGACTCGATTCTTTGAGGACCAGTATGCAGCGAGCGAGGATTGTGCAGGGTGTGCTGGTGTTCATTGTTCCTCAGACACATAAATTGATCAATTAAAGCAGTCGATTGCACAGAACTTACCTCACCTGGTTTCTTGGGTCTGAACTGGATGATGATTTTAACATGAAAACAAAAAACCAGCCATACTCTGTGGCCATCCAGGATCAGGGTTGAAGAGCCCTGGTCTAAGGGGACTCTGGATAAATTCAGTCTAAGGGGACTCTGGGTAAATGTAGTCCAAGGGGACCCTGGGTAAATGTAGTCCAAGGGGATTCTGGATAAATGCAGTCTAAGGGGACTCTGGGTAAATGTAGTCCAAGGGGACCCTGGGTACATGTAGTCCAAGGGGACTCTGGGTAAATGTAGTCCAAGGGGACTCATGGTAAATGTAGTCCAAGGGGATTCTGGGTAAATGTAGTCTCAGGGGACTCAGGGTAAATGTAGTCCAAGGGGATTCTGGGTAAATGTAGTCTCAGTGGACTCTGGGTAAATGTAGTCTAAGGGGACTCTGGGTAAATGTAGTCCAAGGGGACTCTGGGTAAATGTAGTCCAAGGGGACTCTGGGTAAATGTAGGGTACAAGGGGACTGGTTGGGTGGGGCATTGGGAGCCGAGTCAGGCAGCCCTCACAGGCGATGGCTAACTCACCCTCCTCCACCAGGTCCTCCAGCAGCTCGCTCCACTCTGTGCGGAACTGGTTAGCGCCAGTCAAGCTGCCATCCCCGCCGATCACACAAAGGTTGGTGATGCCAAGCTTGACCAGGTTCAAGGCGGCCTGTGTGCGCCCCTCCCTTGTACGGAAGTCCTTACAACGGGCGCTGCCAATCACAGTGCCACCCTGAGGGAGAGTAGGGTAGAGGGGAGAGAGGGGGAGTGGGGTAGGGAGAGCCAGGTCAGCCAAACGGATAGAATATACACGTTTTATTCATTAAACACATAAGCACATACAAAAGGGCACACAAACAATGCACCCACGTACACTCAGAAACATACAGCACTTATACTTTATTCAGGGTAACATTTTTCATGTCATCCTTTTATTCTGCTGGATACTTACTGTTTGTTTCAGATTTTTTCCCCTTTTTCTCTCAATTTAAGCTACTACTTCAACTATCCCCCCCTTACACTACA
This sequence comes from Aldrovandia affinis, assembly GCA_029706075.1. NCBI lineage: Eukaryota > Metazoa > Chordata > Actinopteri > Notacanthiformes > Halosauridae > Aldrovandia > Aldrovandia affinis. Next base: position 1,612,223 of record JAINUG010000101.1, read on the forward strand.
AGTTCGCCGCTGCAGCTCTGGGACCGGCAGTGAACCGCCTCTTCTGAGACGGAACCCGCCAAGCCATTGACCATAACCCCGGTACACACAGAGCCACTCTTATACACGGCTAGCTCCTGTCAGTTTCCCTCCCCCCTCCCCTGGGGCGGACAGACAATCGCCACCCCTCAAACGGGACTCCCGGCCAGAGCCGGGCTGGCATAGTCGGGGAATCAAACCTGAGTCTAAAGGCTAAAGTTCCTTTACCGTTACACCACCCGGGGGCCCGAAGTGAAGCACCTTGAAGTGAAACACGTTGTTCAGAGGAAGTTTCACGCCCCTGGGATTCAAACTTGCAAACCTGCTGGCCAAAAACTTGCCTCATTGACTCATTGCAGTGCGACGTAGCACTACTCTGCTAAATGTTCTTCCACGGTGCAGCTGTAACACGTGTGCTGCATGCACAGAATACATAAACGCCTGGTGTCACACGCAGAGAGTGACCGGGGCTCGGCCTGTGTAGAGGTTGTCTGTGTATGTGTGTGTGTGTGGTGGGGGGGCTGTTTCTATCTGTATTCACCCGAAACTAGAAGGCACAGCCAGTCCTGTTCTGTTTTGTCATCTTGCAGAAAGGAGAAAGAGAGAGTGAGAGAGCGAGAGGGAGAGGGATCGGGTGATGACAGGATTGTGCTTAATAATTAAACCATGCTATTTTCACAAGGCTCCTGATACAGACCTCTCCCCCTGCCAGGCACAGATAGATTACACCCCCTCCCCATCCCTCTCTTCCATCCTCCGTTCACCTGGGGCTGTTTGTTTGTTAAAGAAGCAGCCAAACTCAGGCTGCTGGGGTTCCAGCTCTCTCCCTCTCTCTCTCTCTCTCTCTCTCTCCGCACGCACCCCTTGGCCCTCATCTCCATAACATCACACAGCCTCAACAGAAATAGTCTGTTCTCACTGGATCCTTGCCTGCGGCCAGCAGAGCTGTGCGATAGTGTATAATTGGCCATAGCATCACCCATAGCAACCAGATCATTTGTGCAACCGCTTTCCCTGGCCAATCGTGCACCAGCAGTGTGCCCGTGCCAGCCGTGTGGGTTGTCGGTTGACACTGGCAATGAGATGGGGGCCAACTATTTTGATTGGGAGTTCCGAATTGAGGGATAAGAAATTAGGGAATAAAATTAGGGAATACAAAATTGTATGTATATATATATATATATATATACAGGGAGGATTTAAAAACAACCAAAAATATATCATAATCATAAATGTATGATGTTCAAAGCACTTTACAAATAAAACATCAACATTTTGTTGCAGTCCACCACCCTAAAATGCTGCTCACTACACCAACACTCAAGCTTCCTTTGGTGTCACCACTTTGGGAAAATTAATCAGACGCTGACAGGGTAGGACACATCCCACAGGATACATTGCTCCCCTGAGGAAACACATGCGGTAAAATGTTGGCACAGACAGATGGGTGGGTTTGAGGGGGCCTGTGTCACCCGTGGCAGCATATCAGTGTAGTACTGAAGGAACTGGGCTTGTGGCTTAGAGATTGCAGGTTCGAATCCAGGGGTAAGGGCTTCTTGTATTCTTGAGCTAAAGGTACTGACAATGAATTGCTTCAGTACACATCTCACTGTATAAAAATATATAAAAAATGAAATAAATGAATAATAAATATAAACTGTACGTGAGTGAAGGGATTGGCTGGCCCTGTGAGTTAATGACTCAGCTTGGAGGCAGAGCTGGTACGCGGTGGTACAGGTGTTTTCAGCCGCAGTGGGACAGAGCTAGAACTCACCAGCTGCAGCATCATGGACACACTCTCCCAGGTAGCAGGACGAATGTTGTCCCCCCCGTCAACCAGACCCTGGTAGCCCTGAAGACACACACACACACACAGTTGTCAGTACAGCAGTATTCACAAAACACCATCAAACCGCCTGCAGTCACCTGAACACACAAATGACCAAATGCAGGCCTCTAATATAATATACAGTCAACTTTCAATATTCACACCATTGAAAAAGAAGAGCAAGACTTGAAAGGCTAAAATAAGCAATAGAGACAATGAGCTATATACTGTATTGTATGCTCAAAAATTATATTATTTCATACTAATAAAATGTCTCAAAGAAAATGATTTAGTTTAACAAGTAATATTTTCTTTCCCCAAAAGGTTGAGTCACAGTTATTTATACCCCTGTCTTCAGTACTTTGTGCACCCTCCCCTCACAAGATGACACTGTCTTCTTCTGTCATGTTTTATGTGATGGGTGAATATATTGGGATATATATTATTGATCATTCCTCTATCCAGAATCTTTCAAGAACCTGAATCATTTTGGACCATATATTGGACTATTTAATAAAATATTAATATGAGATTTGAGATTTCGATCCCGTGAAATGTTTTCACATTCTCAGAGTATCAGCAATGACTGTCTGAATGTTAGACCAACACAACTATGTTAGAAATACAAATCAAGGGCAAGCTCTCTCTCTCTAACAGCAGATAGTCTGTTGTATATAAATCCATGATAATTTGCAATCTTATATTATTTTCTGCCTTTAGAGAATTAAATAAACCATTTATGAAGACACCTTGTGCAGTTGTCAGGAGACATGACATTGTCACTTGATGATGATGTCACTTCAAGTGAAATCAGTGATCAGTAAAACATTATACATTATAGATAGATAGATGGATCCTTAATTGCCCTTAAAGGAAATTTGCTTTGCACATACCAGTAGCTCAGCAAGACAATCACATAAAAACACACAATGTAAAACTACACATCATTCACTGAATAAATTAAGATAAATATGTCATAGTTGTGAAATGGTACCAGCCATTATGCACATTAAATATAGTAGTCTATATAGGATCTACGTAATGTAAAATATGCTGCTCAAAAATGTTACAGAGCTCAGACAAAAAAACACAAAAAAAGACTGAAGAAATCAGATCTACGGCCCCTCCCTCCATCGATGATCCACTGACCTCATGAACGAAGAAAACCTTTGCTCCCGTATAGAGGCCCACTCTGACCGTGGCTCTCACAGCCGCGTTCATGCCTAAAACACAAGGAAACACACAAACGTCAGGGTCTCTCCCACACATCATCCACCCGCTAAGCGCACGCCCATATCCAGGGCAACTGACACAGCTTTTATTTAAAAACAAAAAATTTTACATTTGGAATTTGACGCTGCTAACCTGGGAAACTCTGGCTGACTCAAGCCCACTACCCCTGGAGGGGTGACTCCAATTGTATCCCGCCACATGCTGACTTTTGTTTTGTTGTTACTCAGGACTTGAATCCGTACTCATCTGATTAATTAATCAAAGGCAGGGCTGTTCAACCATGGTCTTGGAGGGCCACAGGGTACACTGGTTTTCAGTGTTCCTCAGCACTTAATTGATCAATTGAGGGAATTGATTACACAGTTAATTCACCTCACCTGTTTTCTTGGATTTTAGTTGAATTAGTTGTTGATTTTAAGATGAAAACAAATCCAGCAGACCCCTGGTCAAGAGTGATGGTGATAGGGGGCCCTTGGGTGGAGCAATAGTAAAGGCACTCGCCTGGAGTGCAGGTTGCCCACTGTAGTTGGGGTTCTGGCTGGGCCAGCCCAGCTCTGGCTAGGAATCCCGCTCAGGGTGGCGATTGGCTGTCCACCCCGTGGGAGGGGGAGGGAAGCCAGCATGAGCTCGCCGTGTACAAGAGTGGTTCTGTGTACCGGAGCTATGGTTGGCGGCATACTTGACGAGTTCTATCTCGGAGGAAGTGGTTCATCGCCTTTGTCACTGCCAGTCACAGAGGTACAGCGGCCAGCTCGCAGTATGAGGGGGGATAGTTGACATGAAAAAAAGGTACAATTGACCCTTCGCTAAACCACGCCCAAAAACGCAAACTGGCCAATCACAGCGCCGTGTTTTACATACTCCGACAGAGGATCCGACAGTGTTTGGCTGCCTTCCATTGAATTACACGCAAAAATTAGAAATTTTCTTCATTTTCGAGCTGGTTTTGGGGATTTTTTAGCAAATTATGGTTAAACGTTGTGCCTGGGGCACGTGTAACAGTGACACTCGTTACCCAGAGAGGTTTGAAGGAGATATACGTTTTTTTCCCTTTATAAAACCTAAATAAAATCCTGAAAAGTGTTAGCCAGCTAAGCTAACGTGGCTACGGTCTGGATATACAGCTCCGGGTTGCAACGTTGGTAAAGTTAGACTAAATGTTAGCTTTGTTATTCGTGATCCAGACAGCTTGCTAACGTTAAGATGTTACAGTCAAGCTCTAGAAAACCAAGTGGGTAACGTTACCTTGATGTCAAAATGTAATACTATTTTTTTTTTACTATTTCAGCACTTTGTCAAATGGGAAGCCCAGTCCCAGTACCCAAATCTTATGGAAGACTGGGCTGACACACTGCTGATATTTTTTGCTTTACAGAGGTCCAGGGTATGGAGCTACCTGTGGAGCTAACCAGAGTAATGTCGTTACAGCACACTATAGGCGACTAATGTTACGTTAGTTAGCTAATGCTAGCTAACTTACTACTGAATGTAACGTTATATAGGCCTACTGCTTTTGCTTTTTAATGATTGTAATAGTGAATAGAGACCTACCCAGCTTTACAGGAACAGTGTAACTTAATGTCGTTGTCCTCTGTCTCAATCGCCCGGTGATGCGGTGGTTCACTTTTACTCTGATCTGTAGGCTTTCGCTTCTATCTTAATTTTTTTTATGTCATTTTGTTGCTGAGTCAGTGTGATATCTTGAATATACCCTTCAAATGCATATTGTATACCCTTCTGTCTGCTTCTATCTGAAATCGCTTTTTCTATTTTCCAAAAATTGGACAATATTTCTCCAGGGAGTGCAGTTAGTGACAGTGGGAGCGCCATGCTGGCTCCGAAAGCTTGACGTACATAGCAACAATAACTAAGGGGGGCGTGGTTTAGCGAAGGGTCAATTGGCTACTGAGATAAAAATGGGGAAAAATCAGAAATAATAATGGTATGATGCAAGGCCGAAATTACCATATATATTGGGGGGGACACATCCCCCCCAATATTCAGATATGCTCAAAATGTCCCCCCCAATATATAGCCTAGCTGATATAAAAAATATAAATAAATTGATTTGGTCCCCCCCAATGTTGACTCCATGGTTACGGCCTTGGTATGATGACCTTGCAAACCTGTGACCTTTCGTGCAAGTCCCTGAAATATTACATCACACCTAGGGTGTATTGGAATTCAGCCACGTCCAGCATTCTGACTCTACACACACCTCAGCCCTGATTTTATTCCCTTGAGCAATAACATTTACCTGGGAAACTGTCCCAGGTAAATGTTATTGCTCAAGGGAATACAATTACCCAACTAGTCCAGTTTAGGACTTAACCCTGCAACCTATTGTTTTAACTTGACTGTGCCAGAGTTGAATGAGGCTGGCAACCCTGCATGCTGGCGCATGATTGGCTGTGGCATTGATCTAGGATAGAGGCTTTGGTTCTGCAGGGTTCTCTCCACCTCGTCACGCAAAAGCAACTCATCCGATCGGTCGGGCAAATTAAGTCTGTCTGCATCAGCTGCGCATGAAGTATACTCCTCTGGTGCAATGACTGCGCAGCTAAACTGGTGGACAGCGGAGTACACAGAAGCAGTGGCTGACAAGCTTCAGTGAAAGACATGTGCTTGTTTACATTTCTACATTTCTGCATTTGAGAGGTAGCAGTAGTCTTGTAGCATGTGGTCTTCGGGTTCTGTTTTGGATGGGATTTCAGTGGTGAAGACCCCTGAATCAGATAAAACAAGAAATGGAAACCCCTTTTTCTCTCTCTCTCTCACTTCGACGCGTTTGTCACTGCAAAGGCCAAGGTGTCTGGATTGTGTTACTGTAAATGTGCGCAGAGAGTCTCTCGTTTCAGCAGTGAGCAGCTGTAGAACGGGGCAGGCCTCAGCGCCTGGATGTGTCATACCACGGAAAGGTCACCGCTGCTAAAATTAGCCCCAAATAAGAGAAAGAGTCCAGACAAGGGGAGATAAAAGGACTAATGGGAAAGGTTAAGTGAAAGTTGAGTGCAACGCAACGAAACAACAGCTGAATGGTAAAAAAAAAATACTGCTTATTTAACTCAAGTCTGCCACAACACGCATTTCCTAAAAAACGAATAAACAAAATAAAACTCCAGTTGGAAGTTGGAAAACAGAAACTTATTTAGCGGTGCATCTGAAAACAACAGAATCTGTGGTCATTTGCTAATGGCAGCCATGTTAATTGACATTAATAAGCTCTCATGTTTCGTTTTTTTCCACACAAATCTGTGGTAAATGTCAAGATTCGCCATTCTTCCCAATCCATAAAGAACTATTGTCAGGAGGTTGTATTTCAATGAATTTCAGGTGAGGGGTGAACTATGCTGATTGAAATTGAAAGTTTGGGCTTTTTCTCAAACATAAACTGAGATTGACTCATTTACTTCTGCTCCCTTTCACTGTGAAATGTGAATCTCCAAATAAAAACAACATGAAATATGGAATCCAATATAGCAGATCTTGATCTAGAAGCCAGTGTCACCTTTTTCTTCTTCTGTAGAACATGATTGTTCGGTGGGCTTTGAAAAATGAAAAAAAACTGATGAAGTGTGCAGCGCTGTTAGATTGCACAGAGGCTCTGGTATCTCCAAACAAGTCCCCATAGCAGCAGTCACATGACTCAAATGGAACCCTCTCTTCTACTTCCTTGTCCTTGCCTGGATAGGCCAATCTGAGGCAGAGCTAAAGACCAGAGGTCAATCTGACGCCTGACAGCTGGCCCGTTTATGGGGGGCATGACCGTTATTTTAGACCGAGCGTTAACCGATCGCCCATCTCACCACAGTGCGACTCGCTGCTGTTTGTTTTCGATGCCTCTCGGGGGGTTGTACACCAGGTTTTAAATCTCCGCTCCGCGGGTGCCAAGCCTCCCATCCCAAGTATGAGCAGAGCAGTTCAAACCTAAGGATCGTCCTGCTACCTGCCCACAGTGATCCTAATGCTACCACCCCACGCTATTGGGCACCCTGAGGTCCCACCCCGTCCCCCAAACCCCCTGCTCCCGCTCTTACCTTGAGCGTCACCGCCAGACGTCAGCACCGCAATGGCTTTACCCACGCCCATTGTGGTGGGGTCGACCGGCTCTTCTTCGGACATGTTGACTGATTCGGTGAGATACGGGATGGAAGAGGCTTTTTTGCGGGTGGTCCTCTTGCCTAGCAAACCTCTGCAGGACTTCCCTCTCTGCTTCTCAGGGAGAGCGACTCTGAGGGGGCGTCAATTTATAGGCTACTGTAAGCCCATCTGCCCCCTCTCCCTGCTCCCCCTCATAAACACTTCCGCTCCTCCCACAACTCCCACACTAAATATAAATCTAACCTGGCTGTTAAACCCCTTCTATTATCATAGTGCGCCGCTGTTATTGGACTTTGTTTGATACCCATTCATCTTTTTTTTTTGGAGGTGTCAAGGGAAAAAAAAGGGGTGATCATCTTGGGTCTGGCCCATTGGTAGATGTCCTGTCCCATTTTAACAGATTATCTAGGAAAACATATTGTTCACAACTTCCAAAAATATACCCAGAATAGATGCTGGCTTCTGGGTAGGATGTATTTGCGCATTTCAAACATCCACACTGTTGTTCCATCAAGGAATACATGTTCTCTTCAAACAAGTCCCAAGCTGCCATCAGCTACAGTGGCCAGTAGACAGGAACCACGCAGCATAAACCCTCCACCAAACGGACCAAGAATGCTCATACAGCGTTGAGCCCAGAACAAAAAATTCACTAGCGGCAGAAAGGCATCTGCCTCCCTTTTTAAGTTATTACAATATAGTAGATTTCCGCTACAGGAGTGCATGAGGTTTTATAGATTTTATTGTAAAATAGTTTTTTGTTTTTCCCAAGGCAGATAAATGTATGTATGTACTGTGGCTGGGCCAGCCTTTCTGGAGCTGTTTGGCTTTGGCCAGTTTGTCCAGGGAATACTGCTTTCTCTGTCAGCACAGCAGTGAAACAGAGAGGGATGGGTAAAACACAATGGAGACACGTCACTGCTCACTGGTACATGCACAGTCCCTGTCTCTACACTTTCTTCGTCTGTGGTCCATGTCATGGAGGTAGGGGGAGATTCATTGCAAGATGTGTAGAGGAACAAAGGTGGATGTGATCTTTTAGGGAAGCACATATCCTGCACGGATTCAGAAAACGTGATGTCTTCAGCAAGGCTTGGTCCCACTCACTGCACCTATACTGGGGTCACGATCAGTTCGTGTGCACGGAATATAAACAGTGCAGCCAGTGAGCAGGGGAGTGATGGTGCAGGAAGTGTGGTTTCTCATTTAAATATACATTTTAATTGACATTTTTAATTCAAACATGCTGTATTGGCATGACCACAGTTTAAAGAATATTTTATTCAAAAAAAAAAACATATATTAAAAATATATATATAATAATTTAATATATCATATATAATTTCAACAATAATAATAAATACATGGCAAATACATTACCTTTGGTCTGAAGGGTCAATATATATAAATATATTTGTGGCATATTGGGATTATGTTATCGTTATTCCAGTCATGTTTGACCTATCAGCACATAATGTGATGTGAGTGGATGTTTTAGACCAGTGCACATGTTTTATTGGGAACTAGCGGGGAATAGTGGCAGTCCTTGGGAATCCCTGGAAAAGCCACGCTGTGTGGCAAACAACAAAGAGCCTGGCGGACTGCAGAGATGACTGTGGAAAGCCACTGATTGAGCCGGGGATGGCAAACGCTGAACAGACAGCATTGGGAAAGAAAACCCATTTAGGATCTGTGTTTTCATAGTGGCGGCCAATACACATTATCCACAATGACTTGGAAAAACTTGAAAAGTTGCAGTTTTGAACCGCACCAGCATCGGCTTTGTTTGGGAATTCCGCTGGGGGATGGATAACTGGCCATATCGTCACCTGGAGAAGGAAGGGTTTGAGTTGGTAGGGCATTCCCTGCCTCATTGCTCAGTGGCGACCCCTCTGGTCGATTGAACACCTGCGGTCTGCCTTGTGCCAGCTGCATCTGTTGGGGCAGAAACTGTGCAGCTCAGCTGATGGATTGCAGAGTGAAGAAAATAGTTGACTGGCTGCACGCATCTCAGAGGACATGTGTGAGCCCTCCTGAATTGATGAAGGGCACTGTAGCCATGGGGCAGGACTACAATTATGACAGGGCATTCCAAATTGGGGAGAAAAATGTGGGCCAAATAAAGGTGATTTTTTAAGCTTTATTTATGGATTTATTATTTAATTTTCTCATTTTAATATTTTTTTCAAAATTTTCCAAGCTTTTCTCCCAATTTAGTAGTAAATTCAACCCTCTATTTATTCTAATTCACCCTCCCCTTTCGAGTTGTCTGTCCTCCGGGTCAACCAATTCAACCATGATTACCTTCTAGATTTACCTGGGGCCCATTGAGCAAATTTTTGGATGTGTTTCAAATGGGTAACAGCAAGAACTTTTTCACAACTTTATCTGCATATGCAAGTGTAATCTGTTGAATATCAGGAATCTGATATGCTGCAGCTTTAAGCTGTGGATTCCTCACCTGAGGGCTGCAACAGAGACAGTCACAGTTTTGAACAGAAACAGTGGAAAGGAGCAGCCTGTGTCACATCTTGAGCAGGGACAGAAGAAAGGAACAGTACATGTCACATTTTTCTTCCCAGAGTTGTGCTGACTAATCAGCAAGCCGGGAGCACAGTTGTAGCCGGGATAACCTGGGGGTGTCGTGCTGGGCGTCACACGCACACACTTGACAGACACATGTGGTCCTGACCACATCGGGACACTGCGGCTCCAGGGCAAGTGTTGCGTTTCAGTTATAAGGTGCAGGAGACGTGGAGAAAGAGGTAGGCACGCAGACTGGATTGAGTTGGGAGGACGCATTCCAAACGGATTAAAGGAATCGTGGGTTTTTCTAAAAGCCAGTCGATAAGAGCGTAGTGCAGCGCTTGGTCTGAGAGGGAGGTGACAAGGTATAAATCTCCCATCTTCTTAAGTAACCTTATAGGCACTCTTTAAAAATAGTGCTATACGTCTCATTTAATATGTCAGGCCCAAGGCGGAGAAGAACGCACAGCTCGTTTCCCGTAACGCTTCGTTTGGAGCTACTTTAAACAGGGCTTCAGACGTGTTCTCTCCATTTAAAAGCGCATCTGCTTCTTTTAAAAAAGCTTGGGATTTCAAAGAAGCAGCCAGAGCAGAGGTGCTCAACCCTGGTCTCCATTGTTACTCAGCACTCAACTCGGATGATTGATAGGGCTTTATTGATTATTTTTTATTACATTATAGACTGACAGGTCAAATCGGTGGGGTCCTAAGCGCTGAAACTGTGGACACCTGTAAGTCACTGCATCTGAGCCACAAACACATTAGTTAAACAATTAAGGCCCGGGTTAATTGATGAGTATTTATTTGTTCAGTGGCCCACTATCCTTAAATTGAAGGACTATTTAAGCTCAACATTTCTGAAAAGTAGCTATTAACAGAAATGTGTTGAATTGAATTGAAACAACAACCTTATACTACCACAAGCACCCATTCAAGACAATGTTTCTACAACAATTCACTGACGTCAGGCTAACTGTTGAGATGTCATATAAAGACTTGCATTCTAAATAACAGCCCAATAAATCCTAGTTAACTAATACCTTCTATAAAAAAAAGTGTTGAGAAGCACTGCCCTGAGACGCATCTCCTGTTTGTTTTGTAAAAACAATTTGATTTATAATTAATTATAATTATAATTGATCATTTTATAATTGCACTAACCCCTGCAATCACCGTATGAATGCTCTGTGAGTTATAAAGGAATTATTTCCAGTTTGGAGAGGTCATTTGCCATTTTCGCTGCTCAAATAACAAACGTAGTGCATACTCAATTTCAGAAATGACTGCGTTTGACATTTATCTGGAGATGTGGTGGTCTAAGTCTCACTCAAACCGTACTAGTCCAATCTGCCTGATGTCTGAGGAATCATCTTTTTCTTGATATGCGATTTACATGATTTACCCGTGATCAAACTGTTCGAGGATATGCAGACCAACAGACGTGTTCTCCCAAGTGCATAGCGTCTGCTGCCATTTCTTTTTCACTCTGCCGTCCAACAGCTGCCCTGCGCAGTCATTGGGCTAGGGGACTGCACTTTTGTCGACTATGCTTCATGCGCAGCTGGAACAGGCATATTGCAGACGCCTGATGAGTCGACTGGCTGCAACCCTCCCTCCTTCCCTGGACAGCACATTGGCCAATCAGGTGTCGTCCTGTTGGAAGTCATTCCAGACTGTGGGGCAAATTACTGCACCTAGTGCTTTAGCTGGATGCACCACCTGGGAAGCAAAAACTCACTGGGCCCGTTACTCTTTGCCAGGTACATTCTGTCCAGGGCAGACACACTCTTACCTGCTGCTGCTGCAAACCCACCCTCTGCATTTCTCTAATGGGTTTCAGTTACGCAGCAGTGATCTTTATCTCTACAGTCCTGCAGCTGACAGACCTTTTAAATCAAGTATTGGCCCAATAATGAGTCAGGCCCATCTACGTAACAACCACATGTCATCCACACTCATTCCTTAATTTACGCAAGCCCTGAAACCCCTGCCATTTGTAAACTTCAGCTCCCGGCTAAAAATAGGCCCATTTCCATAGGGTCTAGATGCCAAGGGGCATTCAGGTTCCTCCTGGACCCTTACGAAATGTCATGCCAAGCCACGCGCTCCAGTGAAGGGACTATGGCCAAGGAAAGAGAGCGGGGCGGCTAGAGAGAGAACATGAGTGTGCAGCAAGCAAAACATTTTGTTACGGTTGCTATTGAAAGCCTGATTTGCTTTCAACGTTGCGCACCGCTTTGCAGTGACCTCACAGGCATGCTTGTTCCAGTTTGGTGGGCGTGTCGGGGCTATATCCAGAAGCAGCGAGTAACGCATTTAAGAATCGGTGTCACACCGTACAGAGTTGCCCTATCATCAATCACAGTAACAGCGCTGTGCAACTGTACGTTCAATTCAGCATAATTTCAGTTTAGAAAAGAGTGTGCCATGTTTTTTTGTTGCTGCTGAACACACCTCTGAGGTTTTCGAATGCTGATATCTAAAATCACATGAAGCCATTAAATAATATGACCTGCATTGGGTTGAAATCTGAGTCCAGCCTTTTTTGGTGCAGACCTTTAGACAGGGCCCAAAACAACCTAAACCTGCAGTGTTGCTATTGCGATACCCTCACACGACTAAGTGAGGACAGATACTGGGGACAGTGTGGGTCTGTGGTGGGGCGGAGGATATCCGACACCAAAAGAGGGAGGAACAGCAGCACCGTCGGAGGGGGGATTCGAACCCACTTCTTAGATTCATGTCATAAACCACGTTCTAGCACATTTCATCCCCCTCGATTCAGCAACACGCAGAAGCAAGTTTATTCACAATTATATTCTACCCATTTTGGAACGCCCAGTCCTGGGTGGGTGCATGCCAGCCCCCTTGTCAGGACTACCCAATTGGCACAGCTGGCGCAGGCAGACCAGAGGAGTCCCTAATGTACAAGTGATTGGATTGGATCAAGACCATGGGATGCATCACTGCACAAAGTTCAAGTTCACAGAGCATGGAGTGTGGTTGTAGTTGAAGTCAAATATTGTCCAGTTTTACCTTTTGAGCCAAGTGCCTCAAAGCCCAGATACACACAGGGAGTGTGGTGGCAGGGTGGTGTAGTGCTTCAGGAACTTGGCTTGTAACCCAAAGATTGCAGGTTCGACACCTACTTTGGGCACTGTCGCTGTACCCTTGTGATACATTGCGTTTAAAGCAAATAGGGACACGACTCAAATAAACTAAGAGGCTTGGACAGGCGATTTTGAAAATCAAAAAGGAAAAAAAAAAAGTTTCAAATATATTATTTATTATAAAACACTGTACATGACATAATTACACAGAGCCAAGAGAAGGCTCGCTAGTATTTCCCGACACACAGAACACAGTCGACATCAGGAACATGGAAAAACAACAGCAAACAGTTGTGGTTCTACCGTTCAGTCCCAGTTCGGAACAAAGACATGAAAATGTCTTTATGACACAGAGACTAAGCGCTGCAGCAGAACACATTGACCCACTGCAGAGTAAATTCATGATGGACTGACCCAGAGCAGCACATTCACACTGACCCACTGCAGAGTAAATTCATACTGAGCAATACAGAACACATTCACACACACTGAGCACCCACTGACGCAGCAGAACACATTCACACTGACACACTGCAGAGCACATTCACACTGACCCACAGCAGAGCACATTCACACTGGCGCACTGCAGAGCACATTCACACTGATGGACTGACCCACTGCAGAGAACACATTCACACTGACACACTGCAGAGCACACATTCAGCACACTGACGCACAGCAGAACACATTCACACTGATGGACTGCAGAGCACATTCACACTGACGCACTGCAGCAGAACACATTCACACTGACACACTGCAGAGCACATTCACACTGACGCACTGCAGAGCACATTCACACTGACGCACTGCAGAGCACATTCACACTGACCCACAGCAGAGCACATTCACACTGACGCACTGCAGAGCACATTCACACTGATGCACAGCAGAGCACATTCACACTGACCCACAGCAGAGCACATTCACACTGACCCACTGCAGAGCACATTCACACTGACCCACTGCAGAGCACATTCACACTGAGCGCACTGCAGAGCACATTCACACTGACCCACAGCAGAGCACATTCACACTGACCCACAGCAGAGCTAATTCACACTGATGCACAGCAGAGCACATTCACACTGACCCACAGCAGAGCACATTCACACTGACCCACAGCAGAGCTAATTCACACTGAGACGCACTGCAGAGCACATTCACACTGACCCACAGCAGAGCACATTCACACTGACCCACAGCAGAGCACATTCACACTGACCCACAGCAGAACTAATTCACACTGACGCGCAGCAGCAGAGCACATTCACACTGACAATTAGTGAGGTGTTGGTACTTAAAATGGCTGTCATTTCATAGAGATAATGAATATAAAACTGTGGCTGCCCCTCGTCGCAACTCAAAACCGGTGAGCACAGCCTGGCATGAAATTAACTCACAGATAACGAAAAAAGGGTGTATAAATCTGAAAGCAGTAAACCCTAGAACACATTTAATTGTAAATTAAACTAATGTCAGTATGAGAAAGGGGTACCAATACTTGGGTTGCCAAGCACAATAAACATTATGGGCATGATGCGTCAGCCGAATCACAATAAACTGGTTGTAAACAGCTACATTAAAGTAAAAAAAACAAAAACAGATGACCAACAAAGCCATCAAAGCATATTATAGTGAAAAGTGACCTAACAGCCCACTAGGCTTCCGACATTAGTGTTAGACATAATTAGTCCTGAGCAGCGAAGACAGGAGATTTAGTCCGGCCTGGTACACATACACGTACACGTACACACACACGTACACGTACACGTACACGTACACGTACACACACACACACCAGAGTCTCAACTTAATTTCCCACAATTCTGGGGTGACGAGAGGAAAGAACGCAGAGGACGCAAGTTTGTCCAATAAACAGCACAAACCAGTTTCCGATTGTTTGGCATAGTTAACAAGTATTTGGCACACACGACGAGGCAGTTTAAAAGAGGGTCACCCATTAGACGACTAATATTTCACTGGGGTGCATTACGTGTGGTGGCTCTCTCTCTACTGTACATTAAATCACACTAGTCTTCATTTAAAAAAAGATATATTTGGTAATATGTTAAATCTCGATGTTACTGAATGCATCTATGATCAAAATGATTTTATGTACCCTGATCCTGTTTGTAATTAAAATGACTGAATATGAAATTAACAACAAAAAAGCCACCACAATACACAATTTCAGTGAAAAAATAATCAACTTTTGAAGGGTGGCCCTTACTCATCACTACCGCCATTATAGTCCTCGTAAGGACCGTTATCAGTTCTCCACTTCCATGACGGCAGATCACAGGTCATAGGTCAGAGGTCATGTCCTACGCAGACAGTAAAACGGGGCAGTAGACAGGCTGAGGGTCCTCTGGCTTAAACGGTGGGGGTGAGTAGATTGGTATGAAACCCTGAGGGAGGAGAGAAGGAGAAAAAAAATAAAAAAAAAATTAAATAGTTAAAAATCTAACCATCTAAAACAACAGACCAAAAACAATTAAGGACAGGTCAGCCTCTTTGAGGGACTCCAATGTAAAGTGACTGCCATGTAGTGCACGTCATAAGAGCAGAAAGAACAAGGGCATTATGGGCACAGAACACCATGTAGCACAGTGAAAGTGAAATGTACACAGTAAGCTTATAAACCACTATCTATCATGAGGGGAAAACCTTCCCTTATCCCAGAGGATAGAATACAACAAAGAACCAGGGTTGGCAACACCCTTTTCTGCCGTTTAAAACAAGTGGTTCAAGTTCAAAGCCCTGTTCCTGACCTAGATGAACACTCAATTATTCCCCATAATGTCAGCGTGCTCAAGAGAGAGACAGAGATAGTTGGGAAAGAGGGAGAAATGAAGAAAAGTAAAGGTTCCAGGAAAAGGAAATACTGGTCATTGCGAAGGTTGAGACAGAGATGCATCTTATCCTGCACTGAGAAAAATAATTGAAACAATGTTTTAATTTAAAAAAACGGTTTAATAAGATTTAAGTATCCCTCACCCAATTCCACGCAATGAGTGAACAACAAAACTGTGAGTGTATCCAGTGATGCTACCTATCCCTCCCCTAGTAACACAGTATATTGGAGCTTTCCGTGGCCTGAGGGACACTGAGTGAGCAAATCCGATTGACAACAAGGCACCACACATCCCTAAAGAAAGTAACTGAGCAGTATATTCAACATATCATTTACACATTTTTGTTGTCATTCAGATCGTTATTACAGTGTTGTGATGTTGTGTTACTAATGACACGAGCGAAGCTTTCATTCGTTTCATTCACTTGTGTTGGAATTCCTGCAGTCTTTTTGTTTGAACAAAATTGTTTGCCTTGGCAATACGCTACAACAGAGTTTCGTGTGAATAAGGCATGTCTGTCTCTGAACCTGAGAGAGCAAGACAGAGAGAAAGAGACAGAGACTCAAGAGATCAAGATGAGAGAGAGAGAGAGAAATAAATAAACCAGGGCAGAGGGACACAGAGGGAGACAGGGGAGATGGAGAGGCTCACAGTCGGGTCTTGGAGGAGCAACAATGAAGCCACTGGGTTGGCACAGCGAGGGTGAGCGGGGGAGGTCTGGGGACACGAGGTGTAGACGGCACACTCTTCATCCAACAGGCACTCCTCCAGGCGTGGGGGGCGACGGTAAGAGAGGCCGCCAGAGAGCAGGTGAGGGACCCACTGGATGATGCCACCTAGTGGTGTGGGGGAGAAAGAACCACTGTCAGAGGAACCTCATTCATAATTTACAAAGCAATTTTGATTTATACAAATGTCCTTTCATAGGCACCTGTTACATGTCCCTGTATATTAGTTGGAGTCATGAACTGAATGTTGGTTACGGTTACGTACAACATATGTTAACAGTTATGCACAAAGGCAGATATGAACCTTTGAACTTCTTGTTGCAAGTCCGGCTCTTTACCCACTCCACCATGGCTATGGCTGTGTTTGAAGCCAGTCATACTAAAAGGCCAGAGATAGCCAGTGCTACGTGGTGAGCCAGGGGTGGGCAATCTTACCCTGTGTGGGCTGGTGTGGGTGCAGGCTTTTGTTCCAGCCGAGCAGTAGCTCACCTGATTTGACTAATCAGCTAATCAAATTCAATCAGGGCTTTGATTAGTGGAATCAGGTGTGTCACTGAGAACAAAAGCCTCACATGGGTCCATCACCAAGAAGCATATTAAAAGCAAGACACAAGGTTTATCAGTTTATCGGGGCAGAGAGGTTTGGAGAGCACAGCCCATTCTGGATCAACGGAGGTTGGAGCCGGCCAGGCTGCCCTTACCATGGGGCTGTGGGACTGGGAGGGGGCGCAGGGACAGGAAACTGTCAGGGTGCGGCGCAGGGTGGATCTGCTGGGCGGTTGCTGTGGCGACGACATTCTTAGCCGACGAGAAGACAATGACGGACTCTCTGTGGGGGGGAGGGACGGAAGGCCAGGAGCAGCCGCTTTCTTCCTTTCCCAATCTGTCATTCCCCTTCTCTGCTCCTCCCTTGCTCACGGACAGAGACAGACCACTCTGGGATGGGGACACACACACAGCGAGACAGTGTTAATTCTATTGGGGCCAGACTATGTCTATAACTATAAAAATCAGAGACCAATGCTTTGGGGGTAGGCTTTTTAACACCGAGTCATCGTTTCATAAAGTTTAGCTTAAGATTATAGAGCGAATTTGGCAGGAAATCCTGGCAAAGATCCAGTTCTAGTTGGTGCAAGACCATTCTTTTATTTTTTACCAATCCGAAGATGTTTTTGAAAAACTAAAAAAACAATTTCACTGTAAAAATTGGAAATGGAAATGAAATGGCAGCAAAATGGTCGCTGACCTCTGGCTGCAGTGACACCGGATGGTCTTTCTGCTTGTTCATCACCCTCTCCTCTCCAAGGCCCGCCTTCATCAACTCCTCTTGCTCCGCCTCTTCAAACAGTTTCTGCACCACTGGCTCCTGCACCACACAACAGTAACCTTGTATTAGAGAAAGAAAGGATTCTGGTTTGCACAGTAACCTTGTATTAGAGAAAGGACGGATTCTGGTTTACACTGAACCGTGGAAAATGCACAACGTCCCTGCATGAATGAGTTTATGTGTTTTAGGTGGTACATGAATGCTAACCAGATGCATGTTTATCAGACTGTGTATAATATACAAATTCAGTCACTCTCCCCTTGAACTCTACTAGTGAGCGGCTGTAACTGTAGGTAACGGATGGAGACCGGGAGAAATTGAATTTAAGTTTAGCCTCTATATAAATGATCTCCCACAAGCTCGCCACAGAATTGACATTCAAAAATTCAGAATATAGTTTATGTTTTAGAATAAATGTGGGCACAACTGCAGGAATGGACTTCTCTATAAAACAAAAACGAATAATTTACCCTGACATCTATGTAAGTGAAAAACAAAATCAGCATTGTATCTGAATTCAAATATCTTGGTATTATCTTGGACTCAAATCTAACTTTAAAAAACATAAAGAAAATGGCAAATAAAGTTAAGTTTAACTTGACTCAAACTTCTGAGCTGATGCAGCCAAAGTTTACATGCACACTGATTTTTTCTCTCTCACCTGGCATACTGCATAACAAGTTGGTCTCAAGCTAGAGAAACTAATAAAGCCACTTATTACACTTTATAAACATACTTTTTGACCAAACTTGTGTAATAGCAAGATACTAACCAAATGTAACTTATTGAGTTTGGATTGAACTTTACGTTTTATTCTGTTACATGTCTCACATTTAAGACAGTTCACAACTTGCCCCCCACCTCTAAATGAATTCATACCATTTTGAGTTGACTGTTCCAACAGTTCTCCAATGCATTACTAAATTGGTCAATCGGCATTCTCTAGAAAAGCCTCTAAACATTGGAATTCACCACCAACTGATATTAAGAGGCAGTATTTTTTGTGATTTGACCTCAAAAGTCAAATAACCTATATTCTTGCTAATACTATCAGTACTACTAAAGATCCCATTTGTTTTTGAACTGCATTTTAATACAGCAAAAATTTTACTTTTTTGTGATCAAGTTTTATTTTCTGTAAATAAGAAGGGGGGGGGGTAAACAAGAGCACAGAGACAAACTGCACAATACAACAAAACTGTCATACAAGGGGAAACAGGTATCAAGTTACAGCAGACAGATGCATAAGGATTTTGGCTCTAAAATTAATACTAAAAAATATGGCAGCAAATACGAATCACATCTGTAGCAGCTTAATACTGTAATGATATCTTGTCATTTATGATACTATAATTTCAATAATCTTTCAATAAAATGTCATCATTTAATTGAATAATTAATAATTTAATACTAAAATAAATCATATTTTTATGCAATGATAGCAATAATGACATCAGTGCTATAATAATAATTGTTATAAATAAATATGCAATTATTCAGATATTTCATAAGTTGCATCCCAGGTTTGAACCAGAGGACAGGCTTTATTAATACATGAAACATATATTTTTTAAATGGATAAGAATTATTTTTTATAATTAGATTTTTTTTTAAAATGTTTTATACACATCTATGGTTGCTCTCATGTACTTTATGGTTGCTTGTGCGGTTTTATTAATTGCCATTTTTCTGTATAAAGTGGATGTACTTTTTCGAATGCGTGTGCATGTATGTTGTTTTGTTTGTTTATACTTTTTGATACATACCTTTCTTTTTCTGTAGTTTATTAGGGACAGGTGTAGGAAATTAGCCTTTGGCTATAAATACTTAATGCAATGCATCTGTTGTTTGATTTTTAAACATATAACAATGCATTTTGCCATGTCCCTAACAAATAAACAAACAAATCAAAATAAATAAAATGCCTGCTATGTTTTGTAATCGGACATTCATAATAATAATAATAATAATAATACGTTTAATTTGAAGTGCCTTTCTAGGAACCTGAGGGCAACTGTACACAAAATTAAAATACAATAATAACAAAATAAAATAAAATAAAAAATGGGACACCATTTAAAAACAAAGCACAAAAGTCAGTTTGTTAAGCCCTGTTCACGTAATGTGTTGGTACTGCTGAACACACCCCAGGCTTCACAAACCCTGTAATGTATGGAGCAGTGATGTCAGCCATTGACTTGTATGAACAAATTGGTGCACTTTGCGGTCTATAGCAGAACACAATGATTCATGAGATGGTTTGTGGAGCTTTGCTCGTGTCACTAGTAATAAACAGTCCTTCTGCTTAGGCTCCACCCCCACACCTTGGCACTCACCTCCTTATGGGGCCCCGCTTCTTTCCCATGTCCAAGAAGGCCCCTAAGAACAGGGGACCCCAGAAATTGTGGGGTGCGATGGACCGAAAAGCATCGCCTCTGAAATCACAGAGAAGGTTTCAAGAGAAAATAGGCCTATTATTCCCTGTGTTAAGGAATAATCATCAAAGCCTCATCTTACTGTACACCTGTGATGGGGAGGGCTGGGCTTCCTTAACCCCCAAAATAGGTGGAGCTACAATATGGTACAGATCGTAGCTCCACCCATTACAGGGTTCACAAAGCATTCTTCAGTTTCCGATCACTAATGTACACATATCTAATCATATTTTATGGATGCGCTTTCGTGTGTACACAAATATAAATTTGAGCTTAAAGTCAACAAAGCTTTCTAGAAACAAGAATGTGAATCAGAGGAAAGAAAGAATTCGCACACACAGAAACAAACAGACCATGGACTGAGGCCTGGTGCTGCGGACACGTTGCGGTGTCCACCTCAATGCTGGGGTCTGGCTGAGTGCGGTGCCTGATTGGACAGAGAGAAGGGCAGTCAGACAGAAGGACGGTCTTGTGAGGAGCAGTTTAAAGTGGCCTCTTATTTGCATGCTGACCCAGACTGACCTGTGCTGACTGCAGTTGCTTCATATTTCTCTTTTGTAACAGGCACTCTCTGGGGCTGAAACACACACACCACAACAATGACCACACACTTGGCTACTGTGCATGACACACGCACAGACATGCACAAACATGCACAGACACACATCCTGAACGTGCACTCACCAGGTATACAGACGTTCCCCTGCCTGTTGGACATACAGAGGACCTTGGTGTGGCCCCCAGAAATACCCCCAGCCTTTAGCCCCTCGTTCTGCAGGATAGTGCGGAGAGCTACGGGGTCTGGGGAGAACTGCACTGCACCCCCTGTAGGATACACAGATATTGAACCCTAATGTTTAATCAAACAGACAAACAAACAAACCAAGGTCAAACACTACTCCAAAAACACGGAACCAACCTACACCTTCAGTAACCACACAGAACCAACCTACACCTTCAGTAACCACACAGAACCAACCTACACCTTCAGTAACCACACAGAACCCACCTACACCTTCAGTAACCACACAGAACCCACCTACACCTTCAGTAACCACACAGAACCAACCTACACCTTCAGTAACCACACAGAACCAACCTACACCTTCAGTAACTACAGTACCCACCAACACCTTCAGCATGCATCATATCACAACACATCCTATCAGATGTCAAGAGCACCTAGCGACCTGGCCGTGTGTTAAGACCTGACACGTCTAATGACAAAAGCATTCTAAACTGAGACAACGTATGAACAAAAGCCAAGCAAGGTGCTTTGCCCTTTATAAAAACAAACAAAGCCAGAAGAAATAAAGATATAGTCAATAAAAAGAATTGCTTAATAATTTAAAACTCCTGCTCTGTTTGTTATTTTAAGATGACCTGTTAAAAAAAAAAAAATATATATATACACACACAGTGAAGGAAATAAGTATTTGATCCCTTGCCGATTTTGTAAGTTTGCCCACTGACAAAGAAATGAATGGTCTATAATTTTAACGGTAGGTTTATTTTAACAGTGATAGAGACAGAATATATTTTTTTAAATCCAGAAAATCACAATATATAAAAGATATAAATTGATTTGATTTTGAATGTGTGAAATAAGTATTTGATCCCCTACCAACCAGCAAGAATTCGGGCTCCCACAGACCGGTTAGATTAGTCCTCTCGCTTTACTCCTAATCTCAACTCATTACCTGTATAAAAGACACCTGTCTCAACTTGTTACCTGTATAAAAGACACCTGTCCACAGAATCAATCAATCAGATTCCAACCTCTCCACCATGGGCAAGACCAAAGAGCTGTCTAAGGACGTCAGGGACAAGATTGTAGACCTGCACAAGGCTGGAATGGGCTACAAGACCATCGGCAAGCAGCTTGGTGAGAAGGAGACAACTGTTGGTGCGATTATTAGAAAATGGAAGAAACACAAAATGACCATCAATCGCCCTCGGTCTGGGGCTCCACGCAAGATCTCGCCTCGTGAGGTATCAATGATCATGAGAAAGGTGAGGGATTAGCCCAGAACTACACGGGAGGAGCTTGTTAATGATCTCAAGGCAGCTGGGACCACAGTCACCAAGAAAACCATTGGTAACACACTACGCCGTAATGGATTAAAATCCTGCAGCGCCCACAAGCTCCCCCTGTTCAAGAAGGCACATGTACAGGCCCGTCTGAAGTTTGCCAATGAACACCTGAATGATTCAGAGAAGGCTTTGGAGAATGTGATGTGGTCAGATGAGACCAAAATTGAGCTCTTTGGCATCAACTCAACTCCCCGTGTTTGGAGGAAGAGAAATGCTGACTATGACCCCAAGAACACCATCCCCACCGTCAAGCATGGAGGTGGAAACATTATGCTTTGGGGGTGTTTCTCTGCTAAGGGGACAGGACGACTTCACCACATCGAGGGGAGGATGGACGGGGCCATGTACCGTTAAATCTTGGGTGACAACCTCCTTCCCTCAGCCAGGACACTGAAAATGGGTTGTGGATGGGTCTTCCAGCACGACAATGACCCAAAACATACGGCCAAGGCAACAAAGGAGTGGCTCAAGAAGAAGCACATTAAGGTCATGGAGTGGCCTAGCCAGTCTCCGGACCGTAATCCCATAGAAAATCTGTGGAGGGAGCTGAAGCTTCGAGTTGCCAAGCGACAGCCTCAAAACCTTAAGGATTTGGAGAGGATCTGCAAAGAGGAGTGGACCAAAATCCCTCCTGAGATGTGCGCAAACCTGGTGACTAACTACAAGAAACATCTGACCTCTGTGCTTGCCAACAAGGATTTCTCCACCAAGTATTAAGTCATGTTTTACTAGGGGATCAAATACTTATTTCACACAATCAAATGCAAATCAATTTATATCTTTTATATAATGTGATTTTCTGGATTTGTTTTTAAATATTCTGTCTCTCACTGTTAAAATAAACCTACAATTAAAATTATAGACCGTTCATTTCTTTGTCAGTGGGCAAACGTACAAAATCGGCAAGGGATCAAATACTTATTTCCTTCACTGTATATATATATGAGCTTATATGCTTTTCTTCATGGGAAAAATTCCTGAAATCCAAGTCTTCCCATGAAAATGTAGCAGAAACTTTCCACCCCTTTGCAGCCCTAGTTTTAACCAAATTTAATCACTGGTTGGTTGGTTCCAACTGATGCTCAGTGGTCCTCTCGTGGTCCACGCATAATTATCTCAGTTTAGCCCCAGGTCATCGCCAGAGAGAGGCAGGTCTGCCACACAGCTGGTATGCGAGGCGAGCAGGCAGCTTGTTTTCCAAACTCAGTGGTCCAACAAACAGCAAACACCAGATTGGCCCACTGATGCATTCCTGCCCTTCACTGACCTGCACCGACGTCTGGTCCTGGTCGACTCTTCAACACAGACACTCTCTGGGGCTGAAAGACACAGGTACAGTGACATGCGTGTTCAGAACTGGATACAGCCACCGAGAGATGAATGCACAAAGATAGGTATACCATAATAATGGGCATCTAGGTCCATGCACTTTTGCGCTCTTTCGTTTTTTTGTTTGTTGTTTTAAAAAAATCAGAAATTGTTTTTCTATTTTATAAAATGAAATAGAACTAGAAAGGGGCATTTTTCCAATGAGAAAATACTACTGTGATTAAAAGCAGGCACATTTTCATTTTCTAGTTTGTGGCTGTAGGTTGGTCCAGTCTAAAGAATTAATAATATGAAAGTTTGAACGTGCTCACCCCTAGGTATGCTAAGTAATGTACATGCAGTAGACTATAAGTGCTGAATCCTTAGTCAATAAATGTACATTTCTATAAAAAGGACAGCAGCTAGCAGTCAGATCTTTGGACGTGTTTTGGTCAGCGTGCATGAGAACAAAGACAGTTAACCTACAAAAATATTATATAATTACAGGTTATTTCAATTGCTCAATTATGCATCATTAATTGCGGTAATTATAAGAGCAAACCCTAATAACATTAACAGTCATTGAAAAGCGACAGTCAGAAACCTACATTTTATACAACCAATTTTGTTTGTTTGTTTACTTTTTTTGGTTACATTTAAAAATATATATATATATTCAAGTTGCTGTCCTTCTTATAGAAATGTCCAGTCTAAATAAAACATGCATGAATCAAATTTAGCCTACAAATCGATAAAGAAAAACAAAAAAACTGATGGTTCGGTGGTCAATACTGGTAAGAACTTGGCTTACCTCATTTATTGCTGTTGACACCGCAATTTCCAGGTGAGCATCAGAAATCCCCCGCTTGAGACCGTGATTGGCACAAAACCTAACGCTCATGGTAGAACATCTTCACCTGACCGATTTTAGTCAGGTGCTCTGCAATATCCGCAAGAATCGCACTTTTCCTTAACTTTTCCTCTATTACGTCGGAAAAGGGTTCCAGTAAGGACATGGCCTGTGAGAATAGGCTAATGATTTTATTTTTAACAAGCAGTAGCCTAGGCTTTGTACTATAGGCTATCAGAAAGACAAACGTCCGGCAAATATAAAACAGTTACAGAATTACTTCCAGATGAAAACCACCACCTACCTCAGGCAGTCCAAATTCTTAAAATTCTGATTTTATCATTATAATTTTTTCAATTTTTGCATTTTAATGTATAGGTGCAATAAGTCAACAACCAATATTTAAAAAAATTGATAATATTATATTTTGTTCATAGTATTTTGTGTAAAATAGTCCGATATTCTTTTACTCGTTTACTAGTGTTTTGAAAATACAAAAAAACTGCCGTTTCTGGTTTTTCATTTCTGATTTAAAAAAAGAAAAAGGAAAGAACACAAAAGTACACAGACCAGTCTACTACTAAGTAATAATAATAATACTAATACTAATGAATAATCACCATCATCATCATAAACCCTTTTCAACTGGCTGCTGGTTGCCCAGATTGAGAAACTGGCTGGTTCAAGGCTGAGTATTTTCCCCCTGACTGTTTAGTGTGACCAGCGATGGTGGGGTTCATCTCCCTTCTGTCTTCCTCATCACCTTAGTTATTGGTGCTAACCCTGATGGAAGCAAGCCATTACCCAGCTCGCCTGGTAAGTAGAACATCACCAGTAACGCTAAGCTAGCTAGAACTAGAACTAGAAATAAGTGACCCAAGCCTGGTTCCAGCTCTACAGTGGAAAAGGGGCATTAACGAGCCAGGCTGGTTACAGCTCTACAGAGGGAAAGGGGTATAATGAGCCACACTGGTTCCAGGTCTATAGAGGGAAAGGGCTATAATGAGCCAGCCTGGTTCCAGCTCTACAGAGGGAAAGGGGTATAATGAGCCAGCCTGGTTCCAGCTCTACAGTGGGAATGGCTATAATAAGCCAGCCTGGTTCCAGCTCTACAGTGGGAAAGCTGTTAAGAGACTCACCAAGTATACAGATGTTCCCCTGCCTGTGGGACATATGGAGCCCCTTGGCGTGGCCCCCAGGGGCCCTCCAGCAATTACCCCCTCGTTCTGCAGGATACTGTTGAGAGCTGCAGGGTCTGGGTAGAACTGCATGTTGGTGGAGGCCGTTGCAGGCCGGATGCAGGCCTCCCTCTGTGGCGTGGCGTACACTTGCTCTTGGTGTCGGCTCTGGAAGCCAGAGGTACTCGGAGCCCCCGGAGGACTCGACTGACCGCTGGCTGTCCCAAAGTGGCCCGACTGCACTGCGACTGGAGAACTATCAGCCTGTGGCAGTGTGGTTTGAGGGGCAGTGACAGGAAGTGTGATGAGAGGGGCAGTGACAGGAAGTGCAGTGTGAGTGGCAGTAACAGGAAGTGTGGTGAGAGGGGCAATGACAGGAAGTGCAGTGTGAGGGGCAATGACAGGAAGTGTGGTGAGAGGGGCAGTGACAGGAAGTGTTACAGGAGGGACAGTGCTGCCATGTTTTGGAAGAGGCCGGGCAGGCTGACTGGCATTTGAGCAGATCAGTTTGGTGGTTCCAACATTGGTAGGCTGTGTTTTCTGTTGGCTTGCTGTCTCCACCCTACTGAATCGGGGCTGGGATAAGTTGAAGGGCACAAGCTTAGTGCAGGGCTTCTTCTTCTGTGCTTTTCCCTGGAAGAGTTCAGTCAGCAACAAGACACACCCTCCAATTAAAGTGCATTCATTTTTAAACAATAAAAAAACAATCAGCTCTGAGATTTTGACAACTCCTGTATAACAGTTAAAATGGCATTTTTACAAATAGCTAGTCTGTGAAATCAGGTTATGCTGAAATTTCTCACGTTTATAACAAGCCAAATTGGTTGAGAATTAAGCGATTTACAGTACATTTTATCAGGGGAAGTCTGCACCTGCGTTTGTCAATACACATGCGTTTGTTTAGACGCGGATCTTGCCCGCGCCAATATGGCGGCCTTGGAGGCGTATCGCTGCAACATACAACAGCAGCCAATGCTATGGGTGGCATAGCCAGGAATTCATTCTCGGGTGGGCCTGCGCAAAAGTGGTTGGACAAGAAGTAAGCAAACCAAGAGAAAAGACAGCGTGAAAATTACAGAAGCATGTCGTCTGAGGTGTGGGGGGTTGTAGACTCATATTTTTGTTACGGAATTCACACAATACATTAAGCTTAATTTCACTATCACTAACTTTTTATATATGCTAGATTTAATGAACGTGTAGCCAACAACCCGAAAACTGTACTTTGAACATAAATTATAACTGTTTTTTCATGTGATAACCATCAATCCATCCACCAATCACATTTGTATTTAGCAAGTTATAGGTGCCTAAAAATAAAACCAACAGTTTGCAGCTTATTATACTGAACGCAATTCAGACCGTCATTGAAATGATTAAACGGCGTATATAACTTAAGCTAACAGATAAAATGTTGGTGACACAGTTGATGGTTAAATAGCGATGATCTGCTAAAAGGCATATGATTCTTCGTGAACATTAGTAAAAGTGCCTTGTTGAATGAGCACGTTTCAGTGCACAGTAGCATATTGATTGCATGTTATAACAATTTCATTTAATGTATTTAGCCATTTGTAGAAGTTAATGTAAAAGGCTGTTTAACTATATATAGCGAATTGAACTTATTTGCCATCGTTTGTAAATTGACTACTAACGTTCAGAATCTATATGCGCGAACCAGTGATGATGCAAAACTAATCGCTGTGCCGAAAGGCTTTTGTATACATGTTCTCTCCGTGAAATATTAAATCATTTTTATTTGCAATAAGTAGTAATTATTCATAAGTATTTTACTTGTGAGTGCAGACTTGTTAAAAGAACAGTAATCTCTAATTGTCACGAGTCTGACTAAAACTGTGGTGGTGGGGGTGCGCCTTGTAGCTTGGTTGGTGGAGAAAGCTGGCAACCAACCAACCAACGCAAAATGTGAGGAGAAGGGTGACTGAGGTTTCCCCACAAAAAACTGCCTCCCCATCTCAAAATAATAAATGGCAGAAGCGCCGCTATTTATCAAAAAGATGCCCCTACCTTCTGGAAACTCTTCTCCCACTTCCTGTGCGTGTTAGTAAAACCATTTTGAGGTTGAAGCGGTTGTGCCCGGGCTAGAACCGGCAGCCTGCTGGTGCCCGCTATAGTTCCCTTCCCATGCCGAATGGAAGGATCCTGGTTCTCGGCTTCTCGCTGAAATGCGGAACTGGTGTTGGGGGGTCTGGAACAAACTGCAGATGCCCCATGCACGAGATGTTTCGCGTTTCTGCAGGGATAGAGATAGGGAATACTTTGAGCGGTTCTAATGAGTCTTATTGTAATAGAGAGGTAACGCATAACTAATGGTCACAACTCCATATCGTATATTAGTCAGGGGCAGCTATGTAGTTAACGATGGTAGCCACATTTTTTGTCCCTCAAAAAACAGGTCGGTAGTCAATGATCAAAAATTGGGACTCACTGTGTGTCCTCGGGTCTCACTCGGTTCTGGTCGTGTTGGCGTATTGTTTGTGTGGAAGCCATTTTTCCAGATGCAGATTTCAGAAGTGGGAGTTTCAGGCTTAACAAGCACAGACCTAGAGCAACAGAAAAATAGCACACCAAGTTAGTGAAGTTGTTAGAAAATGTGTGAATCGTTAGACAGCCGTGTAGCAAAAAAAACACTGTCACAGCGAGCAAGCTATGAACTACACACTAACAAACGTACCTATGCTAGCTAGGATTGAAGCAGACCGAACCAGTCAACCAACAAGTTATCTATAACGTTAGCTAGCTACATTATATTGGACTAACGTTAACTGTTCGCCAACTTGGCTAGCTAAAACCACATTGATATAGATAAAAATGACAAACCCATGAGCTAACTAAGCTACGTTTTTCGCAGCGACTGCAATTTAACTAAATTCACAAGCAAACCGAAAGCTCTTAAAACACGTTATTTAGTTAGCCATCTACCTAGCTGGTAGTCAGATAGCTAACTAGCTACCTTTGGCAATACATACTAACCAATATATTTTAGCCACATTAGATTTGCGTGACGCTAGTTTACACGACTTGTCGAACTATCTAACCAACTTTCAGTAAAGTTATACATACGTGCACAATATATCCCGTATGCCTTTTCTCTCCAACAGTTTCAAAATTGGGTCCTGTTGGTAAAATTACTGCACAATCCGACACAATGGAATTTGTTGTAATTTTGCTGTTTGTGACACTGGCCATCAACTTCCTGGACACTGCAGAAGTTTGTAAAAAGCGCCCTTTTACATTGGTCAGTGTACAAGCTATGACAGCGAATCGGCAAGCTGATGAACTATTGGACTAAATCCATTGGCTTTCGCCTAGCCAATGAGAAATGGAGACGCACAAACAAAACCATGGAAACGAATACCAAAGACGCCAATCGACGCCCTCTACAGGAGCAAGAACCACAATTTCACAACCTTATTTGAAATGGTGAATTTGGAATAATTGACGCATACACTGCAATCACAAACCATATTTTGATTTGGAAGAAATTATGAACCTACAGAGAACTCCCCACGTTACTGGAGAGTTTGCAATACATTTCAACTGAAAATACTTAAAAAACATTATTGACAAAATTAACATTGATTAATAGATGGGTAGATAGAACGTTATACCATAGGAACTTGAGTTCACTCACAACCCCCCACACAATTGTCAACACTGCTCACATAACTAACACAGTAAGCAGTACATGTGCAAATGCCATGCAGTACTTGCTGTATAAATAAAAACCTGGAGTTTAAGAGCCTCATTTAAAAAAACGTATACGCATAAGATTGTACTAATCTGGCCAGGGCTCTCTTGTTTTAAAAACATTGACAATGTGGACATTTGAAACGTTGACAGTCATTGAGCCTGAAAATTCGGACAGGTTTGGAAATGGGTACTAAAGGCCAGTAAGTGACCCATGGCACTGAGTCGCTGGCCAGCTCATATTTTCCCCTCCACAAAGCACAGTCTGTTTATAAAGCTACATGTCCAAGTCTCTTTGGGAGGTATGTCAGACAAAGACACCAGATATTGACAAATGTGTGGTGTCGTGCCGTGCGCCTCCAAATCCTCTCTCCCTGGTGGAATTTGTGAACGTTCCTTTCCTCTCAAGACCAAATCAATACCTCCATTTCCTGGTAATCCCGCCCTCACATCGTCTCTGACAGTCCTAACACACCCTGCCTATAATAAGCCATAAAAAAAAGGATCAATAAACACAAAATGTAAAAAATTGTGACTTTGTGGGGAAAAAAACAACTCTTTCGGCTCTCGCTAATGGAGAACAAAAGGGAAGTGCGGGCACTTTAATCATGCTTCAGATTTGAACTTTCTTCTCCTCTTCCACACTGCACAGAATGGCATGCTCTCTTTCTTGATTTCTTCTTTTCAGACACTTGATACACATTTAACTCGATGTAATTATTTGCTACTTTCCATTCATAACTTTTGAATAGCCTATGTTACATTACATAATGTAATACTACATTACGAATAATGTCCTCCCTTTTTTACCCCTCCTATCGACAGCTCTCTGCATGTTCTGTCCATCGCTCCCATATTCCACCTCTACACTTTGCGGTCTCCTTTTTTCTCCTCCTTTGCTGTCTTTCTCCAAATCTACCACTTTCACGCCCCCCTCTCTCTCTCTCT
This sequence comes from Aldrovandia affinis, assembly GCA_029706075.1. NCBI lineage: Eukaryota > Metazoa > Chordata > Actinopteri > Notacanthiformes > Halosauridae > Aldrovandia > Aldrovandia affinis. The sequence goes on from JAINUG010000101.1 coordinate 1,642,476, forward strand.
CCCAGTAGCTCCGCCCCTCCTCCTCCTCCTCCATCCTGGCCGCCTGACCTTTTGTCTCTCCTCTCTCACACGGTGACAAGGCTCCTACAATCTGAAGCCAATTACAGTCAAACGGACGGCGGCGATGGCAGACACCTCTACCTTTTGCAAGTACGGATATCTGCACTACATTTAATTAACTGGAGATGAAAAAGAGGCAGCTCTCCTAATAATAATGGGGCACTTGAAGACACAGAGCTCCGCTGTGTTTCTGCGGCTGCCTTTGAAGGAAGTTAAATGGATGTGTACGTTGGTTTCAGGCTGTTACCTGTAATTTACCTAATAAGTCAGATGCAGTGATTCTGGGATAATGGGGTGTGTCAGAGTGGTGAGTGCCCACTAGGCCATACTCTATACTGCCCCCTGTATGGCCAGCACCTTTATTACACATAATCCTCAATGATTTAATAAACTGAAAATCTATTTTTAATAATAAAAATAAATTTTTTTACATTGTGGACACCTCTAGGGTGACATATGTTTCTCAGTGTACAGTTTAAAATGTTTGCCTTTTACTAGACAAAATTGAAAAGAATAACATCCATAAATATTAATGGAGACTGGTATTGATGAAGAAGGATCTTTCAGACTAACGTGTATTTTTGTTCCCTTTCTTGAAAATGGAATGATAAAATATTCTGCCAAATATTCCACAAAGAGCACAGGGGCCATCGTTATCAAGCACCTAACTCTGCAGTACTAAATTTAACCAGCAGGAGGTAGCAATGCACATGGGATTTTCACACAGGCGCTACGTTTTCAGTTATCTTGACACCGAGCAGAAACAGATCATTTAAAATAATAAAGTCGCATAATAAACACACACAATAATCCATCTAACACCTATCTACTATATTTTATTGCGAGTTAATCAGCCCTATGAATATTTTAACCTGATGATATTTCAGAGAAGGCAAAGACTTTAGGCAGTGATAAAAGGGAGAGGGTAGGACGGCTACTCATTTCTTTTCAGAGCAAAGACATAGCTTGAATCTTAAACGTGTTTGTCTACCACTGCTCGGTACAACTTTTGCAGAGAAATGTTCCATTACTGAGTTTTTAAACTCTGAAACTGCCCACTGTAAGCAAATTTTGTGCCGAAAGGCTTTTTTAACATGAGGCTCATTGAGACAGGGGATTGAGTCACAAAGAAAGGTACTATCTATGAACTGGAAATATATTTTTTTGAATGAAAAATCCCAGAACAGAGAGCCACACAGCAGTTTGAATTGTCATCACAGATTTCATTAGAATATGCACACATGTTTCAGGGAGGCTGATGCAATAAAACTCCTTTTCCTCCTCTTGGCCCTGCTGGTCTATGGTGGTTGTGTGTCACACGGCAGTGGGTGGGCCTATCTTTATTGACAGCAGTGGCAAGCCACTCTGTGACCTGGGTTAATCAGCCAAGCCTGTGTCTGGATCAAAGTTGGCAGTTATGTGACCTTGTCACATTTAGAGCAACTGAGTGACATTTATAATCAGTAATTGCTTGGTATTATCATTTTCAAAAAATTGCCTCGAAAAATAAAAAAGGAGACAGCTGCCATTCAATTTGTGTGTTTGTCTTACCATATTTCCCCAAAATGTGAGGAAAAAATTATATTTCTCACTGGAAGCATCCCCAAACAACTTCTGCTTGCAAAAGGAGAGAAGGGCATTCTTGTGATTATGTGCTACAAAGACCTGGCTCTTCAACCCAAGACAGCCCCCCACTTTGGAAATGAGCCTTCATTGACAAAATGAACACACTGACTTATCAGGTCTCCTGATTCTCCCTCTCCCATGAGGCCCTGTGTTTATTCTTGATGAAGAGGCTTTGGCAGGTAACGAGAAACTGGGCCTCTGTCTCTACCTGTCCCGTCTCTCTCTCTCTTCTTCATCACTCAATTTCTCACCCCTGCCTCTCACCTGAACTCATTTGTTCCCCAGAAGTGTCTCTCTTCCCCTCTTTGACTCACTTCTCTCCTTCAGTCCTCTCTCCTTAATCTCCCTCTTCGTCTCTTCGTCTCTTTCCTTCCTCTCCCCTCTTCCCGCTTTTCATTCCAGCTCTTCCTCCATTTCATTCTCCGTCTCTTTGCTTTTCTTTGGCCTTTTTCACTTTTGTTTCAGTCCCTATATTATCCCTCTTTCCTGCGGGGGAAAACTACAGCAGTGCATAAATCTGCTTCTATTATAAACACAGGCTCTCAGGATAGAGAGCTCATGGTCCTTATTGAGCTCTTCAAATGCTGAAACGCATTGTAGTGTTTTAAGCTGACATAGTGCTGTTGTAAAATAACACACACCAGAACTGGGCAGCCTATGGCCATCTATATGTGGCCCACCAATGATGTTCAAAATAACTGACCAAAAAATGTGGTCCACCAAAAAAACAAAAACATATTTTAATGTTAAAATCAGTAAATCATTGAGAAAATGGTTAATATTTGAAATATTCTTGAAAATAATGGAGGTCCATTATTCAAATTCTTAAATTATTTTGTGTTAACCTGAACATTTATGAGTGCATTAAGGATTTTTCATAAACCTACTGTATATATTTCTACTGCCAGTGCCTGCACATATGTTACATTTAGCAGAAGCTCTTACCCAGAGCGACTTATAGCTCACATTTCTTTACATACAATCCATTCATACAGCTGGATATTTACTGAAGCAATTCAGGTTAAGTACTTTGCTCAAGGGTACAATGGCAGTGCCCCACCTGGGAATTGAACTTGCAACCTTTGCATCACAAGCCCTGCTCCCTAACCATTACACTACGCTTTCACTTCAGTACTTGTGGTCCAGGGAGAAACCCAAACATGGCCTGCCAGCAACTGACTTGCCTACCACTGACCTACACACTAAAACACACAAGTTCCGCACAGATGCAAGGCCCAGGGTTGATTGGGTAGAAGCCACCTCTCTCTCTCTCCTCTCTCTCTCTCGCTCTCTCTCTACAGAGTACCACAGTTAGAGTAATATGAAGATAACTCTTACCATCTTATCGGTAAGTGACGTTTCCGGACCTCCCTCACCCAGCCAACCTGCGATGATGTATTGTGTTTAGTATGACTTTTATAATAAACACACTTGAGGTAATTAAAGAGGGGAGGGGGGGTAGCAGTGGTGGTGCTTGGGGGAGGGGGGGCAAACCAAAAACAATAAATCACCCCTCCCAGGTTCCGCCTCCCCGAGTGCCACCGATCGCACCCCGAAAAAGCAATTCTGCAGCCTCGCGTCAGCACATTTGTCTTCATCAGTGGCTGGGCGGCGTGAGCCATGGGCATGGCCGCTGGTTCCCCCGGTGATCAAACCAAGCCGGTACGTCCATTCGGGCCCGGCATAATGCCGTGTGAGCGGGCTGAGGCACGGGGGGCCCAAGGCGCGGTGCTCCTTTCCCATTCTGTCTGTTTTTTCTGCAGTCACACAATGTTCCTAGGTTGTAGGGCCGCAGAACATGTATCAACACTGAAAAAGGTCCAGGAAGGTCAAATGGTGTGGCAGCCATCTTGGATTTTGATTTATTTCAGCTAACAAAAAACGGTGCCCTCATACTCACTGTTGGCCTGATATTGTGACCCCAGTGCCATAGCTTTGTGGCTCCCTTCCAATAAGGCTTGCGTCCATAGCATCAGACCTGAAAGGTTTTCATATTGATCGTGGATGTGTGGAGAGCTGTAGCACTGAAGTGTGTTGTAAATATCAATTTATCTATTTGTCAATTCATCTGTAGACTGTAGGATCTTTCAATCAATGTGTGTGTGTGTGTGTGTGTGTGTGTGAATGAGAGAGTGTATGTAGTGTGTGCGTGGTTGTGTTTGTGCATCTTTGGTGTGTGTGTGCTTGTGTGTACATACGCACATGTGTACGAATGTAGTTTGTACGTAGTGTGTTTGTGTGTGCCAATGTTGTGTCCTGACCCTTCTCACATGGAAGTGTGTGACTGACAGCTGTCAATTATGTTGCTCAGCTCTGAGAAAGACAGAGAGAGAGAGAGAGGCAAGGACTCAATGGCCACAGCAGTGCTGGCTGAGCCAAACTGGACCGAGCTGAGAAAGAATTCAAGGAAATGTAGTGGAGAATGATTCAACCACCCCCCCCCCCCCGTCGGCCTGTCTCGTCGGGACAGGAGGAGGGAGGGACGGGACAGGGGGGCGGTGGAGCAGAAGACTCAGCCAGACAGAAACAGGAAACCTCAGAGCACCTGTGACAGGTGATGGACAGAGGGAGAGGCGGAGAGAGAGAGGTTGTGGAGTTTTTTTTCCTCCTTTTCTCCAAACATGGCACCTGCTCAGATCCAGTCATGTGATGTGAGAGGGAGTGTCTGACGGAGGTCCAGAGAAAGATGCTCTCTCCCCCCCCCCCCAACTCATCCCCCCCCAGTTACTTGCAATTAGTGTCTGAGAGACTGAGGGGCAGTGGGCAACAAAAGAGGTGTAGTGTTCAGCATTAAAGTCCCGACACGCTTGATGAAAATAAACAAAGCTGCCAGAAAATCAAACGCATCTCAAATCCTGCCCTCTGGGAACATGTAGAAAGAAAAATGTTCTGGAAATGTGCAAAAAAAAAAAAAGTGGAAGGAAAGGAAATTCAGAGAAATGAAATGTGACTGGAGGGGGGAGAAGAAGGTAAATTGCTGCAGGGGAGGATGTGATTTTGTTGTTAGAATAAAAAGGCAAGATGTGGGCTCTGGTCTCCTAAGACAGGCAGGGAGTTTTGAAGTCAGTGAGGGGGGGGGGGGCAGGGGATGGAATGGGGCAGGGGTTGGGGTTGGGGTTGGGGGATTTCAAATGTTGATAGCAGCACAACTAGCTATTGTCATGGCAATATCCTTTATTGTTCTCTACGCACTACATATGAATACATATAATGAATGCATATATATGCAATATATTTTTTCCTATATTTTTTTAATGTACATTTCAGGTCATGATGTTAGTTTTAATTGAAAGTGGATTCAAAAATGAATGTTTATTTCTTGGTTGGCAAATTAGTCCGCCATTATCTAAGGTGGAGGGTCACAGGTTATTCTTCCTGATACATACACATTGTTCAGATTAGGACAGACATTGGCCACCCTATGGATGGTCCATGAACAGAGGTGACTACTTACTTGTGTGTGTGTATGCAAGTTTGTATGTGTGTAAGTGTGAGTGAGTAAGTGTGCATGTGTGTGTGTGTGAGTAAGTGTGTGTGTGTGTCTGTGTGTGCGAGTGAGTAAGTGTGTGTGTGTATGTTTGTATGTGTGTGAGTGTGAGTGATAATATATACGCCATTTAGCAGACGCCTTTATCCAAAGCGACTTACAGTAGTGAATGTATACATTTTTCAGCATATGTGGTCCCAGTGGGGATTGAACCCACAACCTAAGTGTTGCCAACGCCGTGCTCTACCTACTGAGCCACACAGAACCACTGATAAGAGTGTCTGTGTATGTTTGTGTGTGTGTGTGTGGAGAAACACAGGAGAGGTGAAGTCTTTGGGTTACGAATGTTTCTTCAGAGTTAAGAATAATGTAGACACAAAAATACGATTCAGTTTAGCTCATAATGCAGTTATTAATGTTTAATTACATGTTAATAAATCCCCCGTTCGGTAAAAGAAATGGCCAATAAAATAGAGATGTTTTTTTAAAAATGTATTCAGTGGTATATAATGGAAATATATAATGGTACCAGATATTCACTGTTTAATTTCCAAGAAAAAATTGTACCATGCATGGGGTAAGGGGGGGGGGTGTTTTCTTGTCTTAAGATATACTTTTTCATTTACATTTTAAATGGGGTGACAAAACTTATTAAACTCTTGAGCTCATTTTGAAGAAGAGCTTCAGGGGTGGGGGGTGAGGGGGCAGCGTTTGAAGGGTGAAACCATGAGAATAGGCACATTGTCACTCCTTATCCTTCAAAAGGATCCCCCCCCACACAAACACACATGCACACCTACACACCTGACATCCTGACATCTTCCCACAGGGAGAGAAGAGAGGCAGCGGATTGTGTTTAGTATCCCCCCCCGGGTGTTCTGCTGTTTGACCCACCTGCCTCAGCTGCGCCCCCCTGCAGCACATGCACCCCCACACGGCCTGTTTAAAATGCCACTGCCACTCAGCCTCCGCTTCCACATGCCCACCGAAACCTTGCCAGCACCGCCGGCGTCCCTCGCCTCAGACCACTTGCAATCCTACGCTTCACCCAGGGTAACGGCCTCTGTGTGAGAATGAGACACGGTTCAAATGGGAACACTTGCATTAGAACTAATCAGGTTTCCTGCATTCACAACGCACAATGTTTGCAAAACTTTTATGTATTACAAAAAAATTATAATATAATATGCATATTATTATAATATTTGAAGAGCAATAATGTCTAGGATCTTCTTTTTGTCAAATGTGCAGACCTTTACATATTCTCTGATTATTTCCCTCTATCTCACTCTCTAATTCTGATCAATTCAATTCAAATGGAGCTTTATTGGCACGACAAACAAACAGCTTTGCCAAAGCAGAGAGATAATTGTTATCTCTCTCTCTCTCTCCCCACATTTCCCTTCCTCATGCTCTCTCTTCATCTCTCTCTCTCTCTCTCTCTCTCTCAGTGCTGTTTGGCCTGCTGGGTAGCAACAGTAAACAGGGCGAGACCAAAGCTGCCATTCCACAGCTACAGAAATCGATAACGTCGCCTTTTTTTTGTCTGCCTCTGATCTCAACACAGGCCTGGATAGGAAAGGGCTACGCTGGCTGGGGAGGGGCACATTGGTGAGACGGTAGGGGGTCGTGGGTGGGGGGTCTGGCAGGATCAGAAACGCGTGCCCATGGAGGAGGGGCTGTGAATGACAAGGAGAGGGTGATGGTAGAGGCGGGGGGTGTATGCACAGCATACTAGATAAGACACCTATCAAAACTTTTCATTCCAGTCCCGTAATTGTTTAAGTCAAATGTAATCAATCACATGCTGGCATTTAAATCAACGCGCGCGTGTGTCTAAGAGATAGATCTGTTTCTATCCTATGTTACAGTTATTATGTTCTGATAACTTAAATAAACTAATGAAAAAACTGAAGAAAAAAACAACATTAGAATACCATGCTGTAGGCAGTAAACTTATTGGTTACATTTTCAGGCAGGATCATACCAGAAGTGATGTGTGGGCTTGAAATAAACCTATGATTACTCTCAACCTGTTTACGTTTACATTCCTTGATTATTAATCAAACATTTAATTAGCTGAATAATCAATATCAATAGGTATAGCAATCCCAATTGTATTTTGTGACAGTATGTTTTTACATCACAAAATTGTGTAGCATTTTCTTATATCTAGAGATGATTTGAACCTGTGGATAAATGTACTCCTTGTTCTCTGAGCCTTTGTTGTGTACTTCTCAAAGCTGGTGTTCTACACCGTTGATGGGATTTCAATAAAAGTGTGGTCTATTCTTCGAAACGATTCCATTGACTTTTACTCAATTAAACCCCTTACTGCCATTTGCATTACATTTACACAATGTTACAGAAAGAAAGAGAGCGCTACGACGTGAGAAACCATTAAGAGGAAGCTCTGTGATTACTCGCCAAAAGGTTATTCAATTAACTGGCACGCTTAAGCAAAATAAATGATGGAGTTGAGATTAAAGGTCCATTTAAAGGTACGATTTCAGCCTCCTCTAACCTCCGCTCCCCAGCCGCCACTGGATCATACATAATAATTACATAAGGCCTTCATAAGCTCCACATTTTCTATTAAATAAAAACAACATCACTCGAAGTACAATGTCGTTTTTTTTGTTGCAAGTACAAAATCCGCCACCCGCCCCATATTCATAAGCCTACATAATACATTAATCAGTGCTTCATGAACATAAAGACTTATGACAACCAACATAGACTGTCATCAAGTGCCATCGCACATCGCAGTGATCATCCGGGCCTGTTGGCATATCAGGCCCCTAGGGGAACTGCTCCCTCCTACCTCCAGACACTCACCACACTCTACACCCCAGCCAGCTCCGTCCCCTCTGGAAAACTGACTGTTCCGTCCATTTGGGCGCCTGGCAGCTGTTCCTCGCGGTCTTTGCCTCTTCTCTTTTCCTGACCGGTGGTGGAATGATCTTCCGCACTCGGTCTGGACCGCGGAATCACTGGCCATCTTCCGCAAGAGACTAAAAACCCACCTCTTCAGACTCCACTACCACTGATTACATTAATTAACTGCCAACACCACTGTTTATATGTTTAAAAATATAATTAAAAACACAAAACAAAAAAATCCCACTAACTTTTCTTTCCCTGTGTTATAGGTATGGTGTGCAGCTGCCTACAATGATGTCTATTGCAGTGTGTTATGTTTTGCATTATCTGTTCGGTTTGTTTTTGTACTTTGTTTATTTATCGTTCATCATTCTCGTTTCATTCACGTTCTGTTCCCCGTCTGTCTTTGTTCGAGATCCACTCCTTGTCTTTGTCATGCACTTCGGGAAATTCTACTTTACGGTTTTTCTGTCTTAGTTTCTTATCTCGTTTTGCTACCTTCTTTCTTTCTATAACACTTTGTATATATTAGTTAGATGTATGTAGTACTAATCTACTAACATTAGGGATTTAGATTAAGTTACTAACATTACTAATTACTAATTATCTCACGCTTCTATCTATCGCTATCATTCTCTCTCTCGTTGTCCTATCCCTGTACGCTTCTCACGTTTTGCTTCATTTGCACGCAGATTCTCTCTATGCGTTCCTCCCCTTCGAACTGTGCACGCGTCTGCCTGCTCTTCCAGGTCATATATTGTCTATGTGTCTGTGTGATTCCCAGTCCGTGTCTTTCGTTTCCCCTCGTTATTGTATTAGCGAATCCTATCATTCTCACCTGTGTTCCTGCCCTTCTCTCCTCCCAGTCACACCTGATTCCCTGTGTGTTTCCCTTCCCTGCCTGTATATAAGTTCCGTGTTTATGTTCACTCCTTGTCAGAACGTTGGTCTTCATTCCCTGTGGCGATTGATAGTAAGCCAGATTCTGTAGCATTTTCCCGAGACACCCCTTCTGTTTTCACTTCGTGTTTGCCTGCCGATTCTGTTTGTTTGCCTATTCTGATTTCCTGGTTTTGACTTTTGGATTGTTTGTTGACTACTCTTTGGATTTAGATTTTGTACCTTCGCTACTCTGACTTCTGGTTTTGACCCCTGTCTGAATTAAATGATCCTTTTTGCCTAAATCCTGATCTGCGTCTGGGTCCTTATCCCGTACCTCACACAGTGTTACTACACTGATCTCTTGCACTTACCATGATTAATCTTACCATTTTTAAATGCACTTTTTGTAAGTCGCCCTAGACAAAATGCTAAATGCTGTAACTGTAAATGAAATGTCACCTTCCAAGGGTTGTCACCATAACATACCAAATCAGAATATCACTTTATCACTTTATCACTTTATCACCAAATCAGAAAATCACAATGTATGATGTTACTTTTTTGTTCCAGATGTGCCCCTCCCCAATTTGGAATGTCCAGTCATAATCATAGGCCTGTCTCATCAACGCAACCTCCTCTGTCAATTCTGGAGGGCGCATATTAGCACGCACGTCCTCAGAAATGAGTACAGACCAGCCTCCACCTCTTTCCACTTTTCAATCCATCGAATGAGCTGCATGGTTTCTGTATCGGACAGCTGCATAGCTGACTGCAGGCCCCCAGTCAGACAGAGGAGCTGCTACTGCGTGATGAGGCAGGGGATAGCCTGCCTCCCTGGACAACATTTAGATCAGGGGGTGCACAATGAGGGCTGATCCATTTCGGGATTTCATGCCAACTTCTGCTCTTCATTATTTAATTAGTCCCAATCATTTATTTAACTTGACATTTTTGATTAAGTCAGGAGCTACAGCTGCAGACTACACAGGCATAGTTGCTGCAAAACGTTTTGCTGTTGTACCAGTAGTGAACCAGTGCGCCAGTACTGGTCTATACATGGTATACACTTCCGCCTTCTGGGCCTGCAGTTGCACACCCCTGGCTTAGACCAATCAGGCTCCGCCCCTCTGGATTCAAGACAACGAGGAGCCACATCACTGAATTAAGAACAAGTGCCTCAGCTGGATGCCACCCCTGACAGCCCCAACACTTAAAATGGATGACAAAGCCCTCTCCTGGCTGACAGCCCATCTGACTGCAGAGCTGAATTGGAAATGGCCACTGCTTAGTCATCAGGATTAGCATTTTTGGACCTGGTGCACCGCATTGGCCTAGCTGCATCTTAACAGAGCTGGGTGTTTAGCCCTGTGAGGTCATTGTTTCATTCGCTGTACCGTGACACAGCAGTAGAATGACGATGCTAGAAGACGCACTTGTTGTGCTGCGCCCTTCAGCACAATAGTTCATCTGAATCTCTGCTTGTGATCGGATTGGCAAGATATAAAAAATGTGTAATAATCTGAGGTTGCAAAGCAGGTATATGATGGACCCCAGGTTAAGTATCATATTAGTGCTGTATTTGTCATAATTCTCTCTCAGATCATTTTTCATTAATATTTCACACTCACTCTTTGTCTCCTCCCACCTTTCATGGATTTGGGTAATACCTTTGTCATGTAAAATTGATATCATTTAAATAAAATTATTGGAAATGTGTTTAGGCCTACATATATTGTAGAAATGTTCTGTCCACTGAAGTCATGCTGGATTAGGGTATTCGTCATACAGTATATATTTGATAAAACATTTTTTACCTGCAACTACATGTCATTTTTAGTACTTGCGATAATATTCTTATAGGTATCGAATACATTCATCATTCCTTGATTATTTATTGAAAAGAAAGCTGCCACAGTAGGCTACATTTATTGATCAATGGTTCAATCCTGAACGTACTAATAAAGAACCCAATTCACTCATAATTAGGCCCAGTGGGTAAACTTACTGTACACATCCACGAATATCTGAATGACTGGATTTGGATGTTTTTGACAGAACGCAGGAGTTGAGAGTGGCGCTGATTAACGCGGAATCAGAGTCAGTGTCCGCGGGCGTCCATATTTTTGTACTTATGTCTTAGTCCATAACTATTGTTATCAGATCTACAGGTAGGAAAATTTTGCTAGGGAGATTTACAGTGGCTACGTTAAATTTTATTTATGTCGTTTGAGTTCACTTGAAATTAAAATGTCCTCATCAAGGGATGAAAAAAGGGATACAAAAATACACGAACATGCAGTTATGGGTTTCTGTACAATATTAACTAGACGTTTAATAAAATAACCGATATTTCCCTCCATAAAAACCTATGACTCGTGACTTTAAAAAGTGGAGTTTCTGCTCTTAAGAGTTGGGGATACAACAACAAAACCGAGGAGAAATGTCCGTTTGTACTTTGAAAAAATCTGTGCATATGCGCCTGGATTGTAGGCTACCGCGTGGGCGAACTATAGCTTATCATTTTGTCTGTGTGTGTTGTTACAGTGGCCTAGCAGAATCGGCGAGAATTGAAACGGTTCTGTTATACAATGGTGTCCCTACCCCCACACTTCCCCCAATTTATTATTAACGAGCTCGGCCAAGCTCGTTAGCATCCAGCGCATGATGCACAAACAAATCGTTCCACATTTGCTCAGGTAATTGGCTTGAATTCTTTTGTTTACGTTTTTTGTCCTCTTTCTCCATTATTCTCTGTCTCCCCGCTTTTCCGCTGACACTGGTATTTCTGAGGACTTTCTCAATAAAGGACGCGGATATTTCTAATCATAATGTCCTCAAGGATCACTGGCACGTATGTGTTCGTGCGTGCGAATGTCACAGAGGGTGACAACCTGCCAGGCACAGCTTGAGATCAGCGATTACTTCAAAGGAATGCCTAAATTGAATTTCAACCATACAACTCCCAAATGCTTTTAACTTTTCAGTCAATATATTACAATTAAAAAATATTTAAAACTGATATAAATATAGTATGTATATGCCACTTTAATAAATATGTCTACATGTCTAAAAACACGACAAACATTTGACCAATCTAGTCTGTGCGCTGCCTTTGAATCGGTTTAGTTCTCTTAAATAACCAACCAACCAACCAACCAACCAACCATCTCTCTCTCTCTCTCTCTCTCTCTCTCTCTCTCTCTCTCTCTCTCTCTCTCTCTCTCTCTCTCTCTCTCTCTCTCTCTCTCTCTCTCATTGGAATTCTGCACACTCATTGACTGTTTTATAGGATTGTCTCTTTGAACCAATTAATTTCCCTCATTCCTCTCATTCCACTGCAACCAAGCAGCACACACACACCCGCATGTCCCTTTCCCCCACCCACCTCCTTGTCTTCCTTTTCCTCTCTCCCTCCTATGTCTCTTGCTCCCTCCTTCTCCTCTCTTTTTTGAATTAAGAGTTTAAAGTGACTTTATTTGGTCCAATCCATGGAGAGAGAGAGAGAGAGAGAGAGAGAGAGCAAGGGAAAGACAATTAGAGAAGTTCAAGCTTTTTACTTTTTATTATTATTATTATCATTGCAGTAATATCAGTGCATATAATATTGTCTTTGTCATTGTTATTGTATGATATAGTTTCCATTTGTAACCCTGTTTTGGGGATTGGTGTACATTACATTAACCAAGCACTGTTTGGATGGGAGACCGTTTTCTAGAAACATTTATTGATTTCAGATTTCCCCCTCCATTTCTTCCGATTTGGTGGCCAATTATACCCTCTTGTAGTTCAGAGTACCCTTGTACTGAGAGTTTGTCGCTGCAACTCTGGGACCGGCAGTGACAAAGACACTGAACCGCCTCCTTCGAGACGGAAGTCACCATAACTCTGACACACACAGAGCCACTTACAAACGACAAACGTCATGCTGGCTTCTCTCCCCCCTCTGTCTGGGGGCAGACAGCCAATCCCTGCTCCCGAATGGGACTCCCAGCCAGAGCTCCGATGGCAGACATTTTGCCCAAGATGTTTAACCTGTGTACATACAGTATTAATTGAAAACAGGTCCTAGCTGTAAATTTTAACTAGACAAAAATAATGATCTTCCAATGGGCCAGATCAGTCTGAGAATCGACACATCAGATAGCTTTAGTATGAGAGTGAATGAATTGCAAGAAAAAGGTTGCAGAGAACTATCAGTACAATTACACTAAACGGGACACCCAATAGAAAACTCAGATGCATAAATTTGCACACATTTTTTGACATGAAAAAGGAAATTCCAGAATTAGACCAGTTCCTATTTCATAATAAGTGTATAAAAAAATATTAAATTACATTAAATTTAAATGTAAATTTCTGAGAGGAGGGACAGATGGTACCACTAGCTTGCCATAGTCTGAGACAGTACCTGTCCCTAAACAAAATAAAACATTGACGTCATAATGATCACTATAATTTTCTTTACCAAGCTTTTGGTTATCAATCTGATATTGTTACTTGACATTATTATTGCATTATTATTTTTGTCATATTTTTGTTTGAACAAATGATCTGCTTTGGCAATACTTTACCTATACATTACACATACCTTGGTATATATAATGAAGAGTATATGAACTGAACTTAGAGAGTGTGAGAGAGAGAGAGAGAAAGAAAGAGAGAGAGAGAAAGAAAGAAAGAGGAGAGACGCTCTACTGCCTAGCTGACAAACAGGGGGTCCCTGCAGAGAACAGGAGAGAGGAAGAAGAAGTAAAAAAAAAAAAAACAGAGGGCAAGAGAAAGGCAGAGAGTTTGATGTGAACAGCCCCCCACCTCCCCCCCATTCTTATACACACCCCCAGAAAATCTATGCCTGGTTTCTTAGTATTCCTTCCGTCCCTCTCTCAGACTCTGCGGAGGGAATGGCGG
>JAINUG010000101.1:1661321-1962639 GCA_029706075.1 Aldrovandia affinis
TGCATATTGGCCCATCATTTGCTCACATATGATATTGTAACAATACATTTATAATACATTTACACCTAGGACAGATAAGACTGTAAGGTTTTCCAGCTGTGGCTGAATGAGTCCACAGTGACAGTGGCATACCATATTTATTTGTTACTATAATCAAATATCCTGACCCAGAGGACCCATTGACATTTTTGTAGGGAAAATGCTCGCTGTCACTGTACACTGAATTAAGTCAAAACCACCAAGCCATCATAAAGGAAAAGTTATATTTAATAAAGGAAAACACATCTAAAACCAACATAAACAATAAAAAGATACTTTAGTTGACTTGATGGTTTTGAATAGAATCCATGAGTCACTTTCATTTTTGACAGGTTAATCTGTGGAGTATTTTTTTATTGAATAGCACCTTTTCCCTTATGATGACTTGGTGGCTTTGATTGAATTTAGGGGACAGTCATGGTGTGTGTTTGCCCTTCGGCAAGGTCAATGGGTCTCTGGGTCAGGATAATTGACAGACAGACAGAACTCAACAGACAACAATATAGACAAACTGACAGACACAGACGGACAGACAGACAGGGACCTGATTAAAATAATGAATGCTGGTGTAAGATGCAAAGATGCAAGGAGACTGTTATTTTGACAGTAGGGCCATGAATTAAGTCTGTGACCAGGGAGACCTCATTATTCTACAGAAAGAGAAGCAGAGAAGGGGGGCAGAGGGAGACTGAGGGAGGGGGAGATAGATAGATGGAGGGAGAGGGAGAAAGTGTAATTCTTGGGTCGCCACAATTTATCGTTAAAGCCCTGACAGCGACCGACCATAAGTCACCCGATAATCGCTTCCAATAATTTAAGAAAAATCCCTCCTGTCTTGCTCTCTCCTTCTTTTTCTCCCTCCATCTTCTGAACAACATCGCACTGAGGTCACAAACATTTTCATTCAGTCCGTCTCACTCTCTCTCTCTGTCCTGATTCCCCCCTCTCTCTTTCTGCATTTTCTGCAGACACCTACATTTTCACCCCCTTCACCCCACTGCAAAATTTGAAAGTATTTTCAGGGAACATTGAAAAAAAGGAATAAGTAGACATAAAGACAAAATTAGGGGGAGAGGGAGGATACAGGTGGGTAAAAGCGGGAAAAGAACAGAAGAGAGAGGAGATGGAGAGGGAAGAAGGGTTGAGAAGGAAAGAGGAGAGGCATGGGAGGAGAGGACAAAGAAAGGGAGAAACGTGGAGAAAGGTGACAGGTTGATCGGTAATGACAGAAGTCTCTTGAGAGCGGTGAGAGAGGTCAAACACTGCCCCCTGTCTGACAGAAAGAGGAATTTATTTATTTTAAAAAAGTGAATCATTGAAATGCAGTTTGCTCCACAGGTAAATACAAACACAGTGACACACAAACAGAGAGAAGCAGAGGAATATGCTTGAAAAATGCAACCTTACAAAAACTCAGCCCAGGGAAGAGTCATTGCAAATCATTAATATTTACACACTTCACACTGCATGCACACACATATATTCAGGCATGCACACTTGCACACACACACACACACACACACACACACACACACACACACACACAGCTAAGAACACGATTCAGGCATGCACACTAAGGCATCCACATGCTGGCACACACACACACACACACACACACACACACACACACACACACACACACACACACACACACACACACACACACACAGCTAAGAACACGACTCCACATACTGGCACACACACACATACAGCTAAGAACACGCATCCACATGCTGGCACACACACACACACACACACACACACACACAGCTAAGAACACGTATCCACATGCTGACACACACAAAGACACACACACACAAACATACAGTCACATGCCCACACACACATAAACATAATCACATGCACACACACATGCACACACACACACACACACACACACACACACACACACACACACACACACACACACACACATACACACACACCTGCACACACATACGCACACACACACACACACACACACACACACACACACACACACACACACACACACACACACACACACACACACACATGCACACACACACACACACACACACACACACGCACACACACTCACACACACATGCACACACAGACACACACACTCACACTCATGCACACACACACACACACACACACACACACATGCATGCATGCACTCACACTCACACACACATGCACATGCACATGCACACACACACACACACACACACACACACACACACACACACACACACACACACACATACACACACACATGCACACTCACACTCACACACAATGCACACACACACACATGCGCGCACACACACACACACACACACACACACACCACAAAGGGTCATGGCTGGAAGGCCCCTAAAATCTCATCTGCGTTCATTACAGGCTCATTGGAAATCAGTAACTCAGATTGTAAGTGATCTATTGGCCAGGCTTCAGGCTCATGCCTCCTGCTGCAGGAAGGCAACAGCACCCTATAGCGAGTGATCAGCTACACCGATCAATAGCCGATATGTGTCAACCAATCATTGAAAAAAAGGACTATATTGAGATTGATGACACTGGCGCTATTTTTTATTGTCACAAACGTGCCTCTTTGGACTCGTAGACATTGCTGAATATTCCAAAGCGAACGCTGGAGCGAAAGAGCTCATTAGCAATCTGACAGCGGGTGTCTCTCTCCAGTTGCTGCTAGCTGATATATATATATATATATCACATCAGTTCAGATTATGAACATATATTATAGGCACCATAGCACACAGTGTATGTGTATATGGACAAAACACCCATGACAGCCAGCTCCGGGCTCTACGGAGGTGTGGGAAAGGGCGTAACAATGTATAGGTATAAAAGGGGTACAGGTGTAACAATGTATAGGTATAAAAGGGGTACAGTAAATTGTATAAGGTGTCACATTTTAAAGGTGTATATTGAAAGGTGGTGAGATGCATAGCAATTCATGAGCAGGTATGTGTCTGAAGCATAACTGAGGCATTGTCTAGAAGTTATAAAGGCTACATATCAATGCACTTTGCAGTATGAACTTATACATTTTGTCTTCTTATGGTTAAACGTACATAACCCCCTACAACAGAGACGAACAGAAAGATAGAGAAAAATAATTTCATATCTGAGCACATAGCCTGAAACTGGGAGAAAGAGATGGAGAGAGAGAAAGAGATGGAGAGAGAGAGAAATGGAGGGGGGGGCGAAAGAGAGAGCGAGAGAAAGCCAGATGAATATGTAATTGTATTCAGAGCCCTCTTTAATAAAAAAACTGTGAGGAAACAAGAGAGAAAGACAAAAAGACTGATAGATTAGTGTCAGAGTGATGCAGATGGACAGATATATACCTGTATATTCCATCTTAGAATTGAGTCCCTTGAGCTGGCTGATAAAAATGAATCATTAGTCATGATGTGTGCAATTTAGAATGACCATTGTCATGAACAGATGAAGACTGAATACTTTGTGTGCGCGCATAAGTGTGCATGCATGTGTGTGCGTGCATATGTGTGTGTGTGTGTATATGTGTGTGTCAGTGTATGCGCATGTGCATGTGTGTGTGGATTTGTGTTGGCGTGTTTATGTTTGTGCATACATGTGTGTTGGTGTGCATGTGAGCGCACGTATGAATTTGTGGGGTTGCGTGTGCATGTGTGTGTGTGTGTGTGTTAATTTTTGTTGGTGTGTTTGTGTTTGCGCATGCGTGTGTGTTTGTGTGCATATATATGAATTTGTGGGATTGTGAATATGAGTGGGTGTGTAAGTGTGTGTGTGTGTGTGTGTGTATGAGTGTGTGTGTGAGTGTAAGAGTGCGTGCGTGAGTGTGTGTAATGCTCAATGCCTCCATGTCATGTTCTTATCACCTCTGAAGTTTGGAAGAGAGATAGTCTGTTCTTGTGAGGCAGTGGCTCAGTGTGAGTGATAGAGAGGTGGAGGACTGTCTGTTTTGCAAGGGAGAAATCGATTCCTCTCTCTGCTCTCTCCCTCTCTCTTTTACCCCTGTCATTCCTGGAGGGGATCCTTCCCTCTTTTTTAATTTCCTCTCTCCTCCTTTCTTTTTCTTTCTGTCCACATCCTTCTTTCTCCCCTTTTACCTCAGTCCTATCACCTTTCGCCTGATCTCTCATTCCCTGTGTATGTTGGTGTGTGTGTGTGTGTGTGTGTGTGTGTGTGTGTGTGTGTGTGTGTGTGTGTGTGTGTGTGTGTGAGCATGTGTATGTGTGTGAGTGTGTATGTGCATGTTGGTTTGCACGTTTGTGTTTGTTTGTTTGTGAGGCTGTATGTTTGTGTGTTGCTGTTGGCTGTCTTCTTCACTTCCACTGAATATATCAATTTTTTAAAATGTACTAACATTTCTCTCCATGTTTTGTAAGGGTTGTGGTGCCCTTCTCTATGATGGGTCTGATTTTATTGTTGGTGCTCTAGCTGTGATTATTCTGGTCATTTCAAATGCATTTATTTTAAGACGCTCTGGATAAGAGCGTCTGCTAAATGCCTAAAATGTAAAATGTAAATGTGTCGTGTGCATATGTGTTTGTGTGGGCTGTAACGATTCATCTGTTAATCGGTCTGAATGCCTCAACTAATGCTTTAATCGCCAATACATTTTTGAGAAAAAGTAATCTCATTATTACATTTGCATATTTCCTCCGTGCACGCATACTATCTAATGTTATTTGACATGAGAACACTGGGTAAAGCTAGATACAGCCATCATTTTCAACATCAGGAGTTTTTATCCAAGCCTTTTGGTGCAATAAAGGCAACATTATGTTCAACATTGCTGGGATTTTGTCAGTCAAATTAAGAAGCTGTGAGCACCATTTGTATAACCTCAGCCACATGTTGCCCTTTGGAATATAATTTTGAAGTGTTTAGAAATGGATAAATTCATTGAAATGAATGCCAGACTAAGAATCTTAAAAAAAAACTTGCAATAGGCCAATGAATTCAAAAGGAAAAAATGTATCAACTAATTGTTTTAATTGTGTGTATAGGTGCATATTGGATAGGTGTGAAATGTGAACTGTGTAAGTTGCTCTAGATAAGAGCATCTGCTAAATGCCTGTAATCTCACCCTACGTTCTAACAGGGAGCGATTCGGCAACGAGTTGTGGGAAATGCATTGATTCTCTATGAGAGTGTGCGACTTCCGGCGACTGTGGCCAACAGGTCCTATTTCCCGATTAATCGGCGTTTCGGTGTCCCAGAAAAGTTCAAATTTCTGAACTTTCCGGGAAAGTTGCCCGGTAAGAGCCAATCAAATTAATGTCTTGCTGTTTTTACCTTCCACGTGGAAACCAACACAAAACCGACATCGTTCCGACACTTCAACATGGAGGAGAAACTGATAGCAGCGGTCTGCAATACTCCCATACTGTACAATGTTTCCCTGCAGGAGTACAGGGACAAAAAATGACGCTTGACAGCGGTGGCAGCAGTTGTTTGTTTGTTTCCCTGGTCAGTTTTCAATTCAAGTCAATTCCTTTTTATTAATTGGTAACGTTATAGATGCGGCTATAGAGGCATACGCGAGTGACGGAGGGTCTTGTAATTAGCCAAAACCATTGCAGCAACGTGTTTGGAATAGATTGTATGATAGTAAAACGTTATTTATTTTATTTATTTAACCTTTATTTAGCCAGGCAAAAGTTATGCACAGTTTATTCCGTCGCACATGGTTTTGGATATCATATACCAGCGCAGCTAAGCTAGCTAGCACCCATATTACAATAACGATGTGTTAATAATTATATACCATAACAGCTATGTAGATTTATCAAATTAGCTAGCTAGCTACTTGTGATTAAAACAAAAGAAACGGAAAAGACGTAGACATGGTAGGCTAGGTAGAAAATATTTAATATAAAGACAGCTGATCATACAGTGTAACAAATCTAGCCTGCGCTAGCTAGCTGCTTTCCTTTCCTCAATGCATTTCAGTACAGTGTAACGCCATAATCCCCTCTTCTCTCTATGACATGTTGATCTGATATGCTCCTACCTGTATAGATAAATACTTCTGTCATGGTGTACTGTAAAAAAGATGGTGAAGTTGTAGTATATCAATGACTGAATAAAGTGTTCATGACTAAACATACAGTAATATAAAAATGTTTTTCCAGTTGATGTTTGCCACAAAAAGTGGAAAAGCCTACGGACCATCTACAGGAGGGAGATGAACAAGGAGAAGACGAAGAAGAGGAGTGGGCTGGAGCAGTGGTTCAGCGGCCATGGCGCTACACCGAAGTGATGTCCTTCCTTCACCCTTTCATTCAGGAAAGGGAAACAAGTGGGAACATGGAGGATGATGAGGGAGAAGAGAAAAACAGGCAGGAGTCACCAGAGGCAGTGCTTGAGATAGAGGGAGAAAGTCAGACCCCAGCCACCACGCAAGAAAGAGAGGGCTCACAGAGAGAATGGAGAGAAGACATTACTGTGGTGGCAGGCCCATGTACACCAACTGAAGTCCCAGCCAAAAAGAGAAAGGTGGCGAAGTCAATGTCCCCATTTGAATGTCATCTCGTTGAGGCTATCAATGCTACAGGGGCACAGGAAGAAGATGATGAGGATATGCTTTTCTTTAAAAGCATGTTGCCATCTATTAAGAGGCTTTCTGGTCCCGAAGAGCAGCAATGAAAATAAAATTTCTCCAGCTTATGTTTGAGGCAGAGTACAGCCAGGCTGATGAATAGACCGGCCTATCAGATACACGAATGTGCACTTTTTATAAGCACTCATTTGTTTTTATGTTAAAATTTGTTACAGGATGCCCTTTTATTTATTTGTTAAAGAATACTCTTTCGGCTTTGTTCTTCTGAGGCTGGAAACAGAGATGTGTATTTGGAATGGTCTATAAATGGTTGTGTTTTACATTGCAAAACAATAAAGACTTTTTTTAAAGTTTCAAGTCATCCTATTTATTATATAATATTGGGGACATGGGTCAACTAGTTGTTGCTATACAGTGGCTGTATGTGACATTTGAATAGGGATGGTTCTAAATATGAATATTGTAAGAAATATGGCAGCGCTCTGATCTTGATCAAGGTTTTATTTCGTTAGCGACAGTGACAAAGTAAAATGACGGGTAATACAAGAATATCAGCAAGCACTCTGGACTCAGCCGAGTTCGTCTGAATGTATTTCTCCCAACTCAATGGCTCTAGAATACTCTAGTGTGTGATTTATTCACTCTATTGTATTGCTAATGTCTCTTCGTGCTGCCGGCGGGTCTGCAAAATTCTGTGGACCCACACACGGGACCTCCGGCGTTTGCAGCGCAAGTACAGCCGCAATTACTAAAAAGCCTTCTGCGTTTCAGTTTATCGTTCATAATTGAAGGAAACAATACTGCTAGCCAACTACTATTTCCAATACAGATTCTCAAAACCGATGATGAACTATTCGTTTACGATGCCAAAAAATTGTAAGCACGTCGGAAGCATTTTTGAGGACGCCAGTCAAGCGCGGTGAACGCCCACTGGGCAATTTATTCGCCTAGCATCGCCTAGCATCGCTCCCTGTTAGAACGTAGGGTCAGGTAATGTAATGTACTGTATG
Source organism: Aldrovandia affinis (assembly GCA_029706075.1). Taxonomy (NCBI): domain Eukaryota; kingdom Metazoa; phylum Chordata; class Actinopteri; order Notacanthiformes; family Halosauridae; genus Aldrovandia; species Aldrovandia affinis. Next base: position 1,668,936 of record JAINUG010000101.1, read on the forward strand.
CATGCATGTGTGCGTGTGTGTGAGGGTGTCTGCATGTATGTGTGTGTGTGTGTGTGCACACGTGTGCACATGTGTATGGGTGCGTGTATTTATGTGTACGTGTGTGTGTATCTGTCTGCATGTAGCTGTGTGTGTTAGTGAGTGTGTGTGTGTGTGTGTGTGTGTGTGTGTGTGTGTCGATTATCATAATCATGGGGACAGATTGTAAATATAATTGTGTTTATTTATTTTCTAAGTGATATTGCTGGCTCTCTCAGGCCCAGTTCAGTGGGAGATCAGCAGCGGTGAATAAGATGTAATATAATAATAGAGGAGGCGGCGGAAGAGAGTTGGGGGAGCACTTTCTGTCATCACTTTAGAAGGTTCTGACCCCCAGTGCCAAATGGAGCAGAGCTGCTAAATTATTCACCCCGTGTGCCTCTCACATGTTCTCCTGAGAGAGCGGGGCTGTGATTGCTGGGAACCACACTGACTGACATTTGCACATGAAAATCGTCTCTCGTCCCTCCGCCCCCAACACCCCAAAACACCTATTGCTGTTTAAGACAAACAGTGGAAGGAACTGAGTTTCAGGACCTGATGGTGGGGGTGGAGTAACCACAGTAATGAGATCATAAATGTTACCACGGAAACATGCATACCTGACTGGATATCAGTCAATCAAGACAGGGAATTTATTTATTATGAATTTACATATAAGAAGCATGGTGCTCACTCCAACGTGCAAGATCATCATTTTTATCAGTGAATATATTTATTAAATTATCAAATTATTGTTTATTAATTGTTGTTTATTTATTGCTGTAATACCATAAATCCGAACTCTGATTGGAACTAGGTGTTATGGTCAGATGAGACCAAACTTGAGCTTTTTGGCAATGCATGCCAGTGGTGGGTTTGGCATTGTAAGAAGGATACTTCTGGTGAGAAGAACCTACACCTACAGTGAAATATAGTGCTGGATGTTATGGGGTTCTTTTGCATCTACTGGTCCTGGGGCTCTTGTTAGGATCAATGGAATCATGAGCCAAGGTACAGTAAGTATCAAGACATTTTGGCCAAAAACATAGTTCCTTCTACCAGGAAGTTGAAACTGGGCTACAAATGGATCTTTCAGCAACACAACGATCCCAACCATACCTCAAAATCAACGAAGAAATGGTTAACTGATGACAAAATGACAGTTTTGCAATTACCATCTCCAGACTTGAGCCAGGTCGAAAATTTATGGTTTGAATTGAAGAGCACAGTACCCAAGCGCAAACCGTAGGAGGTTTGTGGGAGAAATGTATGGAGGAATGGTCAAAGACCCCCAAATATGCTCACCAATCTCATAAAACACTATAGAAGACGACTCAGTTTTATTGGGGAGGGTGCACATTGTACTGAAAACAGGGGTGTTATTTGTTTAAACAATCTATATTTTTAGAATATTTTTCTCTGAGCAATTGTTTTAGTATTTAAAAAAAACATTTTCCCTTTTTTAGCATACAATCTAACTCATTGCCTGTATTGTTTATTTTATACAACCTTTTTTGCTCATCTTTATCAAGGGTGTGAATCATTTTGGAGTTGAGTGTACTAATATGAAGAGAGGGGGGATATTGATCCCAATTTATGTTGGTTACTCAGTCCAGCCTACTGCTGGTTGCCTGTCCTGTCATTGAATTCTGGATTTATGATACATATTTAGCCACATTTCCTTAAGAACCCACATGCTTATGAATAAGTCAGCAACTAATTCAAAATTAAAGGTTGCCAATACTGTTCACAGGATGGGGAGAAAGAAATCTAGAATAAGATTTGGCTTTAGGGGAAAGGCCTTTGCCTAACCTTGGAGTGTTATTAACGGTGTTTGAATGTGAAAGCAGAGAGAGGGAGAGAGTGAGAGTCAGACAGAGGGAAAAATGAGTGAGGGGGGAGAGAAGGAGATGTCCCTCAGTATGCTGGTCCATGTCTGGGGTCTGAAGACAGGATGAGTGGACAGATAGAGGGAAGGAGGGAGAGGGTGGAGCGTCAGGCAGATGACAAATTGTGATTAATAAATGTGCTCCGTGGTGGCAGTGGTGAGCGTGGGTTATTAATAGAGAGAATTAGAGCAGCTGTGCAACTCAATCTGCGCTCTGTCACTCTGCATCAGGGCCCATAATCAGAGCCTAATGAAACAGCACAACCGGCAGCACACACACACACACACATACACCCGCAATGCAACACACACACACACACACACACACACACACCCCGCAACGCAACACACACACACACTCTCACACACACCCGAAACGCAACACGCGCACACACAAACACCTGCAATGCAACACACACACACACTCCCGCAATGCAACACACGCACACTCTCACACACACACACACACGAAACGCAACACACGCACACACAAACACACACCCTCAATGCAATACATGCACTCTCACACACACTCACATACACACACACACACACACGCAATGCAACACACATACACTCTCACACACCACACACACACAATGCAACACATGCACACACCTGCAACGTAACACACTCACACATACACACACAGCTCTACACTCATACACAAGCAGTGTCAAATATTCTCAACACTGCATTCACACACACGCACACACCTGCAACGCAACACACACACACTTCCACACACACACACACACACACACGCGCACACACTCACAGCTCTACACTCATACACGAGCAATGCCACATACTCGCAACTGCATTCACACATACACACACACACAGACACACAGACTTACAGTACAATGCTACACTCACACAGTCATACACACACTTGCACCACTATAGTCTGTTTATCTCACTATACTCACTTTACTCACTATACTATATGTCTGTTTATCTCCTATAGAATGACCTGCTTGATCCTAACCAATCTGGGTTCAAGGCAGGCCACTCCACAGAAACTGCTCTGCTCGCAGTCACTGAGGATCTACAAGTGGCAAAATCTCAATCACTCAGCTCCGTCCCTCCGCCTCCTCGACCTGTCATCTGTATTCAACACCGTGGACCACCAGATCCTGCTCTCATCTCTCGCCGTGATGAGATTCTCTGGATCTGCATTGGTATGGTTTTAAATCAGATGGCCTGGAGATGGCCAGATGGCCCTCTCCTCTCCCCATACCCTCTCTACCGGAGTCCCGCAGGGCTCGGTGCTTGGCCCCCTCCTATTCTCCCTGTACACTAAATCACTTGGTTCAGTCATCTCTGCTCATGGTTTTTCATATCACTGTTATGCTGATGACACCCAACTCTTTTTCTCTTTCTCTCCTTCTGAGACTCAGGTCCCGGTGCGTATCTCTGCATGTCTGGCAGACATATTTGCCTGGATGTCCACACACCACCTGAAGCTGAACCTGGGGAAGACAGAGTTGCTCTTCCTCCCAGCGAAGGGCTTCCTGATGATTGATGCTTCTATCACAGTGGAAGGCTCGATAGTGTCTCCGTCCCAGTCTGCCAGGAGCCTGGGAGTGATTCTGGATGACCAGCTGTGCTTCTCGGGCCACATCGCAGCAATTACCCAGACCTGCCGATTGTCCCTCCATAACATCCAGAGGATCTAACTGTTCCTCACCCAAGAGGCCACACAACTCCTGGTCCAGGCCCTGGTGATCTTACGCCTGGACTATTGCAATTCCTTGCTGGCAGGCCTATCGGTCTATGTCACCCCTCTACTCATCTCTCTGCACTGGCTCCCTATTGCAGCACGCATCAAATTTAAATCACTGGTGCTGGCTTATCAAGCTGCCAGAGGAACTGCTACCTCCAGTCACTCATCACACCCTACACCCCAGCCAGACCCCTCCGCTCTGCCTCCTCTGGCAGACAGACTGACCCTTACCTTTGGGCGCCCGGCAGCCGCTCCTCGCGGTGTCGCCTATTCTCTGCCCTGATCCCTAGGTGGTGGAACGATCTTCCCCACTCAGCCAGGACCGCGGACTCACTGGCCATCTTTCACAAGAGACTCAAAACCCACCTCTTCAGACTCCACTACCACTGACTCTGTACATTTTTACTAATTGTCATCACCACTGCTTTCATGTTTAATACTGAATTTTGTAATATGTATCTACGTATGTTGATGACTGTCCAAAAAAAGCTAAAAACTTTTAACTTTTCCTTCCCTGTGTTACAGGTATGGTATGTAGCTGCCAACGATTATGTCTATTACTGTATTAGGACACTGATCTATTGCGCAGACTATGATTGATCTTACCATATATTAATGCACATCTTGCAAGTCGCTCTGGATAAGAGCGTCTGCTAAATGCCAAAATGTAAATGTAAATGTACTCGTAGATACACACTTGCAAGACTGTACTGCACACATACTTACAATGCTACATTCACACACAAACACTTTCAACACTGCACACACACACACACACACACACACAACACACACACACACACATACACACTCACACTCACAACACTACACTCGTGCATATACATTCACAATTCTACAATCTCACATAGTCGCTCACCAAGCTACAGTTGCATATATGCTTACAATACTAAACTCATGCCTTCACACTTAAAATACAAGACATATACTAGACTAACACACTCAAAAGGTGGCCATGAAGAATCACACTCAGCCACACACAAACACTACCACTGATAAACACTGTGCTAATTTGATGGTTTGATTACAGTACAGTAGAATCATGGTTTGATTTGGTTTTTAAGTGTGTGTGTGTGTGTGCATGTGGGGTTCGGGGAGGTCTGGCTGGGGTGTAGGGTGTGATGAGTGACTGGAGGTAGGAGGGAGCAGTTCCTCTAGCAGCTTGATAAGCCAGCACCAGTGATTTAAATTTGATGCGCGCTGCGATAGGGAGCCAGTGCAGAAAGGTGAGTAGAGGGGTGACATGTGTGAACTTGGGTTGGTTGAACACCAGACGTGCGGCAGCATTCTGGACCAGTTGCAGTGGCTTGATGGCACAGACCAGTAGGCCTGCCAGCAAGGAATTGCAATAATCCAGGCGTGAGATCACCAGGGCCGGGACCAGGAGTTGTGTGGCCTCTTGGGTGAGGAACGGTCGGATCCTCTGGATGTTATGGAGGGACAATTGGCAGGTCCGGGTGATTGCTGCGATGTGGCCCAAGAAGCCTCCATTTCTCTCTGTCACCCTCTCTCTCTTTCTCTCTCTCTCAGTCCAATCTAGTGTTTACTTGGGCATCCTTTGCAAAAAATCTACCAACCTAAAATATTTATCGAATCTTTGAAGGTGAGCAGACATAATGGAGAAGGTGACCAATGCTACAGTATTGTATTAAATTATGTGGTTCAAAATGTGCTGCACGTGCGTAACAAGAAGATGTTTCTAGACCAATTAAAGAGTGGCATAGGACAGGTGTGATTGGGTGAAAGGATAAATAGATTTATAACTGATAATGATACTCTTGGGGAAAATGATCTGCCTAATTGAGCCAGGCCTAGCCCCAAATCTAAGCCACCCCTGGGAGGAGAGTTGACACTGTGGTCATTTGTCTGTGGGTTGGAGCCTTCTCATTGGCCAAATGTGTGGGATGCCCTGCCTCTCTTCCTCCTCTGACAGCTGACAAACATCTCTGTTTGTCCGATCATTCTCCTATTCTCTCTCTCTCTCTCTCTTTCCCCAAAACGCATGTGAATTGCATCATTCCACCCTGTCAGTTGTCTCACAGTAATGTAATGAATATGAATGCACATTTACAAATGTGAACGCAGGGAGAGAAAAATACCAAACATTTACACAGCCCAACAAATTGACAATAAATAACCACCCCCACCCCTCTTTCTTTCTCCGTCTCCCTAAATTCAAAGGGATGTTCTCGGAACAGACACCTCCGCTGAAGCAGGGAGAGGTTTATGATTGGAGTGGAATAATATAACAGACAGATTAGAGGAACAAATCTTAAGGTTTCAAAGGCCTGGCTGTACATGGCATTTTTGCAGAACCACATTTGCAGTCTAAAACAAAGGAAACACACTTCAGCCTTAAACCTAAATGACAATCGCCACACAAGCAGGAACACCCTCTACCAAAGTCGTTGGGGGTTGGGGAGTGATCGTTGATGCACTGGCCAAAATCATTTCTGAAAAACCATAAGAAAGGGAAAGAGGTGACAAATTCATGCCATACCCCTTGAAATCATTTTGTGTGTGTGTGTGTGTGTTTTTGCTCATTTATGTTCTAGCCTAAATGTAATACCTTGTTTTATACAATGTGGATGATTTTGCAACATTTACTGGATTACAGAATTGTATTTTATGACAATAAAGCATTTTGAATTTAACAGAGAGAGAGAGAGAGAGAGAGAGAGAGAGAGAGAGAGAGAGAGAGAGAGATAAGAGAGAGAGAGAGGGGGCAGGGAGAGTACTAAGAGGCATGTGCATATTTCAATATTAATAAGCTCAGTAATATTTTAACAGGCACTAAAAATCCAATTCTCTGTAAATTGTCTCCGAGTCATGGAGACGGCTGCACAGTGCCACACTGAATGCACAGTGGATGCGGCACCGAGACAGATAGTGTTTTATAACGCTCTGCTGCGTCGAGCGCACGCTGTCCGGTCTCTGCGTCGAGTGCACGCTGTCTGGTCTCGGACACTGCATCCAGAAAGCCTGTGATGGGAGAATGAGGCTCAGGAGCCTTGAAAATAGTGTGGAGTGTTCACTCTTTAGTCAGTGTCTGAATTGCTCCGGATGGTGGTGTGGCGAAGCAAAAGAAAGAAGAGAAAAACTAAGGTCCGGAACACTGTGGGTTCAATTCCTGGGGCAGGACACTGTCGTGTTGGGGGAAGATGCCTCACCCATACTGCTTCAGGTGGTTGCTACACATTGGTGGCAGTTGTGGTGATCTTCCATGCTTTTCTGCAAAGCAATTTGAGATTGTGAAAGAAGCTGTATAAATGAAATCCATTATTATTATTATTATTATTATTGGTCTGGCTGTTTAAACAGATATGTAAAAATGTAAGCTATTTTAAGTTGCCCCTGGATATGGGTGACTATGTAAATAACTTAATAAATAAATAATGACGTCCTTTCGAACCTTCATCAGCATCAATCTCACACCTTCCAGGACAGCCCCTATTCTACATCTCCTCCTCCAAGACTCTCTCTCGCCGATGGTCATGTCTGAAGGTGGAGGAGGGTGGATGAACTGGGGTGGCGGTTGATGATGCATTCTCCCACACTCACCTCTCCCAGTCAATTTTACTATGAATATATTTTTTGAAAAAAATAATTTTGAAATATGAGTTCCTTATGTAGCTAATACTAAAATAATATTAATTTCATGCAGATGGTGCATAGTTTTGATGATAAGTGTTTGATATTCTGACTAGGATTTGATGTGTGGTAAAAATAAATAAATAACATTCAATTCCAGCAACAGTTGTTTTATGTTTGCCTCTTCCTAATTCTGTTAAGATACACCGGCAATCACAACGGCGATGCCTTTATTTGATTAATTAAAGCATTTTATGATCCAGAATGGGGATTGAATGGGTTTCTCTGTGATACTGAAACGATGAAAAACGACACGCCTAGTGTCCTCAGAATAAGAGCGTGCGCCGGGGAGAGATAGAGAGAGAGGGGGGGAGAGAGATGTAAATCTTTTCAAGGGAATAACTCCTACTCAGATTGTGAAAATAAATGAAAGATTGTTCGAATTTTGGGAAAATTCTCCTTGCTACATGTTCGATGTAGCCTACTTTGTTTTATTCCAAATCTACTGTTTGATATGCGTCCATTTTCACACACATGAGAGAGAGAAACAGAGAGACACAATAAACGGTGAATTGTAGCTATTAGAGATCAAATTAGCTGCTTGGGACGTGATTCCAGTGTGTGAGTTTTACGCAATATCATGACAAATTCGTCAGTTCTGTAATAAATGCAGGATTTTAAATGGGTTAATGCACGCAGTTCAAAGCATATACATAAAAAGTCATATTAGCTTTAATCATATTTAATTGTGTGTTACAAAAGAGGAAAAAATAAATTGTCGAGCGCCACAATCAAGGGGGTTGAGAGAAGGAGACATGAGGGAGGATAAATTGGGGGGATAGAATAAAAAGAGGAGATAATTGGGAAGCACTTGTTGAGCCGCACAGAGAGCAGAATGGACGGAGTGGAAGATTACATATGCGAAAGGAGCGAGGAAATTGGGAGATGTTTTCAGGAGCAGCGTTTATTATGAGGTATTAAACCAGAGGAAACAGACAGACAGCTCAGAGGACACTATCTCCTTTTCTCAAACCCTCATCGTCAGAGCTCTTTGCCTTTGTCATCTTACGTCTTTCTTTCTCATTCCCCTACGACATTATTTTTTCTATTCAAATATGCTCCCCCCTTTGCCGCCTACATCACAGAAGACGAATTCACAGAGAGCGCAGAATTTACATGATAATGAAAACGCTACACTCGCGACATGGATTGCCTGGAATGAATCGAAACAGCCTTATAAACAGGGTAACATTCATGGAATACGGCAAATGAAAATCCGTTCGCCCCTGGACCAGTCGTTAATGAGGGCGAAGGTTCGTTTCAGAATGTCGCGTCTGATTTGACTTAATTGACCCGAGACAAGGGAACCCTTGCCGCGCGTTCATGTTGGCGCTACCGCAAATTAATAGGGAAGGCCTCTTAATTGGCACTCTTGGGGGACTGATGCGGAGAGATTGCGATTTTTTGTCTCTATAAGATAGCCTACCTCAGTGAATTCCACACCGTCCTTTCCTCATTGGCGACGCGCGCTCTTTGGCACTAGTTTGGTGCGCACCAGCTTAGTTTAGCTTAGTCTGACTCACTGACTACCTCTATCCGAAACCATTTTCAATTTCAATTTTTGCCGCCCCCCTCAACCCCACCCCCATTTAAAACAAAAGTGTTTGGCCTAAAAGGCAAAAGAGAATCATTTGCATAAGTTGATCTATGTTGCAACAAAACAAAAAAGAGAAAGATGTTATTCATCGCACGTGTTGAACCCAGCTAATATGAATGTATTGTTCAAATAAAAACTTTTTTGTGTTAATCCTTGGCTACATACTGTAGACAGCAACCGAAAGAGAGAGAGAGAGAGAGAGAGAGAGAGAGAGAGAGAGAGAGAGAGAGAGAGAGAGAGAGAGAGAGAGAGAGAGAGAGAGAGCGGAGAGAGGGAGTGGGTGAACGAGCGGGAGGGGTGGGGACGGTCTCCACGCAGGCAGCGCTAAAAGAAATCTCACAGGTGTGGAAGTGAGAATATGTTCGTTGAGCGTAGAGGATCTTTTGAGGTGGGAAAATACAAGTATTCTCCAACAAACTCAAAAGGAGGGCATACGACGTCTTTAAATCGATTTATGAAAATAATTTGGAGGCGGTCTGATTTATTGCCGGAGTGACCGTTCACATTTCTCCCCCAAGCTCATTCGTGCATTGATTAAAAGGGATAAGCAAACGCCGGCAACAGTTAAATGTGAAACTATAACATGCTAAAATCTTAAAGGTTTTTTTGGTACAAAATATTTCGGGGAAAGCTGTTTTAAAAAACGTTAGTTTCAAGTTGGCTGAGGTCGTTATTTTGTTTTTATTTTTGAATGTTTCATTCTGGGAGTCCTCGAGGAATCTTGGTCAAAAGTCGACTCCTTTCGCTTTCATTTTCTGTCACACTCAACCCTGTGTCGTGGTAAATCGCTTCGATCAATAAGTGAACTGTTTTAAACGATCTCTTAACCAGATTTAAAGAGAGTCTGTGCGAAGCACTGAGACACGTCCACCCTCGGATAAGACGGCAGGACCAAGAGTCTGGACTTCAGAACAGCCGTTCGTTCGTGTAGTTAGTTCGTCAGAATGACAGGGAGGGAGACAAGGTAAGCGACTGTTATCTGTTACCTGTTATTATCCACATAACATAATCAACTCAATACGAGCAGCTAAGTTTAGATTCATTTCAAACGTAATTGTACCGTTTTTTGTTTGCCTTTAAATGTGCTAAATATAATAATAATGATGATAATAATAATATTTAGTAAACAGGAATGCTTTACTTTTTTGTATGTTTCTTTTAAATAGCTGTTGCTAAAACAAAATATTTCAGAAAAAAGTTTAATAGTTATTTACATATATATATACACACATATATGGGTGCATATATAGAAATGTATTTAAATGAATTCATATTTATAATATGCATTACTGTATACACAGCATTCTGTTTATTTGGCTGTTGAATCACCAAAGTCTAACACATTGCAGTTTAAAGGTATCTTGTGGATATGCTATAGCCTATATTTTGTTCTCCGTAGAAAATGTAAACCTTTAGGAATAAAAATGCTTTTTTCTCTTTTCCTCTCAGTAGAAAGCCCTCAGCAGAGTTACAGAGAGAGGTAAAGGTGTGAAATTCAGGATCCTTCATGGAAGCGCAAGCTGTCCCTGATCACAGGCATATCTAAACCAAAGACAAATCAAGAAGGAGAAATTATTTGCATTGTTTAATTGATGTTTTTTCTATTTTTTTCAATCTATTTAATGGGGAATTTGTGAGCTGTTAACCAGGAGACACAGCCCAGGAATTAAGGAGCAACGGGGACACGTCATTGCACAGGGAACTGCACATCCGCAAAATATTTTTTTTGGGGGAACAAACATTTCTGATTGTCTTTCTCCATTCTGTAATCCAACTAATACTGGACAATCACTGAACGCTGCGGACTAATTTAACTCTGGTGGGAACACATTGCAGCACAAGACTCCCTTCAAACAGCGTTTGACTTTCTTTTTTTAATTTGGTCAACAAAGACCTTCTCTCTCAGGTCCTATAATGGACTCCCAAGCAGAATCGTTTTAAAATGTTGGTTCTTGGCATCTGAAATCTGTCTAACTCCACCAATGGTTGGTGATTTCCCACCTTGCACAGTACATCAGTGTAGGTAACAGTTCAGTCAATAGGTGGCTTCCACTGGACAATCTCCAAACCGCGCTCTGTCAGACCAGCCTCCACTGTGGCTGGACAGTTTAGAACAGAGAGCAAGGGATGGACTAAAGGAAAGAGAGAGAGAGAGAAAGTAGAGCTAAACAAACAAGAAAAAAAGACTGGAATATAGGAGGAAGACCCGTGCCCAAAAACCGGGCACTAAAAAAACGATAGAGAGAAAAGCAGAAGAGAGGATTAAACGAGCGTGAGGAAATTGTTGGAGGACAGTGCTGTGTAAATCTCAGAAAAGGACAGTTTTTAATCCACGCTCCCGGCTCCCTGACCAGCTAAATCCAGCCGTGCGCACATTCTTAAAATATTCTATTCCATCACCGCCACTCCCATCCACTCCTCTTTCAGATTCTTCCTTTACCCTACGTTCACAGTCACTCCACCTGTTTCACACTTTCCCTGTCCTTCTCCTCTACTTTCCCTCTTCACTTCTCTCATCCTATCCATCCTCCCATTCTCTCCTCCTTCACTTTCCTTCCTCACTCTCTCTTAGCATTTCAATCTACTATCTACCTTGTCCTTCCTTCTTCTTGTTGTATCCATATTTTTGCCTCTCCCCATCTCTGTCCCCTGCACATCCCAAAACCGTCCCTCTCTCACCTCAAACCGCTAACCCCCCACTCCTCCTCCACCCACCCCCCCCACATCCAAACCTCATCCCACCACCTATATCCCCCAGTGGTTCAGTCTGGCCGGCACCATTCCGTCCAAAGGGGAGGAGGACTTCCTCACGCTGGCCGCCTCTCGCCTCAGCCACAGGAAGCGTGTCATCGGGGCGGCTGTGGGTGTGGCCATGGTCCTGGTGCTTCTGGTCGCCATCCCCCTATTGGTCCACAGTACCAAAGGGGGTGGTGCTGGGGGCACGGGGGGGACCCACTACGAGATGCTGGGGAGCTGCAGGATGGTCTGCGACCCCTACACCCCCCCTCAGGGCAGCCAGGAGCTGGCCGCTGTGTCGCCACCACCCCCGGATTTCACCGGAAGGCGAGGGAAGTCAGGGTACCGGGGGCCGCCGGGGCTCCCCGGCCCACCCGGCCCCAGAGGTCCCCCCGGAGAGCCAGGGAAACCAGGTCCCCCGGGGCCTCCAGGTCCCGGGCCTGGGGGGTATGTGCCCTCCTTCTACAGCCCCAAGATAGCCTTCTACGCTGGGCTGCGCAAGCAGCACGAGGGCAGCGAGGTACTGAAGTTTGACGACGTCGTCACCAACGTGGGCAACTACTACGAACCCAGCACCGGCAAGTTCACCTGCCCACTGCCCGGCATCTACTACTTCACCTATCATGTGCTCATGAGGGGCCGGGACGGCACCAGCATGTGGGCGGACCTGAAGAAGAATGGGCAGGTTAGAACACTGGAATGCCTGCTCGTGTGTATGCATTCATTTGTGCGTGTGCATTTAAGCATTATAGGTGCATCGTTCACCTTCTCTGTGCCGGTCTATGCATGACTACTTAATATGTAGTCTCTGTGTTCATTTAAGTTGTGTTCATTTTTCTCTCTCTCTCTCTCTTTTTGTTCACATAATCATGTGTCTTTGTTTTTTCACACATTCTGGATGAAAGCCTAAATGTTTGCGCTCTTGGAATAGTGCTACTGTGTTTGCATCCTGCGTACTGTAATTCTTGAGTTTACCATAACGTTGGCCGAGCCTGTCAAGTTAACTGCACACAATCACTTTTCCCATTCGTTGCTCCCTGATGGTTAGGTTAGGGCCTTACTCAGTCTATTGCAATGCTCTTTGTCCCTTATTTGTGAATAACACATTAATATACCCTTTAAACTTGCTCGTACAAAACCATATAAATGTGTGAAAGACAAAGAGGGGATAGAAACAAAAGCACAACAGAAGAAAAAGCAGCTTTCAGATATCACCACCATTTGGGGGGTGGGGGAGGGGGTGGAGTGACAGCCGAGCGATCAGCGCCGTAACGATTCCGGGCCGCGATTCAGGGGGGTGTAAATGCAACAGCTGGACCAGTGTCTCCCCGAGGAACAGCAACTCCCAAACAAACAATCAAACAAAAGGGACACGCCGACGAGGGTTTCCGTCTGACAACAGCTGACGAGGCTCGCAAATTCAGCACGACTTTGCAGAGCAACAGGGTTTCTTCTTTTACGTAGCGCCCCCGAAAGAAGGCGAGACGGTGGAATTCCTGCCGCGCACGCGGAAAACCTCAAACTGAACTGAACCGCACTCAACTAGAAAATTGTACAGACCAAGAGCCTGTTTTTATGTTGAATGAATTGAGAAGATTTAGAAGACAAAGAATTAAAGCGAATTTTATCTTCAGACAGTAAAGTGATATTTGGAGATATTCAAACCCCACGCCATAATATTGTGTTGTACAATATCTATGTATATTTTCAAACAAAGGTTATTTCAGGTGCTTAACTAAAATGTGTCAGTTGCCCATATTTTAAAAAAATATCAGGACACACACGGCCTAAATATAAGCAAACTAAACTAAACCTAGCCAGAATAGATATTTCACCTCAGCCGTTTGAAGCACCAAACCGAAAAGCAAGGAGGCTGTCATCAGGTCGGCAAGTTAGTATATACATCAAATGAATAAAGGAGATTAGTAAAACGAAAGTGACAGCATTACTCCTCTCACTCCCCCCAACTCTAATTAAAGAGACACAGGGCAGGTGAACGAGAGACAATAGAAATTATCGGGGCAGATCACAAGCCGATTAGAGGAGGGGAATTTAAGACTCGCTGACACGCGTCATGTAACACTTTGCGAATGAACTTAACTCAGGAGCTGAAGTGATTCAACACACAGGCACACACAGACGCGCATGCTTATGCACAAGCAGCGATGACACAACAATTTACCCAACACAAATTTGCCTGTACTGAAACTAATCATAAGTACATAGCATGTTTCAAATATATATTCCGTGGAAATACACCAACCGCAATGTACCGTTTTTACTTTAGAAATTGTTTAAATTATTTAAAACATATATATATATAGCGCGCAGTGTTATATAGCTGCCAATAAACAAAACAAACAAGTTAATTTAAATACAGCAAATAGAATGTAATTGTGAAAGGGATTTTTATTATTATTATTATAAAGTACTCGGAAATGGAGACAATAGACTCACACCCAAACATAAAAACATGTCCCAAAAAAGTTTGATGACAAGGGCAGGTCATTCAGCACATCTAAGTTCATCAAATATGTTACAACAAGGATTTGCAAACGAGATGATTTTTGCCAACCCGTCTTCCTTTGTATCCCCCCTTCCCCCCACCCACCCACCAGAATGAATAGGTAGAGCTTTGTAAGACTCTGGTTTCTCTGGGTGTTGGCTCTGCTGTGTACAGTAATTGTATTGCTATTCCTCTCCTCTCCTCCTGTTAAATCATTCATAGCTCATAGATGAGATCTTGGATCCACCAACTCATACCCCCCCCCCCAGCCTCCCTCCTCTTGCTTGTCCATTGATTCCCCATTAATTATCTTTTCACTCAGCTCAATTATTCAGCCCAATTCAGGCCCTTCCAATCTCATCGTGTGGTCTCACTCTACAATTCTGACGGGAGCGAAATTAGAAATAAACATGTCGATGGATAACCCCCTTTGACCCCCCCACTTCCCAAACACACACACACACACACACCCTTCTGAAACAGCCGAGCTGAGATGTCACATCAATTAAAAACACAGCAGCGACCCTAAAAAAACACATATCACAACTCTTGAGACCATTTTACAAACAACACCAAGTGGGTCTGAGTGGGTTTGGGGTGTTTACAGAATGTGCTCTGTGTGTTTGATGAGATGGGGGGGATGGGGGCATTTCAACCCAAGCCCCCACCCCTCTACGGAAAGAAAGAAAATGTCTGCTTCGCTGAGTGACTCTGCAGAACTCTGACCTCAATGTCTAAAAACCCACAGTCATTCTGTAAACCTGCAGAACAGAGGGCAAGGATACCCACACAAAAGACAACAGTGCTCATAATGTTACTCCACACCACCCGCTTCCGCACCGTCGTTAACTCATTGCATGGCATTTCCCGAGCCCCCTTACAGAAGAAGCCATACAGTTCTTTGGCAGGAAGACACTGGAATGCGCAAGAGTTAACTGGCAATTAGCAAAGGAGCAAGAAAATAAGAGCGTGACAGGGTGGGCAGGGTGGGGGTAGAAGACAGGAGGAGAAGGAATGGCAGAAACAGATGAGGTGGTGGGGGGTTGACAGAGGGATCAAGGGGAAGAGAGAGAGATGGATGGCTAAACAGAGGAGAGAGGATGGTGGGCTTAGAGACAGGTGTATGTGGAGGCTGGCGTGGGATGGTAATAGAGAGAGAGAGGGAGAGACGGACAGGACATGCAGTGGACAAGCCAGGAAAGGGGGAGAGGAGAGAAGGGGTCTAGTTCTTATTGTTTTCTGGTGGATTTTTGAAGATTTCATGACATAAAATGATTAATCTGCTCACAATCGCAGGGGCCCCTCTCCTGGGACTCCAGTCAGGGACGATTCCTTCATGACTCTCCTCTTCATACCTCAAAAACGACTGGCTGCAGTCATTTCACGCAACGGACCATCCTGCTTGATGGACATTTGACATTTCGGCTGAACTGGACAAGGAGCTTATTATTTATCTCCCAATACGGACTGCCCTGACCCAGGGTGACACATATTTACATATTGTTGACTTTTGGTAGATTTGGATGTTTTTACTGCAGCAACCAAGGTGAAGCACCTGGCACAAGGGTTTCAATAGCAAGCATCCCAGGTGGGATTCAAACCCGCAACATCCTGGTTACAAGTCCAGTTCCCTGACAGCCGCAGCCGAACTGAAGCCGAGGTCACTGCGGGACGCCCACTAATGAGCGGGCCTCACTGGGAAGCGGAAGCATGAGAAGGATCGAGTGAAATCGGCAGGGGTTCCAGGTGCAATCACAACACAGGTGATGAAGGATTCCTCCTAACGAGACCTGCATAACGACACCAGACGAGGACTTGCGATCGTTGCAGATCACTGACACTCAGGGAAAAAAAGAAGCTGCAAGACAGAAAAAGCATGAACCCATGACCTCTGGATTTAAAATATATATATACAAATACTAATTGGTTAGGTTTATTTTATTAGTGCTGTTGCATTATGGGCCATGATAACACTGGACAGAAGCATTTACTAGCTTTTTCTTCTGGTACAACTTGCCTTCCATAATTACATAGATCAGATCAGATCCCATATTATACCCAAGCCTTCATCATTAACTAATTGAAAGCGAATAGGGGAAGACATAGTGATGTGGCAGCAGTGAACTGTCAAAAATCAATGACCATATAGAGTAACAGAATGATTCCATCCAATTTGTTATGGTGGTGAACAAAAAATTATAATGTGATTATACTCGCAGTCTTCGGGTTTGTAGAACAGTCATATGTGTAATGAGTGGCGTATTCGAAAATCCTTCCATTATGTCCCCCACAATATTTAATGTGTGGTTACGCCCTTGAAAACAGCCAACCTCAAATTGCTTATCCTTAATTAAATATACTGCCTGCTGGTTTTGGAAGCAATTGATTAAATGGCACTTAGTGTCAAATAATTACGTTTCATTTAGAAGACATAATACGGCTAGTAAGGGCTCGACTACGCATCACATTACTAGTCTGGTGTTAATATTAGCTGCGAGCTACTATGTGTTACTGGGGGATGAATTACTGCAATTGGTTTCTCTCGTTCCACGTCAATTTATGCATAAGTCAATGAATCTATCCATCTGTCTATATATGTACTACTTATAGATCTTTAATGGTATGTGTTCTATCACGCACCAATCTACGGATATGCAAAGGCCCAAAACCAGCGGATTTTTTTTGACATGCAACCGCTGTTAGAAATTATGATCAATTGGCAAACATAGATCGAGCCAGCATTATAAACCTAAAACAATAAAATGGACAATTGGATAACGCATAAAAGGGAGGCCACATAAAAATAGACTGTTCCAGTATTTTATATCTTATAAACGGCACATTTTATATACAGCTAAAAAACGTAGGCCTTAGAAAATGTATGCACCGAATCTGAGATACAAATATGGGTTGTTGAGAGCTTTATTGGAGCAAATAATGCATAAATATGAACGGCTGTGCTGTAAGATGTTATATTTAGCCTCCCATTGTGCATTTACTTCGCGCAATCCAGTCATGTAGGCTATAGGCTACTTCTACTCCGTCGTGGTCATTTTCAAATAATTACCGAAATCCTTTCCTCAAATGAGACTGGACTAATACAAGATCTTCTCTTTTTCTCGGGTTGTCTTTGTCTGTTTTCCCCCCCCCGTGCCACACGTTCCTTTAATAGATCAGCTAAAGGTCGCGCTATTTCACAAATTAAAAATGTCAGAACGCGGTTGATAAAGACCGTGCGTGGTAATGAATGTCCGCGCCGCGTCAGTAATGTGACGTGGACGTGATACAGTCGCCATTAATTAGCCTTCATAACCAGCAAGTTCTAAATGCCACATGTAGTTACTTTTTTAAAATACGAACTTATTGTATTAATAAGTCAACCAAAAGCAGTTGTGATATTTCAACCGATGGGAGACGACGTGCCAAGTTTTCCATCAAACTTTGCGATTCATTTAACGCACAGTGTAGACCTACCTAGTAGCTTACATTTGTCTCGCGTAAAACACGTGAAAACGTTATTATATCGCCACCATTGGATGAACGTGAGAATTACAGGCCTGTTGGTAGGTCGGTCTAAATTCTTAAGAAACGCATAGCCCGAAGCAGCCTGAGTGTCAGGCATAGTACGTACTAGGATTAGGCTACTGCCAATGAATGGACTGCCAATGAATGACCAGTCTAATGGCGGCCAGTTAACGAAGACTCGCAGCACGCAAGCAAAGTGCTCCCTTGTCCAAAAGAGCTGCATATTCCCAGAGGGGGGTTAAATAAAAAAGGACATTTTTATAAAATGTTCAATTTCCGACACTCTTCCTGGTTTCGGCCTTACCCTCCCTCGCCGTGTGCGTGGTCCCCTAGGTGAGTTTAAGGGCTGCTTTTTACATCGTCTCCGCACCGAGAGGTCTGTATATCACCGTGAATGAATCCTGTCAGTTTTATTACCAGCGGGGCAGAGAGCCACGGATAAAAACAACACTTCATACACCCTTTACATCTCCCCGGTCTCACAAAATAGCCTTGCTCGATCAGTTTGTTATCCAACCCCCCAACCCCCACCCCATCCCCATCCCTTCCATACCCTGCCTTGCTCCCTTATCTGTCTCTCTTGCTACACATCTTTGCTTGTATATAAAATGGCACAGCAGCTGCGCCCTCCTCCCTCTCCCCCTCTCCCATTTAATGGTACCCCCCTAATGAAACGGCGAAGCAGAACAAGCCTGTGGCGGTCCCGCGGGCCCCCCGCCCGCAGCCGACTCGGAGATCAAGTCAGCGCGGCGTTTCGCAACAGACAGGAACTTGCTCCCGTGTCGATATCAATCTCCATCGCAGCTGACAATAATCCTGAAAGGCCTCCTTCCCACTCTTACAAGGAAAACAAGGTTTCGTTTCACTGATATTTCATAAAGGATAGAGAAAGAGAGAAAGATGGGGAGGGGAGGGGAATCAAATTATTCTATATTTTTACACGTTTGACCTGTCTGCTAACCTCCATGGCCTCCAAGAACCATACTCTTAAAACCTGCTGCAGTGAACAACTCCCTTTCCCAGTCAAATACATTGTGTGTGTGTGTGTGTGTTTTTTTCAATTTTTGCAACGAGTTGCATATAGTTATATGTGTTCATGTATTATTTGTATTATTTATTTATTTATTCATCATTTATTTATTGATTGATATACAGGTAACTGTCCAAATAAAGGAAACACCAATATAAAGTGTCTTAATAGGGTATTGGGCCACCACTAGCTGCCAGAACAGCTTCAATGCACCATGGCATAGATTTGACATGTATCTGGAACTCCACTGGAGGGATGCAACAGTATAGTTGTTGGATTTGTTGGATGGTGGTGGAAAACGCTGTCTCAGGCGCTGTTCCAGAATCTCACACAAGTGTTAAATTGGGTTGAGATCTAGTGACTGAGATGGCCATAGGATGTGGTTTATATCATTTCCATGCTCATCAAACCATTGAAAGTGTTCACTCCTGCCCTGTGGATGGGGGGCATTGTCATCCTGGGAGAGACCACTCCCATCAGGATGCTTCTTCATAGGATGAAAGTGATCAAAAAAATTAAAAGCCATTTTGAGTTCTGTTTACCTTGCCCTCTAAGGGGTTGAGCGGACCTAAAACATAACAGGAAAATGCACCCTACACCTTAAAGAGCCGCCAAAACCCTTAATTTACTCAAGTGCTTTCTTTCGGCAGTTACTTGTATTTATTTCAACAAAGACATTTCAAAAAGAGGAGGGAATTCACACAGATTTGTTGCCCATATGTGTCTTTTAGGACAATGATCCTATGAAGACTAAAGGGTTGTTTGTAATAATTTGCTTTAAAAGGTGGTGGTCAGCAATACAATTATTAAGGATGGATAAATGTGTCTATGCAGGCATATGCTAAAAAAAGTAGTTGTGGTTGTTGGTAGTTAGATTGCAATATGGTGGTGAGGCTGAACCTCACCTGGCTTGTATGGAGCATTCATTCTATGGAGGAGTGTTACATGTAATGCTCTTTGTTCAGTGTGTTCAGATTCATCCTCGCATACGAGCAAACCACACGTCACGCTTTAGACTGCGTTTGTTTACGGATTATAAAACCAATGCTTTCAGAAAGCATTGTTAATTTCCTGCAATTCTTTTTTTATATAGCCTACTTATCTTGCTACGATTATTTAACACGTAGGCTACGCTCTTTTTGTAAACTACCGTTCTTAAGATTTAACAAAGTGAAAGAGATTGGACTTGGACGTAGCCTACCTAGTGCTCGCCAAATGGATGGTTGATTTGTAAGGCCGCGCTTATAGTATGATTCTCGGGGAACCGTTGTTCGCTGGCCTTTAGAATTTGCGGTTGCGGCACATATTCAGGCTTTATTTAGTGTCCGCGCACGCGTTCCGGTTGCCTGGGGGAGATTCGCTTCCCCAGGTTACAGAAATAATGAGCTGAGTGACATACCTTTGGGGTCTGGGAGGGAGGTCTCTGTCAAAAACCCTTATCGAACGCAACCAACGGAGCCTCCACGCACTGTCCATGCGCACGCGGCTGTTGTTTTGCAGGCTATAGCCATTTATTACGGTCTCCGATAACCGAAAACTAAATAATCTGCAGTGTTCAGATACACTTTAAATGCTACCAGGGGGGATGGGAAAGGCCCCCTGGTAATTATACATCTCCAATGTTACACTGACAAGTCCCTTGCTTAATGGGGTATGGGTCCGTGTTTGTAATGACATGCAGACTACCTGTTGCCTGTGTACCGCAGTATGCAGTCTCAGTAAGTCACAAATTATCATCGTTCCTCTTATTAATATCCAAAGGAAGTAGTTACAAGTTTAAGGACTATTATGAAACATTATTATTATCTTTTATTGTTATTAATAACAATATGACCAATACACATTTTTAGTAGCCTATTAATTATTATTATTATTAATAATGATAATAATAATAATGGTCTAATATAATAATCATATTAATAAGAAGAAGCTACATTTATTTTCGTGTTCTTTAATTTGTCTAATTTTAATTTTAATTTTGCCGCTGATAGGAATTAATATATAACGGAATCTTGTGTTTAGGCTTACATTTTCCCACTACATGATTCTGTATGATCCAAACAATGGGCGTTATGATAACCAGTATAAATGTCTGCAACCGTTTTAAAGGAGTTCTGGACAAATATTTTTGTCAACCTATTTGACTGAATTCGTTTGCCGCCATTAATCGAAATTGTTATGGAAATTTTTGTAGGCAGGAGCCGTAAGGCTACAGCTATAGCCCCGTGGTTAGCAATTACTGAAGGCAGTTGCTCTCGTGGGCTTCGTAGTTGGGAAGCCGAGTCCCAGGAGAACGAGCAGCGCGCGCCGTTAATCAATCCGATTTAGACCGGACAGGGACACGCTTAACCGCGGCTCGCCGACACGCTTCATGTCGGATACACACTGCGTGACCTGCATCTCATTTGGAGAAAGATGGATAGACGGGGCAGGCCAAAGATAAAGGGGATAGGGGGAATATAGAGGAAAAGGGAGAGGCAGGCCGATACAGACTAATTAATCTAGCAATTAGCCCGTTAAAACGGAAAGTTGAACAGAACGTTGGCTACTTATGTACAACTACAGTGTTTCCCATAGAAATGAGAATAGTTAAGGCTGTGGGTAATTTGAAGCTATTTTGTTATTAAGAACAGGCTTTTGATGTTAAATAAATGTATTTTTATTTATACTCGAACATTCATTAAAAAAAATAAAACCTTACATTTGAATATCAAAATACATCTCGTCTACAATTTACCCACATTGCATAAACTTAGTGTACCTTAAAAAATATATTTTAAATATTATACTTCCCTCTATTTTACTCACCTTCTTACATTTAAATGCATGATACCAAAAAAGGGCATTGAGCATGCACATGAATGCCATCTTGTTTTCTCCTCTGTCACGATTAACAAACCAATCGCATTTCAAAATGATCATCTCTGATTTGCAATTTCACAGCCAATCATGCAACACGTAGGCTAATTTAACATTTTAGTCTCAACACACAGTAGTAGGAAAGGAATTGCTTGGAAGTGTGTGACACTTACTTAAGAAGGGTTACGAGGGTTAAAGACCAGATTGAAAAAAGCTGTTCATTTTTTTAGGCACATTCTGTCGCTGAAGTGGTTGCCTTGGTTGAAAATCACCACGGATGTTATGCATATAGGTCATATGACCTATTATTTGTATATAGATACATATTTACAAAATGAATGGCTTTCAGAATAAATAGCATTTAGTAATACTATTTTGTCAAACAAATAAAAAAATTGGTCTCAATTATATTGTAATTTCAAATTGCAGTTGATTTTTTACACGATTTTGTATCTTTTTATGGTGAAACCCTCCTACATGCATTTAAGTGTTCAGTGTTGTTGGTGCTGTAGTGGTAAGGGTTTGTTTACAGATGAACACCTGTATAATATGCTTGATTACTGCTGCACTTTATATGAGTGCCGTTAAATCACTTTTACTTCTTGTATCCCCTTCACTATGTGAGGGACAGTGTGTTTATTATGGCGTGGTTTTTTATAATGTTTCATTTGTGTTAAAGACAATGTGTGTGCCAACACTTCTCTTCATCTAGCGTTATTTTCATGCGGTAATCAGTTGCTCTGGATGATGAATGAGTCGCTCTGCAAAATTAACAAATGTAAATTGAAGTACTATATTTAATTGCTGAAATGGCAGAAATAAACATGCATAAAAAAATAAATGGCAGAGCAAGTGGAGGCAAATTGTTCAATTGAAGTGTAGAGCTGCGGTCCATGTTTGGTGTGCAAACTCTACGGTCACAGGGGAGGCCTGAGCCTGTGCCATCACTACCACACAATACAGCGTGGTTCTCTGTGGCTCAGTTGGTAGAGCACAGCATTGGCAACGCTTAGGTTGTGGGTTCAATTCACACTGGGACCACATATACTGAAAAATGTATGCATTCACTACTGTAAGTCGCTTTGGATAAAAGCGTCTGCTAAATGGCATATATATATATATATATATACAGCCATATCACAGTCACCTGTACGGAGTATAGCTTCGTAAGCACACGTACAATCAGTGGATCAAGCTCTTGGCCCACGATTCCGGCTATTTCTTTCCACTTACCCGTGCATCTATTGTTTGCGCATGAGCCAATCATAATCATGGCTCTCAGAGGTCATTGTCATCTTTTGCGCTCTTGCATGCACTTCTCGATCTCCACCACATGACTGTACCCCATTATGGATGGGGATACCCCCTTGTGAACCCTCACACTCCTGCTGCGTGGTGCCTGTGGCTGCAGGTTTGAATCCCAGGTGTGTGAGGGAGGGGGCACTGCCGCTATCTACCTGCCCGTGCCAGACCCCTGAACCTGAATCACATCACTACTGCAAATATGCAGCTGTACAAATAGACAAATATAATAAAAAATGTATGCTGCATAAGCCACCATAGAAAAGGGCCTTCAGTGGAAGTAACAGTGGAATATATGACAGTAGAATATGCCAGTACGGTGGCCGCGTGGTGTACAGTTCGAGAAGCTGGTGTTGGAGCCGTAAGACGGGTGGGTTTAATTCCCAGGTAGGGGCACGGTGGCGGGACGGTGGCCGCATGGTGAACGGTTTGAGAAGCCGGTGTTGGAGCCGTAACCTGGCGGGTTTGACCGCCAGGGGGGCACTCTCTCATGGCCATAGGTGAGGGTGCGTAACACGGATGGGTCGGCAGACATCCAGCTGTGCAAGTGGACATAAAGAAGAATCTATGCTGCTCGGCCCTGTAAAAGGGCAACTGCCAAACGAGGTAGACCCGCAGTTAGTGACTGTGGTGTCATGTGGTAAGCTCACATCAAATGAAAGGTGGCATCTCAAAACACGCCTTGCCACATCTCATCGCACATCTCACCGCACCTTGCCACGCCATGTCCCAAGTCTCATCCTGCCACGCGATGCCGCGCCCCCATATCACACCACACCGCCCTCCGTCCCGGTGTCGTTTAGCGGGAAGGCCCCCCGCGAGCGTGCGTGTAAAAACAAATATGAAATATGTACATAAACAAACGATGGCTCCGCCGCGACGGGTCGATAGCACGGGAACCGCATGCAGCATGCTAATGTGACAGACTTTCTGCTGCTGCTGCTGCTGCTGCTTACAGCGGCAGCCAAAATAAAAAGCTGCTCGAAATTATGCAAACAACCCGCCACTCAGATTACATGCAATAAGTCAATACCAGAGAAGGATGTGTGTGAACTAGAAGCCCCCCCCCACACCCCTCCCCACATGCTGCAGGGTCTCCTCCCTTCTTACGTCCCACAGGTTAGGATCACGAAAAACAGTGCGGAATGCCCCTGTGCTGCCATTGATATGGGAGGGAAGGAATGTGCTCTTAGTATGGGATGGGGGGTGGGGTCAACGGGGTCAAAATCTGTGTGTTTGTGTGTGTGTGTGTGTGTGTGTGAGGGGGGGTGTGGTCCAGACAGATGGGATGCCCTCAGGACATGAAAAACTGGCACTATAGTGTCCCCCCCTCTCTCTTATCCTCCCTTCTCTCTCCTAACCCCAGAGCATGGAGAGAGGAGAACAGGAAGAGGGGAAAAGGGGGGGCACTAACTAAAGATGACCAAAAAAGGAAAAGAGCAATTTATTTTATGACAATTTAATATTCTGACTTGATTAAAGGGAGAGGGACGTTCAGATAGAACAGCAGGGAGAGAACACCGTGCTTCTGCCTTTCAAAGCAAGTGTAATCACACGGGCACTGAGAAGAAGCGTAAATGCAGGATTTAGGGAAAAGATGACAATTTTTTTCCCCCATCCATTCTTTTCCGACTCAGGTAACCCATGTGTGATTCTGTATAGGTGAGGTGTACACCTGCCGTTAAATTAAATTTCACACTCAAGAGTTTGATTTAACGTTTGTGTATTCAATTAAGCCAAAGCTACCGATGCACATGAGCGACGCACACCCAAATGAAACAAACTGGGCTTCAGTGCTTATTTGTGGGGCTGGGGGCAAGAGAGAGGGGGCAGATATGTGTGTAGGTTATAGCAGCAGTCTTGGTTCCAGTTAGTTATGTTGTAATGTCAGACAAATAAGTCATAAACCTTCTCCGTAGCTATTTTCCCCACCGACTAAAGCCATTAACATTTACACTACCATAAATTTGCAATAAACGCTTAATCTGCCTGAACCATTTACAACACGGGGATGATTCACAGGACAAATTGTCTCAGGGAGAGAGAGGGGAGGGAAGCTGAGCCTCATTACTGAATCAATGCCTCCTTTAATAGACTCTGTGTTTCCCTTTGCTGTTGTAGACTGTGCTCGTTTGCCAGCGTGGTTTTACAGTGTGCGCTCATTATCGTTAAGTTCAGGGTACGTAATAGAGAACAATATTGTTCCCCCAATGCAATCTGACACCATATTTTTCTCTTCTTATATTCTCCATTAAAAGGATTTTATGTTAAGAAATGCACTGTTGCATTTACTGCATGCATAATAATTATATAATGATGCAGTACTGCATGCAGCATAATAATAATAATACTAATAATAATAATGGATTACATTGCTACACCACCGTCAATGTGTAGCACTTTTACACTCACCACACATTGGCTGAGGTGGAGCGAGAGGGATGTAGTCAAACAATTAACCTGGGGGATGATTAGATGGCCAGGCCTCAAATTTGACACAAATTTGTGGTTTTCATTTTTCTACATTGCCAAACCACACTCATTACCTTTTAGCCAGCTATATAGTGTATCCCATCCTTGTTTCAATCCCTTTTGTGTGTAGCTATATACTGTATCTGTTCATATTCTACACTATGCCAATGTAATTCTATTGTTTTGTTGTTGTTTTAAGTGTAGTTTAAATAAAGCTTCTTTCTGTCTTTTTAGGGGCTAGCTATGCTCCACATCTGCACAGTAACAAGAGACCCCAAAAGGGAGATGCTGATCATTAGCTTAAAGCTCATTTCTCCACCTCGGTCTCTGATTTATGTTGTATTACATGAGTTTTGCACCTTTATGAATGAAGGAAACTTTTCCAACATTGGAAAATGTATGACCATTTATGGAAATGTTTGAATTGTTTAAGAAATCGAACATTTACTAAATGTATGTATTTAGTAACTCTTATATTTGAACGTTGGAATTTGAACAGAAGTCGAACGTTTACTAAATATTTCTGAAACATTTAAGAAATGAAGCATTTACTAAATGTATCAAATGTATCAAATATTTATGTAAATGTATAAAAGACTTACTAAATGTATGAAACATATTTAGCTAAACATTTTATTTGAACATTGAAATTTGAATAGAAGTGGAACATTTAAGAACCTTTAAGGAACATTTAAGAAACCTTTAAGAAACCTTTAAGAAATGAAACATTTACTAAATGTACAAAATGTAAATATTTATGTACATGTATAAAAGACTTACTAAATGTATGAAACATATTTAGGTAAACATTTTATTTGAACATTGAAATTTGAACAGAAATGGAACATTTGCTAAATGGATGAAATATAGCATGCATGTTTGAAACACTAACTAAATGTTGAAAACTCATTAAATAATACAACATTTAGCTTAAATTTAAATATATCATTTTAGGGTAGCATATTTAATATTTAGACCTGCCATTTCAAACCTCATAAACAAAGTCATTTTTTTATGTTAAATCTGGGGGGAAACAATGCATGGTTATATAATATTAATGACCACAGGGAGTCATGACCACGGTTTAACGTCTCATCCGATAGATGGCTATAGTATAAGGACCCTACTTTCAACCAATAGTGAATCCCCTGGTCAGTTAGGCATCTGTGGATGTACAGCCCTCCGGCAAAATGTCTGTGTAGATCAGTTAGGAGAATACAGAGCGCGTAGAAGTGGCCACTGTCTGCATGCCTTTTCACAGTACACAGGCACTAGTCTGTGTCCTCCCGAAACGATGGACAATACTACAGCGATGTGACGGGTTATGTTTGGCCATTTAAAAATTGGAGCATAAAGAAAAATGGGGAGAAACACTAGCCATGGGAGTGAGGGAGGCTCCATGAACCTCAAAACAGGGGGGTCACCACCATCACCATCAGTGACTCACCTGATTAGATCCAATGAAAGTGTTTTGCTATGGCTTTTGATTGGTTCACATGAGAAGATTTACTCTCCATTCACTGATTAAAAAAGAAAATGTGTTCCAAAAACAGCAATGGCAGTAATTCCTCTAACGTCTTGTCCCTCTTTGCTGGTATTGGCCAGGTCAGGGCCAGCGCCATTGCCCAGGACGCTGACCAGAACTACGACTACGCCTCCAACAGCGTGATCCTGCACCTGGACGTGGGGGACGAAGTGTGTGTTCAGCTGGATGGGGAAAGGTCCACGGGGGCAACACCAACAAATACAGCACCTTCTCCGGCTTCCTCATCTACCCTGACTGACTCCACCCTCGCACCCTGGCCCCACCCCCTTTATGTCCCTGTCCCTTTCCCTGCCCTTCCCTGCCCCTGCCCCCCCCACACACAACCCACTCACTGAGACTGTTGGAGAGAGAAGGATCCACGAGCAGACAGGTTACACAAAAGAACATTTACATAATTTTTAAAATAAAAACATTTAAATAAAAAAGTTCCAAGTAAAAAAAAACTGGGGGCTGGGAAATAAGTGGAATGTATTTTTTTTAAGATAGACAAGAAGACAGATAATGTGGGTGGGTCTTATTGAATGAGAGTATTGCTGATATCGGAGTAGGTGTGGACTGTGAATGTTGAGGGAGTTGTTTACAGGCATGAATTGTGAGATAGTGACCAAACCATTACCTTCATAAACCAAGTGAATTAATTGACATCCGGTGTGTGTATGTGTGTAATTATGAACATGTATATACCCCCAACCCCCATACACACACACACAAATAAGATATGTCTCTTGGCATCACTCAAGTGAGTTTCAGACGATCAGACGTTCATGTGGGTTAGCATTAACACGCCCTACACTTTCCACTGCCCCCTACTGTACATTTGAGACAAGAGCTAGCTGCAAATTGACTGGTCTGGTACTATACTTACTGTGGTGTTGAGAGGTCAGAATTTTAGAGGCGGTTAGATGTTTGAGAACTACTTCTGAAATGTATGTTTGCATCCGTGTAGACTTACTTAATGTCCGATTTTTAAATGTGGAGATACGTACAAGAGAACTAATGAAAGGGATGTTATTTTTTACGAGTAGCCTACAAGCCTAACGACGTCGCCGTTCTAGAGACCGGATATATAAATGCACACACACACCGCGGGGAGTTGATGATTAATTTAAGTCCCATTGCACAATTCGTTTGACTTAAAGTGACCGCTTTGGCTGTCTGTGCGGAATTGGAAATCCGGCCCGAACACGTATATTTACAGGGGCAGTAATCGAAGCCGCAATGTCTCACTGCGGAGTCTGCGCTCCAACATAGATTTCCAATATTTTCAAAGACACCACGCAGAAGAAGAAAAAAATCATATATTGATCCAAGTTGTTAATACACCCAACACTTTGAACCGATTCCAATATATACTTATATATATTTTAAAGTAAGCATCGTATTCGTTTTAGTTGATGCCAGATTTGGGATATGAATCCAGGTGTGTGGAAAGCAATCGCGGTTGACAAAATATTCACAGGGGATTAGGCTAATTGTGATTCTTTATCAGTAGGTTCTCTGAACAATAATGAAAGACGGTGTTATTTTATACTTAATACCTTCAGTAAATCAATTTGTATCGCTTTAATACTGCCAACATAAAACTATTTGAACATAGGCCTACTCTTACTTAAAAGATAGTATTAAACACTGAGTATGGTTATTACTGTACTAATATTAATAGCCTAAAATTTTTAAAAGACAAAACAATTAATTATTTGCTCATTCCTGAGATGTTTTTGGTGAGGGTGTTTTGAAAATGGAAAGTTTTACATTCATAATGTACACGATCAAGGGATCATGTATGAACGCCCTACATGTGACCAGCATGACAACAGTCAGAATAGTGCTGTAGAATTTGAAAATGCGCAAACAGACCAAATGCAAATGAAGGATTTAACAGAATGAGGGGTGAATCGGTTTTAACAGTCAGGGATGGATTGGTTGATTTGTTTTGTGAAGTTGAAGTACACAGCATAATTTTGAGTTCCATGGAATGATATTATATTAAAACTATTGCTATGAATGTTGCAGTGGTTTATAAAAAGCCAGATTCAAAGGCCGACTAAAAGTTGTCTAAAGGTTGTGAATCAGTGGCCGTCTGGTGGCGCATTCCAGATACGCGCGTGTGTTCATTCTCGGCGCAGTGATTAGAGTGAGGACCGGATCTGGCAGCCCCCCCAGGTGCAGCATTGGGTATTCCAAGATGGGAATATAATAGGATGGATAAAAAGGCGTTCCAAGAAAAAAATAATGGTGTTTCCAGTCGGAATGTACAGTGCCGGTCATTAACACCCAGGCCAGGGGCTGGTTGGACTCTCTAATCTGCTTTGTGGATATGCACTCCGATGTCAGAGACCGCTTGAAAAGGGTGTTACCTTTAATGTACACAACTAATTGAACGAAGCCACATTCTGCAAAGTCATGCTCAAATGCTCACAAAATGCTTTTCCTCGCGATTCAGGAAAGGAGCCCTTTCTTCTGTGAGGGGATGTTCTCCATTTCATGTATTGCCCGCATGCTGTGGTGCTCCTTACTGTCAAACTGTCACTTATCAGATTAGAGGAGCATAAAATTACTCACTATACAATTAGAAATGCTGCCGAACCTAACTCTGAATACAGTATATTGTATTATGCATATCCAATACCAATAGTTCCACGTGATATGCAGTCTGAAACAACAGGTCCTGGTGTGTAATGAACATGCTGAGACTTAGACCCAGGTCAGGAAGCAGGCCTTAGCTGGTCTTGGCGAAAGGTAAATGACATCATTTTTAGCACAAATCATTAAGCATTAAGCATGGCCTTTCTAGTGTGCTTGCAATCCTGGCAAAGTGAACAAGAATTCTGGTTAGATCCAGGTATCCTAAATCAATTCTGTGTGTCTGTGTGTCTGTGTGTGTCTGTGTGTGTGTGTGTGTGTGTGTTTGGTGTGCATGTGAGTGTGCACATTTGTGTGTGTGGGTGTGTATGTATGTGTGAGACTGAAATAAAGCTTGTTTTGTAGACAACCCCCACCTCTTCAATAGCATACCATATAGTATACACATTTCTGTCTTTGAGTGTATGTGAATTTTTACCTGTGTACCATGTACCATACATCCTCCAGGTGTGTTTACCTGCACTAACATAGTGTTCAATAACTATTTAAAGGTGATGTTTACTATTAACTGTATGGATTGATTATTGTCACTGTGCCACACAGAGCTGTGTGTAACTTAGTTTAAAATGAAAGAAATAAAACACATAGCCACATTGCCCTGCCTTATTCTTAAAAAAATACCAACCAATAAACAATATTCAAATGTACCTGATTGATTCCCTGTCTCACAAACAGAGCTTAGCTCTAGCCACGGTGTCTTATGACCAAAGACCTTCATCCCCAACACAGAAAATACTTTTCACAATGAACAGGCATGTCCGTTTGTTTTTTTCCTGTTCATGGTGTTCCAAACACAAATCCTCGTGACACAGTCGAAGGTGTTAAGCATGTTGAGTCCTTCTAGGTGCTTATGTTAAATTGTTATCATTCACTTGATTAACAATAATGTTGATGGAATATTCTTATGGAAGATTACTCAGAACAAAGTGGCTACGATGACGGCGACACTGGGGCGACAAAACATACGAGGGAAGAAAAAGGCAAAAGCCGTCCATACCCTTTGAATTTGCACTTACCCTGAAGTAGTGTGTTTCACGGGTTTATAGAAAATGTCTTATTTAGAACAACTTTACTATCATATTAGATATAAACTGCGAACAATCCTACGGAAATGGTCCGTATGATATAGCATCACGGACAAACTAATATCTGTTTCATTACCAGAAAAAACTGAATAAGAATAAAAATATCTATAATTAAAAGAGAAAGTTAATGGCATTCTGTACTAAAAGGCTTTAGTGAATTTGTTGGCGGTCGGATCTACGGAGAGGTTTCGGCGTTGCTCGCCCCAGCCCCCTCGTTCTCCCTTGGCAGATTCCGGTTGAAAGTTAATTGGACGGGGAGCAGTCAGAGGCGGCCAGCACGGAGGCCCATTAGCGATTCCCCTGTCGAACGCCGAACCGCCAGGATCACAGACTCGCACACAGACGGATTAAAATAATCAATAGGCTTCGCTTACCTCAAGCACGTACACAGACACACATACCGACGCACGCACGCATTGCATGCACGCACCCTCCTACACGCACGCGCGCGCGTACACACTCTAATTAGGTGGAATACCTCGTACTTAACTGGTTATGACGGTGGATATGAAAAAGGTCAGGGAGAAGTTTAAGTATTCGATGTGAGAAACTTGGGAAAACATGGGGTTTTACTGGTAACATTCACACACACACACACACACTCTCGCAGCTTCAATCAATAATTTAAAAATAATATCAAGTTAATTTGATGTCGACACCATTTGTATGCGTGTGTGCGCAGAATGCAAAAACGGATTATGGTCCATGCAGACCAAGTGATCTTTAACATTCTGATCCACGTATAATTACACTCAAACATTTTGGTTGTGACAATTTTGTTAATGGGGTAAACATCGCCCCCTAGTGTCTATCAAGAGCTAATTAATCTCGGTCTCGTTCGTTGCAGGTTTTACAGTTTTTCTCAATTGCTTACACACTAAAATTGGAACTTGAAACGCAATCACTAAAACCTGAAACTCATGTACCAAATCCCTAAACCAAGTCTACAAAATTGCAAGCACAATTTCTGCTTTACACTCAGTTTTCAATTCTAAATCACACTTTTGCAAAACACTACACACAGTTCTCTACATTAGGCACAACATTCAAAATTAAAATCTCTTGTGTTCCTTTGGAACGCAACGCCAATCAAAATGCCAAGCATTATATATCAATTGGCAACACCCACTCCTCACAGGTTTAAACACTAGTTGCTTAATTGTTCACTTAGAAATCAGAGCTTTAGCACTATAAAAAAGCCACAGGTGAGCTGTCCTGTTTTGGAGGGAAATGGATGTAAATGGTGAAGCAAGAGCTAGAGGTCAAGGAGTGAGTGAGAGTGAGAGTGAGAGTGAGAGTGAGAGCGAGAGCGAGAGCGAGAGCGAGAGCGAGAGGAAGACGAGGACAGTTGTCTCAGATGAGATCAGGGCCACATTGGTTGACCATGTGCTCAACCATGGATTGAGTATGAGGGAGGCTGGGCAGAGAGTTCAGCCCAACCTGAGCCACTACACGGTTGCATCTATCATCCGTACATTCAGAAATGAGAACCGGTAAGTTACCTACTATCTACACTATGCTACTGCTCTTTATGTATGTATACTGTAGTATACTGCAGTCCGACATATCAGTAGGTCTATGTTACTCAGTGATTGTTGGCCAATGTTACAGTAATGTCATTTCATATTGAAAAAAAGATATTATTTTAGCTTACTGTAATCAATCATATCATATTTTTGGATCTTCTGCAGAAGTGAGAGATGACCAGGCCATGGTGGAAGACACTGGCTGTTCACACCAGAACAGGAGACTGCTATTGTGAACATGGTGGTGGCAAACAATACCATTAGACTACAAGAAATCCAGAACCACATAGTATTCAGACAGCAAAGGGTCCCCTTAAATTTTTAATAAATCTGCAAATATTTTGTCATATTGCAGCCATTTGCTAAAATCAATTAATTTCAGGGGGTTTTTTTCGAACCCCTCGTTCATGCACACAATATTCAGCATTCCCAATATTGTCAGAAAAACACAGACTTGTAAAGAAATTTTTGTAGATTTATTACAAAATAAACACTGAAATATCACATGGCCATAAATATTCAGACCCTTTGCTGTGACACTTGTATATTTAACTCAGGTGCTGTCCAATCATCTTCTGATCATCCATTGCAGATGGGCCTGTCACCTTCATTGGAGTCCAGCTACCTCCCACCATATTCCCCATTCCTAAACCCAATTGAAATTATATTGATTATCTTACTGAATGTTTTTCCTGGGTTTCTCCTGTTGGGTATGTAAAGTGTTACATACAAAACACAAGTGTTCCAAAATACAGAATTTTGTTCCAAAAAAAAAAAAATAAAAATGTTTTTGTTACTGTATTGTATTTGTGTGTTTATTTATATATATTTCAGTAGATATACATTACTGTAACAATCTTTTACAACTGGCTACAGTGTAACATTGAAAATGCAAAAGGCATAAACCTACTGATAAGATATTCATAGTAGTGTTTTGTGTTGAGCACATCAGTGTGTTGGTTGGTAGGAAGATCTATTCATATGATGGCGTGTGTGTGTCATTTTGATGCAAAAAGAACATTTTGGAAAGAGATAAAACCGTTTTGAATGCAGTGTTTGCTTTTGCTAGAGATTTGTAGTTTTGCATTTTGTGTTTGTGGTTTTGTGTTCTGTGTTTTGAGAAAATGAACCAAAGATTCAGAAAATGTGTGTAAACAATTGTGAAAAACTAATATTTCGGTAAAACAAACTAAAACGCTTCCCAAATCAATAAAATTAAAGACATGTTTAAATTAAAATATATACATTGTTGCTTTTTAATGTCTGAAATTGGGTGAATGGTTTCTGCTATCTAGTACAGTTGGAGGGAGAATTTACAGGAGGCTTGCACCCCCCAGGCGGTAAAAATCAGAACGGTAACTCCCGAGTTAGTTTTTTTTACTATTGCGAAAACACAATTTCTGAAACTAGAGCCCTCTTTGTCGAAACTCTACACACAAACACGTATACACAAAATATCCTACATCTCTTGCAAAAGCAAACACTTAATTCAAAACTATATAAACTCTGCCAAAAATGGTATGTTTGCATCATAATTTAGCACACAAACACCAAATAAATGACTCTTTCCACATGCCAACCGCACACTGATGTGCTAAGCATAAAACACTTATCTAGAGTCTTTGGCATTTTCATTTGTAGCATGCTGTAAATATAGACTATGAACACAAATGCATTGGGGAAACAAACTTGTTTATTCTCAATAACAGTATCAGACACAATTATTTAAACTGAAGATTACATGATCATTGTACTGTAAACAGTAATACAGTATATTGAAATTATAGTCCATCCTGTCTTCGATGTGCATCTGGCCACAGCGCCTTATCAACATCGCACATTCCTCTGGTCATTGGGAATGAGGATGTCATACAGGGAGTCAAGGAATGCGATATGGGCTGTGTTATATGGGCCAAGAGTGGCATGGTGGTGAAAGACACCATTCTGACCAATTGCAGCACACGTTGTGATGTCTCCACCACGCTGCCCAGGAACATGGACAATGGCACGCTGCCCAATGTTTCTTCCCCGGTGTCTGGTTTTGGTTCGATTGAAGTCAACCTCATCAATATATATATACATGTATATAAACATGCTGGTGTTCAGCAGCATCTAGCTCCATGACTCTCTGAAACAGTCAGGAAAAAGCATATTGAATGACAGAAAGGATACAGATATCAGTCCATATAGTGTAGCACAGTAATACAGTAAACTGGAATACAGTACCAATATTGTAATAGGCTAATATATAAAATGTAACTTACTTGTACATATTCATAGCGCAGTTGTTCCACTCTTTGAGTTTCTTTCAAACGGCACTCTGTACAGCTGTTTCATACAGAGTTCATGCCGCTTCAGTAGACGGCCCATTGTGGATAAACTTACCCTGTGTATGTTGTGTTGTCAGTGATGATGTGGTGTTGCAGTTGTCGTAAAAGTATGCTGTTGTTTGCAATGACCATGTTTATGATTTGTTGTTCCTGTTCTTGTGTGAACAGGTGATTTCTTCCTTCTGTGGGCAGTCGCCTTACAATTCTGCAAAAACAGAATGCGAATGTTTAGGGTCTAAGATCTCCTTCTTATGAAATACTGTAAAATCATATACAGGGTAGGATTTCTTACCTGTTCTCATTTTGAAATGTCCGGATGATACCTGCTACAGTGTAGCGGCTCAAATTAGGCTGGACCCTCTGACCAGCCTCCTGTAGACTCAAGCCATGGTTGATGACATGGTCAATCAAAGTGGCCCGGATCTCATCTGTGACAGTTCTTCTGACTTGTCCTCTCATCACTCCTCGTCCTCGGTGTCCTCTTCCTCCTTCTCCTCCTCCTCCTCTTCCTCTTCCTTGTCTTCCTTCTCTTCCTAGTCCTTATCCTCCTCTTACACAAACACCTCTTCCCCTAGCTCTCTCTCCAAAATTGGCCTCCATTGTTGTGCACACCAAAGAGCAAATCTGAATCCTATTTATAGTGTTCAAGCTCTGATTTCTAATTGATCTCATTGGTTACAGCTGTTTTCACATGTGCATTCTGTGTGCATGTGATTGATAATTGAGTGTGGTATTTCAATGGCAGTGTTTAGCAAACAACACACACAGGCTTTTAGTTTTGAATGATGTGTTTAATGTAGATAACCGTGTGTAGTTATTTGCAAAAAGTGTGTTTTAGAATTTCAAACTTAGTGTAAAGCAGACAATGTGCTTATGGTTTAGCATACCTGGTCAATAGATAGGCTACATGAGTTAGTGGTTTCAATAATTGTGCCAGAAGTTAGTGTTTTAGCAATTGCAAAAAACTGTAATACAACAGCAACCCCTACTGTTGAAATTATATAACGGCATGCACCTGATGTACAGCGGTTTTGACAGATGATTAAAAATAATGACGTGCACAGATGGAAGGGGCGGCGCCAGAACATTTTGGTTGGGGGTGCTTTATGGTTGTGAGGGGGTGCTCATGAAATTTAGACACCCGTGCAGGCCACAGGCGCGCAGACCACGGCTATGAAGGCTACATTACTACGCATAATGTTTAAACCATCTAGTCAGATATTAGTCTACAGCACGGCTACAACAACAAGCATGCTATGCATTGATTTGGCTTATGTACTGCCATCTCACGCACTCAAAAATGAATACAATGACCCAGACCCTCAATACCAATAGCCAGGAAAACATTGCCACAACATGACAGATAAACACTGCTTAGACCATCTCACTCATTGCAAAATCAAAGGGAGCTTGTGTTGCCTCGATTTCTTGTCGTTTTTTTAGGAAAAGATCATGAGGGACGGAGCCCGAAAAAATATTGTACAGCACCTGCACTGATTCAAACTCTGCCGCCGGTTGTATGTTTTTTTAACGCAGTCTACCAAAACAAGATTTGGACGATGAGCGTAGGATATACAGTGCCTGTGGTACATATTTTCTTAATGTATCTGCTACACCGTTATGACAGCCTGACATAACGGCTGCGCCGTCATAGCATTGAGCAACGCACGTATTGTGGTCAATATTGCATTTATTAAGTGTCAGTCTGACTGTTTTTAAAAGCGAATCAGCGTCTAATCCATCGGCTGGAGTGAAATGTAGGAAATCTTCCAGTGCAACATCATTTTTTGCTTCGTCGACTATCAACGCAAACAGTCCAGCTTCCTCTATTTCACTACTTATTTGCTCCCTAACCATATTTGCCATAATTTCAATTAACTCATTCTGTATATCATGATGAGTATACTTCGCATTTCTGGGATTGTCTGATATTTTTTGCGCAACAGTTTTGTCGAACTTGCCAATAACGTGTAAAAGTTCAATGAAGTTTAATGTTCGAGATGGCAACGTATCGTAGCCCACGTAGGCTAGTTATAGGTACTCTCGTCTCGCGAGACCCCCTGAATTATAAAACAATTGTCGGCTGGTAGTTATTTTGATTTAAAGTGTTTAATGAAAATGTAAAATTATAAGGAAATGCTTGGGGGGGCTGCGCCGGTGCTATGCAAATTCCTGACAGGGCTACAGCCCCGGCAAGCCCCCCTCCCCTGGCGCTGCCACTGACAGGTGGTTAACGCCTAAACCACAATCATAAACTGTTTCCATTAGGCCGTTTTTATTAGAATCAAGCCATATCGTATAAGAAGTTTGTCAACAGACAGATTTTGTTGTCGATAAAATATATTGTGCGACCAATGGTGATGGAAATAATGCGAATAATTGTTGATGTTGCGCATACGTTAAGTCATATGACAATATTTTAGACAATATCATTATTACCGAAGAACAGCTTTTCGAACGTTTTTGTTCCTCAGAAGACGGTTTAATGGAAACGCACCTTCACCGGCAAAACATTTTTTCCGACCTTTTGTTCGGTTAAAATTCGTTCAGCGAGTGAATGGAAACAGCTATTCTTAACACTACGCTCGGTCTACCTACCATTGAAGCTGAAATATTCCAACCTGAAGCATTTTATGGAAATTCATTAAGGACAGCGTGATCAAGTACCGTGGCAATGAACGTTCTGTGCTGAAACATAGCACTGGAAACTCATTAAAAATGCATGGTTGTTAGTGGCTCTGTCAAAGTGTCTACTAAACGACTAATGTAAATACGTTTATAGAATCGGTGCTAAAATAATTCGCTTCAAAATCTTTAGGACAAAAACTGTAACTCACCTTAACAAGACACAAATTATACTTATTTAATACGTTAATAGGCTTTTTTATTGTTAATAATTTAAAAAAAGGCGTAATTGCTTAATCCCTGCACCCCCAAACCATCTTCACGGTGTTCATGCCACTCAGCAGAGCCCTCCCTCTCTCACATCTAAGACAGCTACAAGTTTTCAGTTTATACAACAAATATGGAGCCAGCCCTATAAAACCAGTTCTTCATTTACATATATGGTAAGATGGAGAGTAGAGGGAGACAATAGGAAGTTACATTTTAAATTGAAATGATCAAGGAGACGAAAACTACTCTTTCCTAACCTCAACAAACCACATCAAAAAAGGTTAATCAGCTTTCATCTCATTTGCAATTTTAAAGAAAGATCTGGGCTGTATGTATCAAGCCACTCAAATTAAAAATATTGTCTCAAGTATAACTTAAGTATAATTGGTGACTTTTATTCCTACACAGGGCTGGCTCTACACATTTTGGTGCCCCAGGCGAGCCCCCCAACAAACATCAATCAGACATCACCATGGATTCAAGACAAAAATGTTTTTTTAAATTTTATTTTTCAAATAAAATCACTTCTCAAACAAATCACTTAGCAAAGTCTCATTTAAGCAGGGAGGATAAGAGAAAATGGTAAGAAAACTCACTTTTAACACAATTGTTAACAAAGTCTGGGGGCTTTTGCAAAAATGTGCTGAGTGTATCTGTACAGACAGGTACAGTTATTAGCCTATTACAAGCAAAAGCAGCTGTAGGACAAACAACTTAAATCGATTGTTTATGGATAGCTAGCCACATTATTATCACTGATATAATGTTGTAGCCTACTACTAATTTTGGTAGCCTAATAATAAAGTTTGAGACTTAAGGCAAGCATGAGGGTTTTGCAACTCTGCAATTCAGGTGTAGTAGCCTAGTTTTGCTAATAACTACAGGTGGGTACTAATAAGCTTCAAGCCAAAACGTGAGAGTAACTCAGCATCAGCATGCATTCATCCTTCAATCTGTATGAGTCTAGCAGTAGCTCTTAGCATCGCATTATCTAGCTAGCATTAGCTTGTTTATTACTTAGCTAGTTAGCTCCCTAGCCTCCTACAATAACACAGAAACACAACAAAACGGCATTTTGATGACATAGCCTACCTCTTAATTGGGCTCTTTTCCTCCTCCTCCTTCCTCCGTTTTCTCCCCTGCGCACCTGAAGGCTTGTGCCTTTTCAAAGTCATTGTGCAAATATAAAAACTGTCATCGATCTGATATCTATCTTGCATCGCGCTGATGTTGGCTCTCTGCCTGACTGCATCAGTAGTACGTGCCTCTCTGACCCCATCACCTGCGCTTGACCCGACAGGCGACAGCACATCTCTTGGGTTGCCTGTGATGCGCGCACGTAACCCCCACTTTCAGCAAGCAGCCAGGCATCGTATCCCCCACCTCAGTAACAGCATCTCTGTCAAAGTGCAAAGTGTATTTCTTTTTGTTTATTTGTTCATTGGGAGGAAAGGAGAGGGCGCCCACCAGCCACCAGCGATTTTTTGTTTGTTTGTGAGGGCGACCTAGCGCCCCTAGCCGACATGGCGCCCCAGGCAGCTGCCTGTACGGCCTGTGCCTTGAGCCGGCCCTGCTCCTACTCAAATTTAAGAATAAAGGTGATCGAATTTCTCTTGACTTTGTCGTGGATATTAAAACTCAGCAGGATCAGAGAGAATTCCTTTAAACAGTATTAAATCTTGAATTACGAGCAGCTGCACGGAGACCCGTGTCACGCAGGACAGCGAACCTCCCGCCTTCAAATTCAAACGGATATTTATATCCAACACAACGGAAGGGGAGGGAACAATCACAAGGGGGAAGTAACAGGGCGTTAACTTGCAGGTAAATGGAGCTATGGGCTAACATGAAGATATAACCTCTGTCCTCCTTCTCACCCCTCCCTGACTCTGACATCCTTCAACTTGTTCTCTCCCACCGTCCCACCACCTGCCCTCTTGATCCCATTCCTTCCCCCCTCTTCCAGTCCATTGCTATGGACATCCTCCCCTTTGTCTCTAATGTCATTAACTCCTCTCTTTCCTCTGGCTCTGTCCCCTCCTCCCTCAAATGCGCTCAGGTTGTCCCCCTCCTCAAAAAACCCTCTCTGAATCCTGCTGTCATCTCTAACTACCGACCTGTCTCTCTCCTCCCATTCCTCTCCAAAACGTTAGAGCGGGCTGTCTATAATCAACTGTCTGCTCATCTCTCACAGAACGACCTGCTTGATCCTAACCAATCTGGGTTCAGAGCAGGCCACTCCACAGAGACTGCTCTCCTTGCGGTCACAGAGGCTCTTCACATCGCTAAGTCCCGATCCCTTAGCTCCGTCCTCCTTCTCCTCGACCTGTCGGCGGCATTCGACACCGTGGACCACCGGATCCTGCTCTCATCTCTCGTCGAGATGGGAATCTCTGGATCTGTGTTGACATGGTTTGAGTCCTACCTGGCTGACCGGTCCTACCAGGTGGCCTGGAGAGGATCCTCTCCTCTCCCCCGCACCCTCTCTACCGGTGTCCCGCAGGGCTCGGTGCTAGGCCCTGTCCTATTTTCTCTGTACACCAAGTCACTTGGTTCTGTTATTTCTGCTCATGGTTTTTCCTATCACTGTTATGCTGATGACACTCAACTGTTTCTCTCCTTCCCTCCATCTGATACCCAGGTCCCGGCACGGATCTCTGCATGCCTGGCTGACATCTCCGCATGGATGTCCACCCACCACCTGAAGCTGAACCTGGGGAAGACAGAGCTGCTCTTCCTCCCAGCGAAGGGCTCCCGATGATTGATGCGTCAATCACCGTGGAAGGCTCCATAGTGTCTCCGTCCCAGTCTGCCAGGAGTCTTGGGGTAACCCTGGACAACCAGCTGTGCTTCTCGAGCCATATTGCAGCGATCGCTCGGACCTGCCGTTTCTCCCTCCACAACATCCGGAGGATCCGACCGTTCCTCACCCAAGAGGCCACTCAACTCCTGGTCCAGGCCCTGGTGATCTCACGTCTGGACTACTGCAACTCCTTGCTGGCAGGCCTTCCGGCCTGTGCCATCAAGCCACTGCAACTAGTCCAGAACGCTGCTGCTCGCCTGGTGTTCAACCAGCCGAAGTTCACCCACGTCACCCCTCTACTCTCCTCTCTGCACTGGCTCCCCATCGCAGCACGCATCAGATTCAAGTCACTGGTGCTTGCTTTTCAAGCGGCCAGAGGTACTGCTCCCCCATACCTCCAGTCACTCATCACGCCCTACACCCCGTCCAGACCTCTCCGCTCCGCCTCCGCTGGCAGACTGACTGCCCCATCCCTCCGGGCGCCTGGCAGCCGCTCCTCGCGTTCTCGCCTCTTCTCTGTCCTGGTCCCTCGTTGGTGGAACGACCTCCCGCAATTGGTCAGGACTGCGGAATCACTTCCAATCTTCCGCAAGAGACTCAAAACCCACCTCTTCAGACTCCACTACCCCTGATCTCTGTCCATCTAGCTAAATTGTCTTCACCACTGTCTACTTGTTCAACACTATACTCTTTATTTAAAAAAAAAAAAAAAATGTAAATTTTGTAAACATTGTAAAATACCTCTTCCTTCCCGGTGTTACAGGTATGGTACGCAGATGCCTGCAATGATGTCTATTGCTGTATTCCTGCACTGATCTCGTGCGCTAACTGTGATTGTTCCTACCATGTATTGATGCACATCTTGTAAGTCGCTCTGGATAAGAGCGTCTGCTAAATGCTTAAAATGTAAAATGTAAAATATAACAGGTTGTTAGAACAGCCCTCCCAGGGTCTTAAACCAATGGGAAGGAGGTTTCCTGCCGTGGGAACGAACAACTGTTCCTTTGAAGTTGTGGCGCGAAAAGCCCTTTGTCTCTGACTTCTGTTGGCGCTGCAGCGTCACACTGAATTGATTAGTGTCTACCTTCCACCCCTGTGGATGTGGTCTAGCATCCCAACTCGATACAAATTTCTTCCTCCACAACTTAAAAGTACTCTTAAACTGTCAG
The DNA here is from genome assembly GCA_029706075.1 of Aldrovandia affinis. Taxonomy (NCBI): domain Eukaryota; kingdom Metazoa; phylum Chordata; class Actinopteri; order Notacanthiformes; family Halosauridae; genus Aldrovandia; species Aldrovandia affinis. The sequence continues at coordinate 1,710,267 of JAINUG010000101.1, forward strand.
ATATTTAGGAGGCCTCTGGAGCTCTTAACTTGGCTAGGAGTAGGCAAGACGGCACAGTTGCGAAGACGGAGACGTGCAAGCACCTTCCAAGACAGGACGAATGTTTTAGAAATGTTTAATGATGCACGGGTAATCAAACGTTATCGCTTAGAGGTTCTGTGGTTCTGTGTGGCTCAGCTGGTAGAGCACAGCGTTGGCAACGCTTCGGTTGTGGGTTCAATCCCCACTGGGACCACATATACTGAAAAATGTATGAATTCACTACTGTAAGTCGCTTTGGATAAAAGCGTCTGCTAAATGGCATATATTATTATATTAGATCGTTGGGGAATCATCTTTGTCACTGATCTTGTGCGGGATGTAATATCGCCAGCAACTTTGAGAAGTAGAGCAGTTACGGCAGAGATGCAAGTTATTTTAACACTGCGCTTCTTAACCACGGGGAAAATGCAATTATGTAATGCTGATGATTTGGGACCATCACAATCCACCCAGCATCCTGACAGTCGCCTACTCCACTGATTGTGGCATTTTCTCCGAGGATGCAGAGCACTACCTCTGCGCTTAAAGGTTTAACTACAATAAAATAATTGTAGCTCAATAGTCAACATAATTTTAATAACCTGTTCATTAGCAATATTGCAACATGAAACAAATGTCTAAATAAATAAGACTACGAACCAGTGCCAGATGTTGCCTTCTTGAAAGTGAAGATTTTCCTGACACGCTTTCGATAGAACATTGTACCATTTTTTCCCTTTTAATAAACAATTTTTATTAATGTTGTCTGCAATCTGCATCCATACCTTTTTTATGACGACTTACGCAGTGCTAAATTTTCCCTTAATTATTTCCTTTTTCGCATCTACCTCCTCTACCAACATTAAATCCATTTTGCTTAGCCTAACATTAGCCAACAAGGCATCTGCTATGGGTCTGTTTAACTTTATTGGAAACTTCTGTTGACCATAAAAGAGATTTTCCAAAAGCAGATTGGTTCTCCCGCTGCAATTTCAGCGATGATTACCTCATCTCAATCTTTTCATTTGCGGCACCATTGAGATGCAAAAACAGACTTAAGAGTTACTCTTGTGAATATTTAAAGACTTGCCTAGAAGAAAGTGCAAGCTGCTTGATAACTACATTTTACTGACCACTTTAAGCAAATAATGATTTCACTCCAAAGTAAGCTTAGGTGTGTTGTGTAATTCTTAAGATATTTGATACATACTGGGCCACATCTTCAGTGGCAGACCCCACGAATGCCTAACATCTGTTAGATTTCATGTTTTAGCATTTCACTTGTCGAGGTAAAGTGAAATCACACAACACCAAAGCATTTGATTTTATGCAGAATATACTGTACTTTCTGGGATGTTATAAGCAGCAATCACACGATACTGTAAGTAGCAAAGTAGCAGAAATAACTGGACAGTGGTTTGGTCACTTTCAGAAACTGGGCACATTTATTATTTCTGAACTATGCAACCAAAGTACAAGGAAGAGTCATAACAAAAAACAAAAAAAAAAAAACACAAACTAAACAAAATTAATGTTTGACCGCAGTACTTCTGAGTAATGACAAGTTGGCTTGGATTGACAGCTCGACCGCAAAAGCTCTACGAAGGAGATTGTTTTCAGACAAAGCGAGTCTCGGCCAATCGCTGTGCCATTCTTTAAAGCCCCCCTACCCCCCAGTCACACACACACACACACACACACACATACACACACACACACAGGAGTGCCACCTGCTGGACAGATGAGCCAGTGTTGTGTATTGCCTACAGCGGTGCATTGGGTTAGGGAGTGCTGGAACTAGCGGAGGTTTTTATTGCAGATTCTGTCCCCATCTAAGTTTCCGGTTCATGCATGTTTGTGGATTCATCGGGAGGGTGGGGGGCGGATGAGGCCTTAGGGACTTCTACACAAGCAGATAAAGGAAAGGCACTTCCGAAAATAAAAACTGTAATGAGGACAAAAAAGGAGGGGGTGGAATAGAGGAAATCACTGTGGGCGGGGGGATACATAGGAAGGGGGAAAAAAACAAAAAAATATAATAAAAAAATGTGGCATGTTCTTAATATCTTCATCCACTCATGACCATCCGGACGAGTTCTGAGAAAGAGAGGGGGAAGGGGGAGAGGGGGCAACGGGGAGAGAGGGAGAGAAAACACGTTAGAGACAAGCTTACATCTTATAGGGAACAAACTCTCCAGCTACAGCATGGGGTGTCCCTGTTGACCAGTGAGCCGATGGACTGGCTGGAAATAAACCAACGCTGCCGTGCACATCTCGGCCACGCTTTTCCCTAGACGCAGAAGTTCTCCAGATCTACCCTGGCAAGTTCTACTCTCGAGCTGCCCTTGATTATTCCAGCTCACAGAGTGCGACGGCTCCGAGTGTCTGTGCGTCCCCAACACATCTCCATAAGTGCAGATCTTCACTGCTGCGTCTGCGCCACGCAGACAACACAGAAGACATCAACCTGGACCTTCCCTCACTTAAGTTTGGACCCCAGGAAGAATAGCCGCTACCTTGGTAGCAGCTAATGGGGATCCGAATAAACAAATAAAAGTCCTCAATGAGCCCCACATGTAACTGCATCAAGATCAGATTCACAAAAATGTTGTTTTCATAACCGAGATTTAAGTTTGAAAGACCTTTTCAGCAGTAATCATACATGAAATGGGGGGGATACCCGGATATGAAATCAGGATTCCCCTTTTGCGGGCCTTCCGCTGCTTCCACTTGCTTTTGCCTGTGCGGGATGCTGTAGATGGAGGCTTATTCCCGGCGTTAAGAGACTCAGTGGTGAGAGGATGAGTTGGGGTGGGGTAGGGTTGGGGTTGGAGGTCATGGGGGGGCAGAGGCAGGGGATCAGGTCTATCTCCTGTGCAGCCACAGCTAAAGATTGGCGCAGGCCATGAAACCAGGGAATCGTTAGATTAGCGTTGTCCTCCTCGTTTTTTTGTTTTCTACGAGGCGCGAAGAGAGAGCATGGGAGGTTTTGGGAGGAGTGGACAGGGTTGGTTGGGGGCAGGGGTTTGGAGGGGAACAGGAGAACTACAGAGAAAGAACTTTAGGCCCAGCAACTATCAGCTTCCAACAAGGGGGGAGAGAGACACCAGCAAGAGAGGGAATTCACTGCAATTCTGAGGTTAGTAGAGGAGCGACTGCTCAGCGTCCTATGAGCTGGGGAGGACACACCTCAACGTTTGGGTTGGGGACGGGGGAAACCACAACAATTAAAGTGTAGCGTCCAGGCAGATTAACTTTTAAATAAATGCAGCTGTAGTTTTGCAGAGTTGGCATGACCTCAGAATGCCCTCTGTCAGGTATGGCAATATCAAGATATTCCAGCAGAGGCCACTGCTGTAATCTTAATTTTGTACACCTGGATTTGGCCTGGGAGTAATACATCCGAGGGCAAGTGTAATGAAAGCAAGATTTTGAAAGTGACAAGCAAAAATCAAAGTACTGCCCTTCATTGCACTTCCTGAGCATGACCCTGTGATGCGAAACTCCAGTATCACCTCCCCAGCTTGGATGTCAAACAGTCACCCCCCTCTGCATCTAAAACAGTCCCAGTCCCCCCACCCCCAAACTCAGAGGCTGGACGTCCCCTTGGTAAAGACAGGGACATCCCGACACATGCAGAGCAGCATGCTGCAGCCAGGGGGCGACAGAGAGGGCTGCAGGAGAGAGAGTAAAAAAAAAAGGAAACAAAAAAACATCCCAAACAAAACTCCCGACGCCACCCAGCTCTCTCCAACAGCGCAGAACGGAGCACAGCTGGTCAACCCAGGATCAAAAGAGCCTTTATCCACACACGTACAGTGCAGGATTAGGAACAGCCTGATCTTACTGGACAAGAGGGAAAAATTTAGCTATCAGCAGTCACCGACTATCTGCTGCACATGCTTAACAAACACCCTCTTATCCAGGGTGAGTGAATGCCTTTACATATCATCCATTTCAACACCCCCTCCCGGTGGAGTCAAACCCATAACCTTCTGGTTACGAGCCCAGTTCCAGTACAAATAAGCCGTGCTTATCCAAACATGGGCATAGGGCCTCTGTATCTGTGCAGGTCAACATGGCGCATCGTGATACCAACTGCGTTCACATGCAGCCCTTTGCCACATCCCTAAGCTAGAGATAAGCTCATACCTGTCATGTATGTCGTAAATCTGACTCCAATTTACAATACGAGAGTGAGTGTGATCTCTCTCGGAGACCGTAGAGAAAGTGCTCGGTTTTTTCTGGGCCCGGTTTAGAGGGGTGTAAAATTTCACGCGTTTCACAGCTCAGCCCTTCTGTGTAGGCCGATTCAAGGTCATCGCATCTGCCCCTTTTGCACACAGCTCCTAAATCCGCACGGGCTGCTAGAGAGCCCTACTGGAAAGGCGGGCTTCAATGTTCTCATCAACACTGAACTTTGCATCGCGGTTAGTAACAACGTCACTGGAATCGAATCGATCCATGCAGATATTTCACCCGATTTAAGGCAGAGACTATTTTTTGTCATCCAACTTGCCCAGCTAAGTAAGGGGGACGTGTACATAATTACAACGCTGTGGTGAATATTGGCGGCGTACGCTTTACTTTACAGCTCCAGGACGAAGAGGGGTAAGAATGTGGCTAAAACAGCAATGTTTACATTGCAACCACCCAAACTTTGCCCAGAAAAGAAACAAAACTGCAAAAGTATAAAAAACACGCCAAGATGGAGAAGCCAGAGCTGTAAAGTAAAGGGCCTGTTTATATCGTGGGGGGTGACCACGGCTCCTGCTGTCATGAGGAGAAAAAGCTGAGTGGCGCCCTCTGCTGGTATACGTGCTGATGGAGCGGGGGAGCTCGCCCGTACCGACGCTCAGCCCGACATGATGTGACGAACAAAGGCTGTGGGAGAGGAACAACAGTTACACAACGTGAACACCAGGGGGCGACACCAGGGAGCAAATCAGACGACAAGTCACATGACAAAAAAGCAGCTGTCGATGTCACCGTCGAATTCCACACCCCCTCCCCGATCAGAGGAGGAAAGCAATGGGTTCAGCGACATTAATGGCACAGTGACAGCGAGGAAGAGCGAGGTTTCATGGACCACACCACTTCATAGTGGTGAGAGCAGTCTGCGGATTGGTTCATGCCAGTCTGATTGACAGAACGTAGCTCCACCGATCACGGGGTTCGCGAAACCTTGCTTTCCCCATCACCGCCCCCTCGTTTAAAACATGCAGTGTCCTCCTCCCTTGTGTCTCTTTCCAACATCCCAGGCTCTCATTGTCCTGAGGGGTTACTGTTCCTCAGTTTGCTTCTCACCTGAAATGATTTACCTTGAACTTCATTATCCAACCTGTTATTATATCTCTGCATGTAAACTTGCATTTGTTCATTCTAGTTCAAATTTGCTGGATTCATATGCCTGTTAAATTACATACGGTGACTAGAACTACTGCTAATAACAATAATAAGGAATGAAAATTCAAGCTCGGAACACCAACCCTAGCATACAAAAGTATAGATTTTACAGTCAGTAATTAGACTGGGCATATGCGATGGGTTTTTCAGGGACTTGGCCTTCCATGTTTCCATAAACCATCTCTTCATTACCTTCATAATTGATGCACCCATTTGCGTCCTCATGTCCCGCCAAAAGCGTTTCTACCTCTTCCTCTGTCATCTTCTCACCTGAAACACAGGCATTGCCAAAGCAGCACGTCACACGCACAGTCGCAATATGGAAACGGCATGTCATGGCATGTCTCTTTCTAGTGGCGCGTACCCAATGTGGTGAGGACGTGACGGAGCTCAGCGCCCATGACCGTCCCGTTGCCCTCCTTGTCGAACACACGCAAGCCCTCCACAAAGTCCTCAAACGAGCCCTGGTCCTTGTTCTTGGCGATAGCCTGCAGCATCGGCAGGAACTGCTCAAAGTCCAGCATCTTGTGGTTCATCTCTGCCATGGCCAAAATGGCAAAGGGAAAAGCAGAGAGAATTACTCCAGACTGTGCATTCCTCTTTTCAGCATGTGAAACTCTCACAATGTACCCCGCCCAACAGAACATGACACATCACGTCCAGGCTGCACACACACTGAGGGGGGGGCAGGAGTCTGGGGCTGTGTGAAGCGTGGTAGTTAAACCACAGATTCTATATAGTAACCAGTGGGCCAAATCATGTGTTACTTCCAGCTTCTTCCATACTCTATACTTACAATACGGTTTGTGAATATTCATGACAAGGCATGGCCAAGGACAGAACATCCACTAGCACCAGTATTGTGCTTGGTCAAGGCCCCCTTCATGACAAATGGAACATTTCCTCTTCCAACGGTAGGAAGACAGAATTTTTTCTATTAAAAATACAGAGCTGGCTATCTGCCTAGTGTAGAGAACCAGTGACAGTGCTCTGTGTCCAATGCTCAGCAGGTTGGAGTTTATACCAGTATGTGGTGCAGCGGTTACAACTCTGGACACAGGTAGAACTGGTAGTTCTGAAATCTGGGTCAGATGCTGCAATAATTTTGCAGCACAACACATGAAAGTGTTAACACGGCGCTGTAAGTATGTACTGTAATAACGATGTGGGGGGCTCACCCTCGGCTTTAGGGTTTCCCAAGACTTTCAGCACCTCCGCATTAACAGGGTTCTGGCCAAGAGCCCGCATCACGTCCCCACATTGGCTGTAGCTGATCTTCCCATCGCCCGTGCGGTCGAAGAGCAGGAACGCCTCCTTGAACTCTGAGAGAGGGGGCGAAAGAGAACAGGGGTAAGAGGGAGGGAGGAGAAGGAGCGTGGGTGTGTGTGTGTGTGTTCGAGAGAGTGTGTGATTTGTGGGAGTATGTATACAAGTATGTGTATGTGTGTGTGTGTCTGAAAAAGTGAGGGGGTATGACAGTATATGTATATGTGTATGTGTGTGTGTGTGTGTGTCTGAAAAAGTGAGGGGGTATGACAGTATATGTATATGTGTGTGTGTGGGGGTATGTCTGAAAAGGTGAGGGGGTATGACAGTATATGTGTGTGTGTGTGTGTGTGTGTGTGTGTGTGTGTGTGTGTGTGTGTGTGTGTGTGGGTATGTCTGAAAAGGTGAGAGGGTATGAGTGTTTGTGTGTGTGTAGATATTCCCCAACTGCTTCTACCAAAGCCTTCTGTGTTTTAACAACACACAGCATGACAGGGAGCCAGGAAATCCAAACATCCAAAACGGCACAAAAGAAAAAAAGGACATCCAAGCACTCAGAAAAACACGATGCCAACGTGTCACATGGAACTAATTACTGCAGTTGTTTTTGTTTGGTTTATTTAGACTGGAGTAACTAGGTCAGGACGCTACGAGACAACCTTATTTGCGCCGAACGGCAGTCCAATCTGAGCTTCCTGCAACACCGATGCCCGCTTGCGTTGCAAGGAAGTACGATTAGTCGACACGGACTGCAGTGCGATTTACAACTGCATTAGTAAACAACACGATGAGTTTGAGCTGTGTGTACAGAGAAGAAAACGACACCAGACAGATAAACTCACAATCAGCACTGGATGCTCAGTCACAACCTGCAGTGACTAAAACTGACAAACACACAAAGCCCACTGCTGTGCGACTGTAGGAAGAGGCCGTGCCGAGAGCTCCAGCTAGGTGGGTTTTCTGTCCGCAAGACCCTACAGCCGCCATTCTCCATCAACTTGCAAGCGCCGTATGAGTCTCTGTGAACTAAATGTGCAAATCTGGACCAAGCTCTACGTCCTAACTGACACCCTAAAGCGAGGCACGGCTCGCCCCCCAGTCGGGACAATAACTTTTCTTCTTTAAATGTGTTTCTAATTTTTCCACGTTTTTCTCCCAATTTGGTTGCCAATTATACCCTCTATTTATCTCAATTCACCCTCCCCCACGAGTCCGCCGCCCGTCCTCCGGGTCGAGATACTATTTCCGGGCCGATTTATCCGCCTCTTCCGAGACGGAATTCTACCACGGACGCCTTTTTCCTGCTCGACGGACTCGTGCCGGCTCACCCTTCCCCCTCCCCCGGAGGCGGACAGCCAAATGCCGCCTCCGATCGGGGCTGACGACCAGGGCTGGTCTGGTAGAGACGCGGGTTCCAAACCACACAATAACTTTTCTACAACCTCAAACCTCACTGGCACCTCCACTGGGCCTCTCGACAGGGCCATTGAGAACTGCAAGCAGGTATTTTCACCCAGAGAGACGCAACTAAAATAAATCAACTAAAGGCAATCTCTCTGTACCTTTGAACACCTAAGATGAATTTCTAGGATTCTTAGTGGTTTGATGCCATGGCTGTCGTGGCGATGACACAGGTGTTCCATCCCCAGTTTTATTTCTTGGTCTGAAGCTCATGTTTCAACATTAATATTTATTATTAATGAAGGGCCTGAACTGGGCTGCAGGCCACTGTTCTACTGTGCCATCTGTCCTACCAGCCTTGACACCGAACAACAACCGATACCCAGAGAGGGGCTATACAGCATGTAACCCGAGTGCTTTTTCATTTTTAAATTATTAGTATTATTTAGTACACCATTCTGCAGAAGCCGAGTTGGAGAAACAATTATGTTCATAAGACAACTTCTAGATATTTCCTCCAACTAATTTCTTCTAAAATTATTAGTATAATAATATAGTCCCCAATTAGCAATAATTATTATTATTAGCAACCCGCTGTAATATTCACAAACGTGTTGCAGTATACCAGAAGAAAAAAAAAGGCACTTCAATTGGGTGAATTTGACCTCCTGATGACATCACTTCCTTCTTGAACTTGAATACGATATATTGCAATATAAACGGATCCATGAAAGACCACAACACTAAGTAGTATCATTTGGGAAAAATACAAAACAGCATCTGTGATAAAAAAATAAATAAAACGACTTTTTTTTTTGTGTGGATGCACATTGTTCCAAAACACACAAAGTAAAACATGTACTTCAGCTATAAAGCGTTTAAGGTGGCGTCTGTAATTGCCTTAAAGTATATATAAGCGACGGATTGAATAGCGCAAGCCTATTCACCATTTATATTCTACGTTATATTTATACGTAACGATCTGGGTGTCGGCCTCCAAAAAGGGCGTGTGCCAAACAATTGAATTAATATGTAACAAACAGAGAAGTGAAAGTTATCCAGCGTATATAGACGGTCGTGAGCACCGCCGGCGACAAATGTAACGTTGACATTAAATCACACGAGTTCTAGAATTGTTCTCAAACCGGGGAGTGCGCGGTTCCGTTTCTTCCCCAGCTCGCTGGAATGTGGCACGTCCCGGGGCGGCCTGAAACTAGCTACATTTCTCTGGCCTTATAAGGCATTGAGAGACAGAGGGAGGTAGAGCCGTAATCCGTCAACCATCTTAGTTTATACAAATAAGAGGGGGGAAGGAAATTAATCAACCGCAGTGCCAAACACCAAAAAAGGAAACCTTGTACTCTCAGATAGGACACTGGCTTGCTAACAGAGAACACAATCGTTCACGAGAGAAAATATTTAGGGTGAACTTTGTTCAAACAATAAGTACTGGCTTAGATCAGCCAAACATGCTTGCTAGTACACAATAGGAGTGCAGGCACTGTCCACATGAAATGTAATAGTACAATAATTTCCTTGTCCAATGACTGCCAGCACAGCGCATTGTTAACTGACCAAATAGGGGTACCTTATCTCGACATTACAACACATTCCATCCCAAAGTAAAGATCGATTCCCTTTGTAAACCTTTCGGCTGCTACACGAAATCGCGAACACTTCCGGGTGTCGCTCCCCTTAGCTTGCAAGCTAACTAGCTAGCAAAGAATGTTGTATTAAAACAAATCGACCTTGTTCGCCGGTTTAAAACATGTCCACATAGATGCAATAACTCGGCACAACGTAACGGTAGCCAGTGCGCGAACATTTACAACTTTCGCTAGCTGGCAAGGCACGAATTAATCTAGTTGGTTAGCTAGCATACTGTATGAGTAACGTTAGACAGGGCCCAAACGAATGTAAGAAGCCTTTTCTTAAAATAACGGATTAGTGACCCCGATTTGAAATCTGCTGCTCACCGTTTTAAACAGAAAGTTATTTAAAAATAGGCCAATACATTGAACGCACATGCAGCTGTGACATACTTTAAAAGACTAATCCGAGCATAAATATTTGAACACGCGTCCAAGAACTTCAGGAAATAGAATATAGCTCACTATCCTTGCTGTACTGCAGTTAAGACAGCTCGCTAAAAGTCTAAATTTCGTTAGGGCATGTTAGGATATCGGCGTGCACTGTTCAGCATATAAAACAATTAGTGTTCACGAACGCAAAACGTTCAGACAAACGGGTGGGTGTGCTTGAAACCAAAAACGCACAACAATTCCAAAACCAAACAAAAATAAAAGTTATGGGAGGGTTCAGTGCGATTTGAGTTCCTCTCCCATCTCACACCGATGCTTCGTTTAAGACAACTCACCGTGTATTTGATCCTTCTTAAATTCAATCTGAAAAGAACAAGTAGTTTCACAGGGAATAACAGGAAACAGAAGGAGGAAAAGTGTTTTCAGACATCTCGCAAAGTAAAAGGAATGGCCGAAGACAGACAAGCCCAATAAGCAGGTGATACATGAATAGGCAAGAAACACACTGATGCAAAAAATATTTCGCATTTGCAGAAAAATGAGGGACATGATTTTAAGGTTTTAAAACTGCAAACTCACCAATGATTTGGTCTTCCGAGAAGTCAGACTGTTCAAGAGAAGAATAGCATCGATAAATACACGGCTAGCTAGCTAAACAAATTCCACTGGTCCGTCTACTAGGTGAACCTCCACTTGCTATTAACTATCTTAGTAACTTTTACCCACGGAAAGAATGCAGGTAGTAGCTACAAGCAGACCTCAACTTGGTAGATAGCTACGTTAGCTGGCTATCTATTGGGCGAGTACATCAGCAAGCTAGCTAGAGCCATCCATCTAGTATTTGGGCCGACTAGTGCATGGTTGCAACATACGGTTTACCGGGCGTGTGGTTGGTCATATCCAACGATTCTCTAGCAAGCTAGGTAGTAAGTTTGCTACAAGGCCTACTAGCTTGCTACACAGATACTACTCACAAACTGCAGTTTTGCCTGCTCGCTAGCAATCTGCCGCCAACAGTGTGATGATCTCACGGTTTCAATTGTAGACTGCTAGCACTAGCTTGCTACATTAGTTCCATCGCTAAAATAACACTACTTTAATTTTGGAGTCATTCCTGTTGCTAAAACTGAAACACGTTGACGGCTCAATCTGCAGACAAATACAATGACCTACCATGTCTGTGCCTGTTGTGTGTTTCGCGTCGATCAGGGTCGGCAGGAGGAATGTGAAGTGTGGTATTGCCAGCCAGCGACAGGATAGACTCAGTGAGTGACGTCACCGTTTGTCGAAGAAGGGCGCCGCAAGTCAAGCCTTGTATGGGCGTTAGCTCACTATTTTTCATACCGTAAAGAACAAAAGTGATGCGGAGTAACATTCCAAATCGCTCCCATTTAACACTGATCCCTGATCAGTTCCCAGTCGCTGATCTAGATCTGTTCTTGTGACCCTTGATAGTTTCCCCTCACCCGTGAATAAATAATCGTGCTCTTATACAATATGTGTTACATACATGGATCTGTGGCGAGCACTTGGCGTGACTTCGAGAGGCGACGCAAACCGCATACTTTGAATATTTATTATCTCCAAAGCTACAAGCGAAATACGAAGGGTAAACCGTTTTAAGACAAGGGAGATAATGCGGGCAAACACACGGACTTATTTTTTCCATTTGCACGTCCAATATGTTTTTTTGTGTGCAAAATGCCCTCAAGTAAATCATATTGCCACGCACAAATATGGAAGATCCACTATTATGTCGCTACTGTACAAAGTTATGGTTCTGGGACTCATGCTTGATATATATGTTCGGTCTGTATTCAGACATTTCACGTTTTATTTAGCAACATACGGTATTAGGATTATTCATGCACGTATAATGTACAATAATATGCATGATTGCAATGTTACAATTATCAGTAGAAATAATGATAACATTACTCGGTGTGGAATACTGCATCCGAAATGTCACACTTCGACAATATACCTGTAATGTATTAATGCGTCTTCACTAACAAAGTTACGGCAGTGTGGTTGAGGGCGGCACCAACTGTAGTACATAACTCCATAGAGACGAGGCCCACATTTCAAAATACCCTTTCGTGAACTGACATTCCAAATGAGTGAACGCCATCTTGTGGCTTAACTTGGTAAGGACTAAAGTTTTTTTTTAGAATTACATACTGCATCGAGAAGTCACTGCGGTACGTAAAGATATACAACGAAAAAAAACTATGCTAACGGCCAACATATTTGTCATAAATGTGATAGAATGACACATAATTTTGCAGTGGCTTAAATCTATGATTGAAAAGGGGACATTTAAGCAATTCACTTTAAACCGTTTTGGATAAGGAAGTAGAAGTAAAAGATTGTTAGATGGTGGGGGGGGGGGGGGTGAGAACACTTACATTTGCCATTTCATATAAGCCACATCGCACCAACATATTTAGCAGACATGTACATGCATGTTCCTCTGAGTTAAACCAAGTTGTCCATGAATCGTGAATCCATGAGACTTTCACAGCAACTATGAAAGCAAAGCAGTGAATATGAAAGATCACAGTGCCAGGCCTAGTGTGGGAGTCTTAGATCAAGAGAACATGCATGAGGCAGAGATACACCCGTGTAAAAACACACAAACTGGCGGCTTGACTGACATATTCATGACGACTCCGTCTCTATTCTACAATGCAGAGCCTTCCTTCCTGCTCAGATAGCTCCCGTTTCCATTGATCAACTTCTCCATAACTGACTTCTGACCCCTAAATTACTTTTGACCCCTAACCCCATTAACTCCCCTGTTGCTGGATCCTATCCCCCTCCGTTACTCAGAGGAGCACAGATTGCTCAGATGTGAAAACAATCTTTAAAACCTACACTACAGATTGTAGAAAATTTAACTCTGAGCTGACTGTGGTGCAATATACTGTACCGGATGCACTAACATCCATGTTGAAAATTGTACATAGTCCCTGTCAAATATATAAATAAATAACTTTGTTCAGGGAGGTGCAGATGGTTTGAGGTTTAATTGTCAGTTTTTGAGTCAGAGTAGAGCACAGTGGAGGTCCAAAGCCCCTCCCCCAGGCGCACACGTGTCGGCCAAACATGCACACGTGTATTGGCCAAATAGCCGACATGCCAGTGTTGATTTTATCATTATATATCCACTGCTGCTAAACGACAGAATATGAGACCACGTGGTGCAGACCAGCTTCATTTCATGCTGTCTGTCTCTCTGGGTTTAATGTTAAACATTGTGTCCAAGTGTGCTTTCTGTATGAGGTGTCAAACTGGGAGGAGCCACAAGCAAAACCAGGACCTCTGGCCATATTTTCAGAATCTCTGCTCCATGATCTATCACTCCCTTATCATCGGTGGATAGATATGATGTATCGGATTTTGATTCTTTATGAAAACAGATGCCACGCAGAAAATCCCAGGGGGAATTACTGCAGGAAACACGGATTACGCAACCAGTTACAGTTATCATAAATATAACATCATAATGTAACAAGACAGATCACAGCCGTAACAACTCAATACTGCGAATGGTCAAGAACTTCGGAGAGGAGAATCACTCGCCCAAGAGGGAATAAAATGGAACCACTGTCTGAAAGACCTGCTTCACTACAATCACTGAAACCCCTTGTACTAAAATTCTAAACATTTGCATTCAAAACTACAGCCCTGTACAATTTTTAATGCATATTCACTGGACTTCAACACATTCAACATCTGCCTGGTTCTTGGTCTACTAAATTTGTGCCTAAAACTATATATGCAACTCACTCATTTTGGAGCATCCCACACTAGTCCTGTCACTGCTATGGCATGCTGGGATATGTCCACTCACCTCCAATGTGCTGGGGTCAAAAGGTGCGTCTGAAGGGCGCAGCATCCTGGGTTTGAGCTCTGGAACAGGTCTTGGGGGTGTGGGGGTCGGGGGCAGGCAGGGGAAGGGGGGCCCCAGCCTCGGGGTGCCCCCGGTCGATCCAGATTTCTTGATGGATGGCTCTCGTTTAGGGGCCATCGTTTTCAGTGTGGAAAGTCTTCCCTTCTCTCTCTCTCTCTCTCTCTCTCTCTTTCTTCCTCTCGTTGTCTCTCTCTCTTTCTCATACGTCGAAGAGCCGACCGACTCAATTGCTGCTCACGCTGAGCCTGAAGCACGGAACCGTGGGAGAGAAAGTGTGTCAGATCTATGTGGATGCAGAGGGAGAGGGAGAGAGAGAGAGAGAGGGAGTGAGAGCGTGAGTGTGAGAGAGGGGAGGGAGGGAGAGACAGAGAGAAGGGAGGGAGAGAAAGAAAGATGATAGAAGCCCTGAACAGTAGAAAGGGGGATGCTCAAGAGAGTAGCCATGGGTACAGGCAGGTAGAGGAGGAGGAGGTATGGGAGTATACATAGGAGTGAGAGAGTTTCAGAGGAGAGATAAAAGAGAAGGGAATTGGTAAGGGGGGGGTAGATTTAAAGACAGCCAGACTGAATAACACATTACATGTGTTTGCACATGTATCAGGAATGTGTGTGAATGTATGCATGTGTGTGTGTGTGTGTGTGTGTGTGAGTAAAGGAGTAAGTGATAGAGAGAGAGAGAGAGAGAGAGAGAGAGAGAGAGATTGGGCTGGTTTGCTGGAGAGCTAAATATAGGTCTTTCTAATTTTGTATCTGGAATAGAGTAGATGTTCTCTCCCTAGATGCTCTCTCCCTCCTCTGCTGGTTCTGAGGTCTAATCACACACGGAGTACTTCACACACACACACACACACACACACACACACACACACACACACACACACACACACACACACACACACACAGACATACAGTGGCAGCATTCTATGACGTGGGTGGTGTGTGTGTGTGTGTATACGGTTCACCCAGCACTCAGATCAAGATGTTCCTCTCGTTTAGCGCTGTGAAGACTAAAGTTCCCCCCACTTCAATGAGTCACAGTGAGCTTGCCTGTGGGGTTTTTTTTTCTGTATGAAAATTTCAAACCCCCTCAAAAATGTATGGCAGGGACATTCCTGCCTAGTAGAAGAGTGATTGATGGTCACGGACACAGCCCTGGTCAGGTGAGGCCGACTATGACATGTCCATCCTGATTTCGAGGTTGTCAAATGAAACAGCCGTTACATAGATGCAGAGATTCACTCATACACCCCAGCTCAGAGAAGTACTTGTACTTTTGAAAAGCCAAGCACTCCACACAGCGCGAGAGCACATTTCAGCGAACTCACACTAATCACAGCTCTCATATCACACTGAATGGGACCAGTCAGCACAGAAATAGTAGTATTGAAGATGACTTCTACTGAGACCGTATCTGTGCATTTATCCTCAATTATGTGGGATAAATGCAGGACTGCTAGCCACAGTCGACACAGTCAGAAAACTACATTTGACAATGTTTCTGAATAACATGATGCTGTTAGCATGGTTGTTTGAGTTGGTACATGAAAAATGAAATAGATATTTTCTAATACAGCACTGTACCATTAGTCACGCCTGTCTTATGTGAAAGGACTCCATGAAACTTCGCAGCAGGCCATTCTCCGAGCAATGATGTAATTTTGCCATTATGGGTGGGGAAAAAATCAATGTGAGATAAGACTCTGATATTGTTATGTTGATGAGTTGACAGTTTTTTTTGTTTGTTGTTGTTATAAATAAAGACAGGCAAACGTAAATGCTGTGAGAGCGTGGAGCTGATTAGATTAGCCAATGTTTGCCTTGCTGTAAGTGTTATCAGTCCCTGTCATTATCCTCTCAACCTTTGTTGCTGACGGTGCTTTCTCGGACGTTATTCCTACTCACACCGTTGACTTACCGAACGCGGACTGCCAAGTAGTATTCATTACTACCACTAGGTGCCACTATTGTTCAAGCGGCAATGAACGTTACAATATACAAGGGGTAGGCAAAATAATGAAAACACCAAATGAAATAGAACTCGTATTTTGAAGTAACTAAATCGCAATTAAATAGGACTACACACGTGTTTCATTTTAATGTTAATACTAAGTACCAATGTTTCTATTAATATACTAATACCAATATGTGAGTTTCCAAACATGAGAGATCTAACAGAGGTAGAAAGAGGTAAAATAATTGGTGCCCGAATTGCAGGTGGGTCAGTAACAGAAACGGCAAAATTATTGAATGAAGTCATGACGGCATACGCCAAACAATGAAAAATTACATCAGGAAAGAGTGGTCGAAACAGTGGTCGCAAATCAAAGCTGGCCGACAGTGATAGATGGACACTTAACAGGATAGTTGCTAACCCCCCAAACACACAAAACAACGGCCTTAAAAATGACAACAGAAGTGAATCTACATCCGTGACCGACTCTCAACAAAAACTGTACCTCATGTACCAGATATGTATGGTAGGGCTGCCATTGGGAAACAGCTTGTAAACAAGGCCAATGCACAACAACGCAACATTTCCCACATTGTTCAATTGCCTGTTCCAAATGGTAAAACATGGTGGTGGATCTATTATGGCATGGGTCGCTATCTTGTGGCAATCATTGGGTCCGATTATTACTCTGCATGGTAGAATTTCGGCCAAGGAATACGAAGCCATTTTAGATGACCAGGTGCACCCTTTGGTGCATCCTCAGGATGTTCCCATATTCCAAGACGATAACGCTCCCACACTGCTAAACCGATTCAAGGGTGGTTTCATGAACACCAGGATGAAGTCAAACACCTTCCACGGTCCCCCAATCACCAGATGTAAACATAATTGAACCTTTATGGTAAGTTTTGAAGTGTAGAGTGTAGTTTCTCACCGCCTTCGTCTCAAATAGCTGGAGGATTTCCTTATTGCGAGCACATATTTGTATCACATAACAACATAACGTAAAACAACAAAAAACATAATAATAATTTAAAATAAACATTTATACCCTTCATAATGTGACGTGAATCCCTGTTGGTGACATACAATAATCTTTCAGGCTACTAGACGGCTTTCTTTAATGCACTCTCCTGCATTGTTGCTGAATTGAACCGTTAGCCAGCAGCCCGCAGTGCGGTTTGGCTCTACAGTCTTAACGTATTTTCAGCCCTAAATGCAGAGACTTGGACTTCTGCAGTCTCAAAACTTTAGGCATATATATTCACTTCCGATATAGTATGCATGGCATGTAGGCCTACGAAAGAACACAACAATAAACTTTAGCCTATTTTCTCCCAACGAATTGCCTTTAATTAAATTAGATTAAGCGTTTTCATATGGTTAAAACTGTACATGAAACATAAACAATCAGAGAGCAAACAGCATTACAATAAGCAAGGTGCACAAACATTAAACAGTAAACGTCTTTAAGCATAATTAGGTCATTCACCATGAGATGTTACAATTTTGGATTAGGTTGTGCTGCATCAAGTTAAATATTGCTGTCAAAACCATTCATTGTCAATGGTTTTATTGTAAAAAAATTAAATAAAAAAATAAAGCAAAATAATTATAAAATTCGAGTCGTCCCGGGCTAAACGGATTTTATGTCCTAAATCAGTAGCTTTTACCGCAGGGAAACTGGGGGTGATTCATTAGAATATTTGCTGTCAATGTTCTCCAAACTAGGGTTGATTCATTGGGATATTTACGGCTGCCAGTATTCCTCGAATAATCGATGCCCCCCCGAATGGATTTTAGGCACAATCCATCGCGCGCTCAATGGGGCTTGAAATTACCGTTTATGTGTCTCTAGCGTCCGAACAATGGTGACATGAGACCCCCGCCGCGAGACCAACGGCACTTCTGGCGCTTTTTAATGGATTGAATTTATGCACTAATGTGCCATGTTCAAATTTGATAAAACTGCCGGGAAATATCCTGCACCCCGCCCCTTAAAAACAGACAGAACAAACAAGTAAACACAATTCAGTGCCTTATAATGTCAAATGTTTTTTTTTATTCCAGCCACAATTGCACACACTATCAGCTTGGCCAATCAGCTGTTTTCACCCTCCAGCTGGGATGGGCGTTGACTGAGGGAATAAAGTTCAGTCAGCCGAGCGAACAGAAGAGTCTCCAGGTTTAGGGAACGTAAACCGTTAGAGGAAATTAAATATAGTGTATGAACTTGTACGCAACCCGTTCGGTTGACGGTTTACTAGGTAAAAAGAAAATACCATAGACTAACAAATACTTTCATGCACTTGAATTTTGCTCAAATAATAAGTTAAACCGGATCGACTTAAAAAACGACGTTTATATTCAGCATCTGGTGTTGCCGAAATCCATAATGAATTTTCAGGGGTGTTGGTCACCAATTGGAAAAGTAAACTTCGTAAAATCTTTTTTCCTCGTGGTTTTCTGAGCTCTATGGGCGAAATAAAATTAAACTGAGAGGGGAAAGGTTTTCTATTGTTCCTCGGGGGATCTCCCAGACAGGCTAATCAAATTACAGAAACTCCCCCCACCTAACCTCCAACAAAGTCCTCTTACCCTGCCAAATCCTCATGCCACCTCATTTCTTTTTAATGATATTATACCCCCTCTCCGCTGTGTCATGGAAATAAGCACAACTCTTCCAGCTGCCTGTGTATTGCATTAGCCAAGCTTAATATTGACTGCGCAAGGCCCATGGAACAATACGCTTAGAGGGGAAGGCGGCCCGGAGGCAGCCAGCCAATCCGCGGGCATCACAGCGGGACTAGAGGGGGCTAAATATATATATTTTTGCCCCGAAGGAGCGGCGCGATCAATGGGGCGCACAGCGTCGGCCTAGCCGGGCTTACTCTAAAGCCTCCGCAACGCAGACTCGAGGCCAGCTCACCAAAACCGAGGTGACAAGAGACCATGAAACTCGAGGCAACTTGATTCCCTTTATTTCTATTGCCTTTCTCTTTTTCACCCGTTCGACAAACAATCGACCTGCGTTCCACATAAGTCTATCTCGCATTACACAGCTGTTTTTAAAAACACAATAGAAAGCGTGCCAAAGTCCCGTTCCGAAAAGAAAAAAAAGTTCTGGTTGTTGTTGGTGTCGCAGTTGCATGTGAGGAAGGATCATAAAAGCAATGTGAAAAATAGATGCGAGGAAAACAAACTTTATGAAAAAGTTTGGGGTAAAAATGATTTTGTTTACTCAATAAAAATGATTTAAAAAAATGAATATGGAATAGAATTACATTTTTCATGCTGACGATTCTGATCCATGCGCACCCCAAATTAACACCACAACCATGGATGTCTTTGAAGACACCTGTGATCAGGTGAGAGATCATTTTAATTGGTTCCTTTCAGGTTTGTGATTGCAAACTTGCTCATTGAGAACCTCAACACCTACTGACTTTACTAAAGCCCATAACCTGGGATTCACGGATCTGATCTGTCTTTTGAGGCACCCCTCAAAAGTGTTGCCATGCTGACTTTTTTCAACCTTAGCAACTACGCCCAAAGAAAAATACTAAGTGCTATAGTATAACTTAATAACTATAGTAAAAGAGTCTAAGTATAACTTAAATGACCCTATGGATTATATAAAAAACATAAAAATATCTTGCACTTGATTTTGCACTTGTGTACTGATTCTGATTTGTCTGTGACTTAATCAATTTTCTAGGTCAAGGCCATTCTGCTAGCCATTATACGCACCTGCATGTAAGTCGCTCTGGATAAGAGCATCTGCTAAGTGCAAATGTAAACAGATCGTGCGTATGGTTTTATAAACAACACTGGCTGATTATGAATGATTTCTTCATCAGATGCTGTTATCCAGAGTGATGTGCAGCCCCGCCATTGCGAGGCACTGTGCACACACTGTTGTATGTAGTACTGCACTGGGTTACCTGCAGGACCTGCTCCATGTTAGCACACCTGGCCATCCACATCTGCCTAACTGCAGCCTCCTCTACCAAAAACGACAACCACAGGAGACCTAGACTCACCGGTTCTGCCCCCCTTCCACCACCTTTAGAACAAACCACCATTAAAGGTTTTGACAGTTTGTTTTATAACCTTGTCAAAAATATTTTGATTTCAGCCAGCTTTCGATGAGCTGTCTCAATCACGCCTCTGTTTGCTGTGTTCATAATCATATTACACCTCAAATTGTTTGTACTTTATGTCTTTTTATGGTTTCTTATGCTTGTCTTGGTTTAATCGAAGGTGTCTGTGGCTCAGTAGGTAGAGCATGGCACTGACAATGCTTAGGCTCCGGGTTTGATTCCCATTGGGACCACATATACTGTATGTATGCATTCACTACTGTAAGTTGCTTTGGATAAAAGCGTCTGCTAAATTGCCATGTCATGCAGTCTTATAATATAAATATTATTTTTCAAGAACTCATGGATGCTGCATAGACTAGTTAAAATAAACGTTTAAATAAAAAATATGATCAAATTATTAAGGTATTATCATATATTAAAATATTCCTCCTTGTCTGGGTTTTACTGTTATACAAAAACAACATTGTAAAGTCCAAAGGATCTGTGTTGTGAGCTGTTCCATCCTTACAACTGGTCACACAATCCATGCATCCTTGTCAGTGGGCCAAAATAATTTGTCTGTTTCATTTCCTCATAATAACTAAAGGGAAGGGGGGGGGGGATTTGTGAGCAAGCGTCAGTTAAAACTGGGATCGCAAACACATTATTCACGCCAGAACCATTGTGTGTTTCTCACCGAGAAGGTCTGGGAGTAATTAAAATCACTGCGTTCTCTGCATGTGTGAGCGTACGGATTATAGGGCCTTGATTAGCGGATGGGTGTAATCTATTCAGCGCCTCCCTCCCTTCCTCTTTCTCTCTCTCTCTCTCTCTCTCTCTCTTTCTCTCTCTTTCTCTCTCTCTCTCTCTCTCTCTCTCTCTCTCTCTCTCTCTCTCTCTCTCTCTCTCTCTCTCTCTCTCTCTCTCTCTCTCTCTCTCTCTCTCTCTCTCTCTCTCTCTCTCTCTCTCTCTCTCTCTCTCTCTCTCTCTCTCTCCAAAGGCCCCTTGGGATAGGCCAAGCTCTCCTAGGACAGCCAGCTTGGCACTTGGCAGATGGGACCCTTTTCCCCTCCTCTACCCCCTCCCCTCTCCCCCAGTTCACCAAAAACAGAAACGTTTGGGATTGTATGGGTTTGTATGGGTGTCTATGGGATGGGGGGTATTTTTTATTGTCTTTCACTTGAAAGTGCTTGAAACAGCCTCTCTCTTCCCCCAACATTAATGATGGCAGAGAATGTCCTCAGAGGCCCTCCAACGGTGCTGGATTCGTTTTTGGTAAACGTCTGTCGGCGGTATTAACAGGGTTAATATCTGTCAATGCATAGAAAGGAATGTCCCACAGCACTGATATGGGCTGAAGGAAGACTGATGCATTGGGCCTTCCCACTACAAGACCCCCCCCCATGCAATAAACAGGCACAACATTCATTTCAGATTCACTTCTCTGGTCACTGCTGAGGCAGGTGAGCTCAGACTTGCACTGACCAGTCCAGTCCAGTCCAGTCCAGTCCAGTCCAGTCCAGTCCAGTCCACTTCAGTCCATCAAACACATCACAAACACAACGGAAAGGAGAAGTGGGGACAACGACTTGTAACATTTCAGCTCTTTATTCCACAAAGATAAATATGAATGAAAAATACGCTTTATAACAACATATTTTATAAGGTAAAAAAACCACTTGCACACCTGATAAAACAACAGAAGAAACAACAGGAGAAGAAAACGAGTCAATATCAAATAGAACTCCAGCACACTGTTAGTGATTGGAAATCTGTGCTAGTCATTTGTCATTACTAACAGTATGCAGAAGATTACTCTTTTTCTATTAACATATTTTATAAACTATGATGATGGGACAGATGTTTCGGCATAATCAGTTCTCAGTTTACAGAATAAATGGATAAATATAAATGATAAATGACATTACGTCGATTTAGCAGATGCTCTTATCCAGAGTGACCTGCAAAATAAAATATAAAACTGCATCCAAATGGGTCATACAAGAGCAGCAAGACTAGCTACATAAAATGATGGTCAATGCTCTTAGAGTCTCTGACATGCGCTAAGTGAGTTCTTTCTGGAGCAAAAAGATGGTGCATTTTCAGACAGTGTGGAGTCACGTATTTTGTGAAGCAGGCACTCTTATCTGTAACGACTTACATGCTGTAACTTAGGTTTTTACAGACTGACCTTCTTTTACGGAGTCAGCCCCTTGTTGAGGTAATTCTGGTTAAGTATGTTGCTCTAGGGCACAGCAGTGGGGGACCACCACAAATCTTGGTCCCTGAAGGCCCTAAAATCTGGGAGTTACGCCTGCTTAGAATGGGCATTCTGCTTTCCTACACACACAGTGCACATACTCTTCAGCTTATACCTCCTCCCCCATTTCTCCTGTCACACCCTGAGCAATGCACTCAGACCCCCCCCCAAACACACACACCCACAGACACACACACACACAAGCACACAGACACTCTTTCACAACCACACACGTACACAGACATATATACACACATACACATACATACACAAACACACACTCTCTCACACAACACACATACACAGACACACACTTATACATATACACACACAGTCACACACATACACAGTCACATACACACACAGTCACACACACATACTATAGTCACTATAGTATACATACATAGTCACATATATATACACACAAACACACACACACACTTTAAAGTGCTGCAGGCAGTGTTCTGAAAGGCTGCAGGTGGCACCGTGTGTTCATTGAACATTTTACACGGCAGTGCAGCGATATAATGCAGGTTTGATTTACAAGCAGGGACCCGGTTGGCCCCCCCAATCCTTCCCCTCTCTGTCTGGAATCAACACCCATCCCCCCCCCCCCCTCCCCAAAATCTTCTCCTCTCAGCCTGTGCATCTCATCCTCTTTGTCTTCCCTTTTTCTCTCTTTTAGCAACTCTGCCTTTTTTTGTCCTTCAGCCACAACCATCCTCCTCCTCCACTTTCTCCTGGATTCTATTGACACCTGGTCAAATGACACCTGGCCATCTAAAGGGAAAGTGCTATCCAATCAAAAATATATGTATACGCCACCGTATTACAGCAAAGTGACCCTTCCTAAAAGACAACTTGGCGGTGTTCATTGAATACAAGATACACATTTTGCCTCATCTGTGCTCTCTGTCCAAGCAGTGCCTCTACACATCCCTCCTCTACAATGTTAAAAATACAGTCCTGAGTAACATAAACCATGCAGTAATTTTATCTATTACAATTACAATTGCATGCAAACTTTATTGCTATGGAAACAGAAGAGACAAGATTTTTGTGGTTGGATGTTGGGAAGTGACATGAAGATGTTTAGGTAAGGGTTAAAAAAAAGGCTTAGGGTTGAAATACATATCATTAATTTTCATTATAGCTGAAAGTAGAATAAACTTTTCTTGGAGTTGTGGTGTTGTGGTGAACAGGAAGATTTTCTTGGGAGAAAAATAGTTTACTGGTAACCAAACCCAGACAGTTCTTCTATCCCCCAGCCCAGCGACAATACATTTTTTGAAACATATAAGCATATTATCAAAACTCTAAATGCAACATACAATACTGTGAATCACAAACCTTTTTTTGCAAAACTATTTAATACAGTTTGGTTATACATCACTTTATACAGTGGGGAAAATAAGTATTTCACCCCCTGCTGATTTTGTGAGTTTGCCCCCTTCAGGGCTGGACTGGGACAAAAAATAGGGGTGAAATACTTATTTTCCTCAATAAAACACAAATAAATGTTTAAAATTCATATAATGTGATTTTCTGGGATTTTAAAATATTCTGTCTCTCACTGTTAAGATGAACCTACCATGAAAATTATAGACCGTTCCTTTCTTTGTAAGGGGGCAAACTCACAAAATCAGCAGGGGGTGAAATACTTATTTTCCCCACTGTATCTCATTTCCAATTATTTCATTCCATTCTCTCATTTGAATTGGTCTTTTTGGCTAAATATCAAATCCATATTTATTTCAGATAATACACTCTTTTCATTATTGATAATTGCTTTATCTGTGTGAAAATCGTGCGATAATGAACTGATAATCATCTTGACGCTGTTCAAAATACTGTGTGTGAGAAATATCTGGGTTGTATGAAAACTTGAGAGAAGCCAATGGAACATGGCTGTTACTGTATTGTGCCGAAGGTTGGCTTTGGGGGATCACAGTAGTTGTAGATTACAGTACCGTAGTTACAGTAGTTGCCATGGGCAAAACTCAAGTCAAGGAAGAGTTAAAGGTTTTGCAACAATATTGAATTAGACTGATCACGATGCTCTGTACGATTAGCCTTTTCCGAAAAACGACCATGGAGTTTTTCTCAGCTATGAGAAGGGAAGTGTATGGCCTGCACTACAATCAGAAAGCAATGTCAAACGTGGATTTGCCACATATTGTTTTTTTTTTTTCCAGGGGGCATGGAGAATGAGTAGTACAATTGCTGGATATGGATAGAAATATATGGCTGGACATACAGTCAATTAATGTAATGACCTGCGGGAATTATATAATTATAGGAGTAATAGTCCAATTTGTTAATCATACTGTAATGCACTATGAAAGCATTCTATTTTGGGTTAGATTTGAAAAATGGATCAGTGTTCATAGTGTATCATATATTTCGATAGTGTATCGTATACCTTAATGTTTGTGGTTAATCTAGTGGTTTTGAATGTTATGTTAACAGTTTAGAAAATTATGCTAAAATAATTGTTCAAAAATTTTTAATGTACTTTTTTATGTAATGTGCTTAATGGTGGGTAGTGAAGCTATAATTAGAATGTTTCTGATAATGATAAACTTTATGTACAAAACTATATACAGTATAACCCGTAATACTTGAAGTGTGTGTATGTGTGTGTGAGCATGTGTGTGTGCATGTGTGTATGTGTGTGTGTGTGTGTGTGTGTGTGTGCATGTGCATGTATGCGTGCATGTGTGTGTGAGTGTATGTGTGTGTGTGAGTGTGTGTATGTATGTGTGCATGTGTGTGCATGTGTGTATGTGTGTATGTATGTGTGTGAGTGTGTGTGTATATGTGTGTGTGCATGCATGTGTGTGTGTGTGTGTGTGGGGGGGGGGGGGCGATTGGTACAGTGGATTTAGACAGTAAATAAGTATTTTTATTTGTAATGTTCCCAATCAGGTCCCCTGTGTCTGTTTTCCCTACTCTTTTTCTCTCCCTCCATCTCGCTCTCCCTCTCTCTTGCTGTAACTCTATCTCTCTGCCTCTCTTCATCACTCTCTCTCTCTCTCTTCCTCCCTCCCTCTCTTTCTGGCCCTGCTGCTGTCTTTGCAGGACGACATTCATTGCTCTTGTATTCAGCTCCACTGAGCAGCGTGCCAAGATCTGAGTCAGCTGGAAACCTTAAGGGACCGACCCACTGCCTCACGCTGATCAGGTGGAGGTTATACATTCCCCCATACACATACACACTTGCACACACATATGTGAGATAATATGATAATATAACATACATGTATATGTCGTTTAGCAGAAGCTTTTATCCAAAGCGGCTTACAGTAGTGAATGCATACATTTTTTCAGTATATGTGGTCCCAATGGGAAACGAAGACACAATCTAAGCGTTGTCGACGCCGTGCTCTACCTACTGAGCCACACAGAACCGAGCAGGTAAGCTAATCAGAAGAGAGCACACACACCAACATAGACACGTGCACCCACACACACTGAAAGAAACCCCCATTATTACTATAACCCCCAATAAGCAGGCAGGCAGCTTTTTTGCCTCCTTTGGCACCAGGCTGTGGTTTGAGTCGCAGCCTCAGGTTGCTGCCCAGTCTGACATGCGAGATTACTCATGGCGTTCACTGATGAAAGATCTGGAAGCAGCTGAACCAAAACTCCAAAAATAATTTTCCAAACCTTAAAGGGATTTATCATTAGACAAGTACACGCCATTTCCCAAACGATAAAGTGCATCATCATAGACAGTCACTCACACATTTTCCCAAATCATAAAAAGCAATGTAACAGACAATCACACCCAGAAGTTCTCAAATCATGAAAGCCATTATAGTCTGTGCATTGTAACCCATGCAAGGGTCCTTTGTTGCCAAATGTCAGATAATTTCAAAATATAAGTATGCAATTTAATCAAAATGACATACATCAACTAGCGCTGCACAAATTATGGAGCTCTCTCCTCCACCATTGGCCCACTGCAGTTTTTAAAACAAAACATACAAGTGATGTAGATTTTTAATTGTTTTGAAGAGAAAACTTCACAATTGTGTCTAAAAATGTTTTGTGCTGAAACCATCCATCCATCCATCCATTGTCTAAGCCGCTTATTCCTGGTCAGGGTCGCCACAGTGTGCTGAAACCATGAGGCATATATTACTGGCCTAATTTACATTTTTATCTTTTTAATTTTTATTTTCTTGATTTTGTAGAATTGAACCCTGTCACATCTGCCTTGCCTTGATTCCTTCAATGAAAATATTTGAACAATGTGTGCAAAGCATTCAATGAATAAATATGCACAAGAGTTTCCTCTAAATTGGTTAATTGACACTGACTCATGTCATTGTCATTATGTTACTGTCAAATGTAAATTTCATTGTAATTGATGGAGGGGCTAATTGTGGTGTCTCCTAAGGGAAATGGGGCTTTAAAAAAATATAGCTGCCTTGCATCCAAACTTATTTTGTTCCCAGGAAGGCTTGGGCCAAGACATCCACACGCGATGCCTGATATTTGACCTCAAAAACAGAAGTTGCAGAAAAGACAGTTGCACAGCTTTCCAGCACACTTTTCTTTCTCTGCCATCATTCAAAAAGCTCCAAAGGACCAATCTATCTGTGACGTCTTAAATCTGATTTCAGCCCTATGCAGCTTGTCCTTTAAGTTTGATTAGTACATATAACAAAGTGCGATATTTCAAACCGCCACTTCTTACACAACATTATGAATTTGGCGATTGGCTCATGGCCAATAAATTGCATTCATTTTTTAAATTAAAAAGTAAAAATTAATAGATAAGTATAACTCTCACTACTCAAGGCAATGCACGTGTTACTGAGATTGAACAGAGACATTCATTCATTCAGTATTCATTGGTTTCATGTGATGTTACTTCCTGTATCTGCTGCCATGGTACCTACCTACCTGTCTGCTATGGTGTTATTCAATTCAATGCTGTTTTATTTGTATTGTGCTTTTTTACCGAAAACTGTCACAAAGATGCTTTACACAGAACAGAAAATGCCAGGCCTGAACCCCAAAAAAGCAGAAAGTTGGGCAAAAACCCTCCAGTGGGAAGAAGCATTATAGGAAGCATGCCTTTGGTTAGCTTACCTGTCCTCACTGGTAACTGCATGTTAGTGTTAATTTATAGGAAGTGGTGCCAACAGGGATAAAAGGAACACACTGCACTGTGCATACAGGGCTTAATAACTGTAATAACAATAAGGCCTAGGGCCTCCTGGGTGGTGTAGCGGTAAGAGCGTCCGACCAGAATACATGTTGCCCACTGTGACCAAAGTTTGATTCCACTGGCCGCACCAGCACGGCTCTGGCCGGGAGTGCCACTAGGGGATGGCATTTGGCTGTCCGCCCAGGGGGGAGGGAAGCCGATACGAGCTCACTGCGTATAAGAGTGCTTCTATGTGTACTGGAGCCTAAGTGTACCAGACAAGTTCCGGCTTGGAGGAGGCGGTACATCGCCTTTGTCACTACCGGTCTCAGGACTATGGCAGACATGATTGTTTACTGTACTGATCTGTACAAAAGAAACAGAAAAACAGGAAACATTTTTATGTACTACAACATGCAATAGCACTATTTTGCTTTAAATGCCCACATGTTCAACTACCATTTTTGATTTCTCTTGATTTTCTCGTATCTTGTCCTATGCACAACCCTTGTTTTTTTTGTAAGCTCCTTTCCACTTGTTGCTATCACCCCCTTGGTATTGCCTTTTTTGTATTCATTAAATAATTTTTAAAAGGACATATAAGGTAAATAGAAACTAATGTCTTACCAAATAACCCCTCCAGCCCCTTTCCACTTGTTGCTATCACCCCCTTGGTATTGCCTTTTTTGTATTCATTAAATCATTTTTAAAAGGACATATAAGGTAAATATAAACTAATGTCTTACCAAATAACCCCTCCAGCCCCTCCCCCCCCAAAAAAACAGCAAATATATATATTTTTTAATTAAACCAATTCCTTCCATTTTCTCAACTTATAGTACATGTTGCTTGCTGCAATCCAGTTCTGTTCTTGACACGTAACAGTAAATGCTGTTGAAAGTGTGCTTATTAGGGGCCTCCGATAACGTAGCAGTCTAAAGCACCCATATTGGCTGGTCCCTTATGAGTGTGAGCTGTCTGTCATGGTTACGGTTCAAAACCTGATTGTACCAGACCAGCGCTGGTGGGGAGCCCCGATCGGGGGAAGCATTTGGCTGTCCGCCCCAGGGGGAGGGGGCAGGGAGAGCTGGCACGAGCTCACCGACAAGCGGTAGGGCGACCTCGTAAACAGGGTTAGGTGAGATCCGTCTCGGAGGAGACATTGCCTCGAGGTATTAGCTTGTCCCGTGGATAGGGTAGCCATACGTCTGGCATTGTGCTGGACAGTCCGGTTACAGAAGTACCAAAAGTAGACCATCCAGCTCTTGTGAGTACACATTTTCAATCTAAGTTAGTCTATATAGGTCATGGTTTTAAATTGGTCATATAATTACATGTTAAATTGCAGCTGCCTGAAGTGTCCTCCATTCTGGGATTTTGGAAATGGCCACCCTACCCGTGGAGGCGGACGATGAGTTTGTGGGGGACGGTAAATCGAAAAGAAATACAAGGTATAATTGGCTTCCAAATTGGGAGAAAAACAGGGAAAAAATCTGAAACAAAAAGTTTAAAAAGTGTGCTTATTGTCACTATCAAATTCTTTCTGTGGGCAGGATTATGTAGAGCAATTGCACTGCGGTGATTACATATAGATTACTTTCTTCCACAGACAATTATGTCTGCCAGTTTGATCATCGACCAAATTCATCTCATAATCCAGTGGTTGGCAAGGTTCACAATCTCAAGGCCCCCCTAAAATAACTACGCTGTGGTTGAGGACCCCCATCCCAATAAAATGGCTTAGGTGACATGTAGCTATTTAGTCAAATTTAAATATTTAAAGATTATGATGATCACAGTATTACACAGATCTGCCCCCATGGATGCACTGATTCTGAACATGTCGGGTCTGGGGCCTTGTTGTCTCCTCTGTCTCTCAGAACAGGCCCTTGCCAAGATCCTCCCTGATGGCTGAGAGCATCCTCTACAGTCCACCCAGAGGCTGTAACACCCCAGAGCTCCAGCGCCAGTGGAGGATCGTTAACACTGTAAAGCAGGTCCTGTGGGAGGTGAGGAACACCAAGGTCCACCAAAAGCAAATGGTACACCTGGTCACTCTCCAGAGGAGGATTCAGAACCTCCTCCAAGACAGCGGTTGGACTTTATTAAGGACGAGTGAAGGGCGAGAGAGACATGTGGGGTGAGCCACTGGAAAGAACTGGCTATATAGCTCATCCCCCTGAGAAGAGATGCACTCTGGACCAGCAAAGAGCCTGAGCACTGGACTTTGCCAAGAACTTCATTTGCTTCTTCTTTTTTTTTAAAGAAAAATAAATGTATTGTCTCGTCTTTTTTGCTACATACAGTGAGCATCATAATTCATTGGACAGTGACACATTTTTTGTTATTTTGGTTCTGTACTCTAGCACTTTGAGTTTGAAAGGATACAAAGGGACAATGAGGTTGAAGTGCAGACTGTCAGCTTTAATTTTAAGGTATTTTCATCCATATCGGATGAACCGTTTAGAAATGACGGCACCTTTTGTACATGGCCCCCCCATTTTTAGGTACTACAAGTATTTGTTGAATTGGTTTCACAGATGTGTTTCGTTAGGCAGGTGTATTCATTTGTGTCGTTAGTGAATGCAGAAGAGAGCTGTTGATGTCTAGTCTTGATTCTAGACTTTGGAATTGCCTTTGGAGATTGTTGTTGGGGTGTGACATGAGGAAGACAGCAGTGTCGATGCAAATGAAGCTGGCCGTCATAATGCTCAGAAATGAAAATAAATCAATCAGGAACATTGCAAAAACTGTTTGGTTCATCATTAACACGAAAAAAACAACTGGTGAACTCAATTATGTCAAAAGACCCGGTAGACTGAGGAAGACCACTGTAGTGGATGACCGGAGAATACTCTCTATGGTGAAGAAAACCCCCCTGACAATGGCCCAACAGATCAAAAACACTCTCCTGGATGCAGGTGTAGAAAGTGTCAAAGTCTACCATACGTAAAAGACTACACCAGCAGGACTACAGAGGGTACACTACAAGATGCAAACCACTGATAAGCCTGAAGAACAGAAAGGTGAGATTACAGTTTGCTAAAAAGCACCTAAAAGAGCCCCAAGAGTTCTGGAACAAAGTCTTGTGGACAGATGAGACAAAGATTACCATGTACCAGAGTGGTGGAAGGAGGAAAGTGTGGAGAAAAAAAGGAAATGCCCATGATCCAAAGCATACCACCTCATCCATGAAACATGGTGAAGGGGGTGTTATGGCTTGGGCCTGTATGGCTGCCAGTGGAATGGGCTGACTTGTCTTCATCGATGATGTGACTGCAGACAGAAGTAGAACAATGAATTCTGAAGTCTACAGAAATATTTTATCTGCTCAGATAAAACCAAATACTTCCAAACTCATTGGACGGTACTTCATCATGCAACAAGACAATGACCCGAAACATACTGCTAGAGCAACGAAGGGGTTTTTGACAGCCAAAAAGTGGAAAATCCTTGACTGGTCAATCACCGGATCTGAATACAATTGAATATGCATTTTACATGCTGAAGAGGAGACTGAAGGCAAAAAGTCCCGGAAACAAGCAGGAACTAAAGATGGCTACAGTACAGGCCTGGCAGAGCATCACCAGGGAAGATATCCAGCGTCTCTTGATATCAATGCGTCGCAGACTTCAAGCAGTCATTGCATGCAAAGGATATGCGACCAAATAGATTACTTTAATCTCCATTATGTTAAACTGTCCAATGAATTATGGTGCCTGAAAATGGGGGGGACTATGTACAAAAGGTTTTATCATTTCTAAATGGTTAATTCGATATGGATGAAAATACCCTCAAATTAAAGCTGACAGTCTGCACTTCAACCTCATTGTCATTGTATCCTTTCACTCTCAAAATGCTAGAGTGCAGAACCAAAATAACAAAAAATGTGTCACTGTCCAATGAAGTATGGTGCTCACTGTATGTACCTTTTGTTGTAGGACTGTTTATTTTTCCTTTGTTTGGCAAAAACCTTAGATGTCTAGATGTCTAAGATTGTGACTTGAATGTTGTTCCTTTTACTTTTACCCATGTTCTTGTTAAATGTACTGTCTGCCTCCATGGGTATCTTTAAATGTCAAAAAATGTTAAAGAAAAGCTTTTAAACTGTAAAGAAAATGAAAAAAGTCTAAAATATGTCATTTATGAAATATGTAAATGTAAGCCAAGTTTGGGAACCCCTGACATTATCTATCCACACCCCAACAGTGGCATGGCTGTTGGCTCTTCTGAACGTAATGGGTCCGTGATAAGGGAGGGGTTTGCACCAAAGTTCCACCCGCAAACCCCCCGATACACGCTTGGTCCCTCCTTTTATAAACATTACGAGGAGCTCAGCTTTCAGGGGGGCACCAAGGGAGCATGTGTGCCTGGGTTTAACTCCTATTGTTGTCCTGCCACTCCAGTGTGAGTGTGTGTCAGTGTTTGTGCATGTGTGTATGTGTGTGGGTGGTGCACGTGTTTGGGGCGTATCTGTGCATGTGTGTATGTTTGTGTGGTGTGTGAGTATGTTTGTGCATGTGTGTATGCGTGTGGGTGGTGTATGTGTTTGGGGGTGAATGTGAGGACGTATCTGTGCATGTGTGTATGTTTGTGTGGTGTGTGAGTGTGTTTGTGCGTGTGTGTGTAGGTAGTGCGTGTCAGTATTTGTGCATGTGTGTATGCGTGTGGGTGGTGCATGCGTTTGGGGGTGAATGTGAGGGCGTATCTGTGCATGTATGTACGTTTGTGTGGCGTGTGAGTGTGTGTGCGTGTTTGTGTGTGTGTGTGTGTGAGCATGTGTGTCAGCGTGTTTGTGTATGTGTGTGAGAGAGCATGTGTGTGTGTGTGTGTGTGTATGTTCAGGAGAATGGGACTGAAAGACTGGGACAAGGACCCATCTGTCAGAGTAGCACACATTCACCCCCCCTTATCCTTTCCAACCCTGTCCCTGGGGGGTGGGACGGGATACATCTCACTTGTGGCAGGGATATGTTTAGGGGGGCGGGGTGCAGGGGGTTCAACAACAACAAAAATCTACTTTCAGACAAGAAGAATGGGCACGTCTGTCTTTTTGTTCAGCTATGAGCTTTTAGCATTAGAGAATTTAGTTTTCTTCAAAATGAGATGGGATTCTTTCTGTAATCCCATCCCACATAGTTTACAATAAATGTACAATAGTTTACAATAAGAGTCGAGTCAATGCTGTGTGTAGTTACTGCATGCTCAACCATGGGGAAAAAGAAAAATGCAGAAATGCTACACTGCTGGTTCAGTCCATTTGAACACTGTTAAAACTGTTTGCCACACAGCAGTTGGACATAGATTGGGGTAAAAGCATTGTGAGAGACTGATAGATTGGGGTAAAGACCCCAATGCAAAGGTGTGAAGATTTGATTCAGTGAGTTTCAGAATGAGCTCATGACTAAAACCAAAGCACTGTACCCAAACAGTTACTCCTTACGTAGCCATGATTGTCAAAAGTCTTAAAACTAATTGAAAATGTATATTTCTACGTAGTTATCAAACATTTCAGCATAGCGTATGCTACCTGATGAGGGCTAGGATAGTCTCAACCCAAGACTCTCTCTCTCTCTCTCTCTCTCTTGGGTGTCTGGAAAAGGGAAGCTATAGTTTATAGCATTTGTTTCCTGCAATCTGTTTGGTTATACGAAGTTCAAGTCAGCTTATGTTTTTGGTCAGCGGTTCAGTTGGCTTAAATCACCGCCTTCTAATTGGAGGTGCATGTCCACAAGATTATAATTCATCAGAAGGAGTACCTAGCAATATCAGTAAAGTACATCCTTGGAATTTGGGCGAACTTATATCACATCAGAGTATCAACCCGGTGGTACTCATGCTGCCGTAAGGTTATGAGCCCAACAATTGCAGCTAGGGCTGGCATAATACTGAAACATTGGTTTGCTCGTCACTAAAACCACACCAATGACTATAGATATGGATAATATGGATATGGATATACAAATTTCAAATGTTCTTCTGCACTGCAAATCTGCAGGTCATTCAGACTGGGGTGTGCACATTCTCAGGACACCGTTTGCTTTTAGAAATACCAAACTGGAATTATGAGGAAAATCACAGAAAGACAGAGAGAAGCAGAGTGTCCTGGGTAGAGACTACAAAATGAAAAAGATCATCACACTGGAAGGGCTGAATGAGAAAAAATGACTGTCCCTTTGCAAATCTTTCATTTTTAGTCATTTTATTTTATTATTTTATTTTTTGCTTTCGGTTGAAGAACTTCGCTTGAAATTGTAACAGGGCACAGCCCCCTGAGGAATTCTGGGAAGTGTGTGGGAGGCTCGTCTGGGTTATTCCCACTGTAGGTTGCAGGTGTGGTTTAGGACTAGCACAGGCTCATGGGACAGGCGGTTGAGAGGTAAAAGAACTCGCTGGGGGGAAACTGAGGCAAGCGTGACACACATACATTGGAAGCTCCACACGTGCACTTTGTTCCTACCACATGGGAAAACACCCCACCCCAACCCCCAATAACACACACACACACACACACACAGGCCTGGATTCAATCAACATTTTGTCCCTAACTTTTATTCACAATTAAATGTAATTTGTATGTAATTGTTCTTCACAAACACAGTTTGGCATGTTCAGTTATCACCAAAATGAACTTGCCAAACTTTATTTGAGAAGAAAAAAATCTTCACACACAGATAAATGCATTTATTTGTAAGTTAAATTTAAAGACAAATGTGGATCAAGGCCACACACATACAGACAGATGAAAGTAAGTTACTGTTTAAAAATACAACGCCCCCAAAAAAACAGTCAAATAGCCATTTTTATAGTCTTGGGGCAATCGCATCACCTTCTGCAATACGATTACAGACTTGCAAGACGCAAATACTGTTAGTATAAGCATAATTCTAATTATCAATCGAATTATAATGACGTTTCTTGGCGGTAAGATTATTATATGCAAAATCAAATGAAAAGTCTTGTTATGTATTTTACAGATAACGCAGGTTTTGTGGGAAGTTCAAAAGGTGTTGGCAATAGGGACAATTCTAAAATCGCTTGATGAATCTGAGCGGTATTAAAAATAAAAAATAAAAACCTGTCAGCTTAGACGACAATTACAGCGCGAGATACCGCGTAAGAGATGGGAGACCGATGCCCCCCACGCGACAGATGCACCCCTTCTCTCTCACGTGGGCAGCCATCTGTTCGCTGACTGAGAGAGAAGGATCCGGGTGGGAAAAATATGATTGGTCAGGTCTGTGAGTGCAACTTTGATAAGTTGCGGTACGACTGAAACATAAAGTAGGTTAAAATAAACAATCGGCTGTCTACTTTTTACGTCTATTACTGCCACGATTGGTTTTAATATCGGTGAGGTTTTAATGCTGCACAAGATCTAGCCTACTACGCAACAAATGGTTAAAGTCGACCGCACAGCTCAAAAAACAAAAAACAAGTCTAATTTCAATATCTAGGGGTCTTTCCAAGGCTAGGCTACAATATGAACATTAACTCCACGAACTTAACAAATGAGTTCTGAACCAATAAAATACAAACTAACTCACCAATGTAGGCTACAACATTAGTGATTGTCTGGAGTCTGAAACCATATAAACTCAAAGCATCAACAAAAGAGACACTGTTAATATTGTTTAGGTGCACGGACATACACGCACACACGGTGCTCCCTTATTTGAACGGGTTAAACATGCTGAATGAATACCTGAATATCTTGCAATGAAAGAGGCGCAAAGAGCCCTCGAGGAAGCGCGCGCGCGGACAGATGTGAGTCTCGTGCAGACAATGGGATCAATCCATGGACACGTGCGACCCACAAGCCTCGGCTGTCAATAGCGCACGATTACCGGTATAATGGAGCCCCCGCTGCGAGCCTACCCCGCCAAGCATAGAGAAATAACATATGTTGCATTTATTATGCCTAGGCATTTGGTCAAATTTCGAAAATGGAACGGTTAGCACAAAATCACTAGCCTACTGCTAAACAAATGGGAGGAACACAACCCTTACTAGATACAGGGGACCCTAATTTGCTCAATAGACCAATAATAATTTAAAAAAATCGTTCTATTTAGGTTTTTATTAATGTTGTCGTCAACTATAGCAGAGGGGAATATTTCGGTCTTATCATCTTCTTTATGTTTAAAGTTAACGTTGTGTTCCTTTCCTTTTTTGAACAAATTCCATTTCGAGTTTCAAAAAGTTGTATTCCTCTGAAGTAGGCACCATTTAATTTTCAGAAACAAAATTGTGAATGATTTTAGCCGGTTATCAGCGTCCTTCTCCTAAAACAGATATAAGAAATAATGACAGCATATTTTAATACGACACGTTTAAACGTTTTGGAGCAGGTTGAACGGAGGCTTGATTTCGGTGTTTTTCTTCAAGCGTGAATTAGGAGCGTGGATATGCGTGGCCAAATGGGCGCTAACAAGTCGAGAAAACATGAATGGACGGGTGAAGCGCACGCACACACCTGCTCTTACCGCACCAAGCTGTCAAAATCACTTACACACTGCCGAGCGGACGGGCGTCTCTTCCTCCGAGTAAGACGCGCCTCATTTACCCCTAATTAAGCAGAACATGGAACTTTAACAACTCATTTTCTTTAAATAATTTATTTACGCCAAACTGTGCTCACTGATATTAGGATAGATATGACAAATATGTCGATTTTGTGAAACAAGATTTAGGCTGGAGAATAGGATAGCCTACATTAGCTATAGCCTATTTCATCTTTTCAAACTATTATGATATTTGTGCTATATACATTTAAATTATGTTTGATGGTAGTACCTTGAAAGTAGACAATGTTGCTCTAAAAAGTATTTATATTTCAATTGTATTTTATATGTAGTCTACTTTCAATACATTGTATATTTCACACAAAATAAAATATATAAGTAATCTATATTTCATATTAATATTTGATAAGGCAAGACTCGGTTACTTTTTATTTTTTACTTTTTTTACGTGTAATTTACTCAAAGATCTGATTGGTGTCATCTAAAATTATTTTAAACCACCGATGACTAGTTTGACCCGGATAAACTAAGTCTGGTACTTGCTATGTATGAGATTCACGTTTAAGCCTATTTTAAAGTAGGCTACAAATCCTACAAGTTTAAGCCTAAATCAAGTCTCGTGGGTCTAGCAGTGTCTCGTGCAAGAGGAGAGAAAAGAATTGCCCGGGTATCAGTAATACGTGAATAATTCAGGACTGGAGACCGGGGTAAAAGGGGATTGGGGGTGGTGGCGGTTCCTGGTCTCGTTTGCACCCCGTACAGAGAAATGGATGTACTTTCCGCCTAAGTAGGCTACATGTTTACAGCCTTTCCCTCGGAATTTCTGTAAGCAAATGTATCGGCAGATTTCACACTTCAGAGACCATAATAAACGTTTATTTTTTAGAACACAGAGAGAGAGGGGGGCGGAGAGGGAGAGAGGAGAGAGAGAGGGGGAGGGGGCGGGGAGAGAGAGATAGAGATAGAGAGAGAAATGGAAATGTGGTCAATGACACTTTTTTTGGCCACGGGCCCGCCACGCGCTTTTAAATTCAGCTGAACTTGAGGAGACATGGCTGATATGTATGTGCGTGTGCGCGCGCGTGTGTGTGAGGGGGGAGCGGGGGGGGCAGAGGGAGGGGCTAGTCCGCTTCGCTAGAAAGGCAAAACTCTGCGCTCTAAACCGGCAATTGGCAATGAAAGTTCCACGCGCTCGGATGGACCTCCAAAGCTTTTAAAACAGGGAGCGTGTCAGCGAGATAAAATAAGAGAGAGTGAGACAGGGAGGGGAGCTAAGGAATATCCACTTTGGTACCTTTCATCAACGCCGCATCTTAACACATACTTGGGACCTTTTGGAATTTCGTGAAACACAAGACTATTCAGGAAGACCGTGTTGCGCATAGAAGAGGTATGCAATTCAATCAATTTCTCAAATTCGTTTCTTGCCGTTATGAAGTATGTCCTTACTGTGTGGTGTGGAGTTAATGGTTATTCTCTTTAATTCATTCTTTCTTTAATTGAACTTTTAAACATTTTCCCACCCATTCATCGCTATTCGCTGAGTAGTTTTGACAGGGGTCTTGGGTTAAAACATTCCTGGAACCGATTAGAACATTCAGTTACTTTTAGAGGATCGAATTTAACAGTGAAAAATCGCACTCACTGAAAACGGATGCAAAACAAAAATAGTTCTACAAATGTAACCAGGACCCAAAAATGGTTAATACTTTTGCCACGAAGTAAAGAATATATTTAAATGCATATTATATTTTGTTTATATAGACAAGTAAATGTGAATAAATACATCAAAGGCACACAGTTACTTTACAATATGGTAAAGTCACGAAAACATGATCAATCACAGCAACCGTTGGTTATTTAATGGAAATTGGGCGTCATATGAACTATAAATGGGTGGGTGAACTATAAATCAAATAAGACCGTAGGCCTAGTAAAAGCCACATTTTTTAGAATATGATGTGTCAGAGGATAATTATACAACGTGTCATATAAACAACAATATACAAATGCCGATTTGTTGAGATCGGCGCTGGAAGATTTAATAGGCTGTGTTAGATAGGCTGTTCCTCTTATTACTCGGCCATCAATGATGCACTACAGCGCAACTAAACATACAGCCGGTCCCATTGTGAAATACAACAGGAACATTTATTGAATCAGTTGGTTAAAACAAAGTGTCGTTAAGCACACACACAGCGCTCGTTAAATGCTGTAGAGGAGACATTTTGCTTTTGCTTGCCGGTTGTCTTTAGGGCAGCTGACGGCACATTGGAATACTTGCTGTTCAGATGTGCTACAGTGGCAGGGCCCCACTTGGGATTCAAGCCCGCAGCTCCCTGGTTATAAACCAAGCTTCTCAGTCACCGTGCCGGACTACCGCCCCAGTAGTTATATATTTTTTATCCACCAACAATGAACATCACAGGTATGCCCTATGTATATCTATCTTGTGTAAAAGTTTGATACGGGAAATAACATCTTACATTGAATTAGTTCAAGAGATGATACAGTATACGGGCGTCATGCATGCTGTTACTTAATTTAATTTAAGATACATTTGGGTAAATGTGTTAACACACTAAATTAATCCAGGAAATGTTCAGTCAATTTGCTTTTTTGCTGGGTATCTGTGTTGCTCGGCTCCGTGTTTGTTGATTCGGCTATATAGGCTAACCTCGAATTAAATCCCCAGTCGGGCGCTTTATCTGAGTGACAAATCCGACCGTGTCCCAGATTGGCAGCGTCTCCAACACGACATAACAGTGGGGAATCACAAGGCTTAGATCCCGTCAGACCGAACGTCTCCCTCCCTTTTAGATCGCTCAATAACGCTTGTTGGAGGGTAAGGCGGAGGGCGGAAGCGGGGGGGGAGTAACTCCAAACTGTAGCTGCAGTTTTAATTTTCCTCTCCTCTCTAAAGTTACTCCTGTGCAATTTTAGTTACATGCTGCCCAAAGTCACACAAGTCACGTGAGCAACTAGAACTGGTGGTGGCAGAAGTCCTGTAGATATAGGCGCTGTCCTGAACACAGTGCTGAACTAACTGCTGGATTGCCTTATATATAAATATATGCCTCTCCTAATTCACGCTTCTTTCTCTTTGTGTTCTCTCTCTGCACACCTCTATAAAATATATATTAAATTCACTAGTATTCTTCACAATATTTACTGTCATGCAAAAAAAACAGATTGGGGCCGCCCCCGATCGGGGCTCCCGGCCAGGGCTGGTCTTCAAACTGCAATAGGCAGCTCACACTCACAAAGCACCAGTCAATGCGTGTGCATTAGACTGCTATGCTATCCGAGGCTCCCTAAACAGTTGCCATTTGAGGAACTGAAACAGATGAAAGCAGAGATATTACTTCCTGAGTTTTTAAACTAAGGTCAATGGTCATACAGGGGTTTGCCTGGGGAGGCTAAAAACATGAGTGTTTTGAACTAACCTACTTCCAAACAGCTATGGCAATTACTCACACCAGACACACCCATAAAAAGGGACATTATGTATATACATATATATACTATATGTACATATATGTATCTAGACTAGACTGTCCAGGCACCTATGACACAAAATTTAATTTTCTCCTGAAAATCGCTCATCCAATGTTACTTGCAGACCTCATTCTAGAACACAAAGACATGATCTTTGGGTAGTAATAATCTCATGGCTGGGTGTAGTGATCATTGCTTTCTCCATGATATTTTAAAATACTTTAGCTCTGTGGGTTTATAGGGACAGGACAGAGAGGATCAAACTGTGTGCGGTTTGGCTTTTCTGAGACAAAGGATAAAGATCCATATAAGATGTGACAGACCTTTTTCTTTTCTTTTTTAGAATTTCTAAAAACAGAAAGCCTCAAATCAGATTATCCTGCACAACATGTTTAGACTATTTTCACAGTTGTTTTGCAAACTGTTGTCTTATTTTATTTGTGTTTTCAAAGTAATTTAATTGATTCACACAATGTTTTAGAAGACAAAAAAACTTTACGAGGACAATGGCAGTATCACATTTTACAGTTGTATTGGAAATATGTAAATGTAGTTATTCTGTGGTTTGGACATTCAGAGCAGCAGGTGTACTGTGCACATGATCATTTGAGTCTTGAGCATCAGTGATCATAATTAACTTTTGGCTCACTGTGGGATGCAAGGCTGCAGCTATTCTTTCCGATTAAGATAATTGATGTCATTCTAATTGAAATAAAAACTGTTACGTAGCCTGTTATAAGGATCAGATCTCACATCCTTCAGAAAGTGTGTTGAATATGTATTTATTCCCCTTTTTAGTTTAGTTAAATTAGCATTTTGTTTTACAGAGGTTAACCTAGAGTGGAGATCGAGGATGCTGCATAGAAAAATAAATAAAATAGCATACATTGTAATGTATAGTACACATTTCTTTGTACCATATGTTATAGTACAAGGTTTTTCCCCCAATTGTTTATGCATACATTTTTTTGCACATTTGTTGTTCATTCCAAGTCATAGGAATTTTAACACGCCTTGTTGGGATATGCTTCTGTGTGTCTTGTGTGTGCGCAGTGACAGGACATGTTTTCTGCCCTTAGGGACAATGATGACCAAACCTTACGGGAAGACGGGAGACGTAGCAGACCTGGTGAACTCTCTGGGCTGGATGGATGAGGACCTGAGCCTCCAGGAGAGTGAAGGAGCAGCCGAGATGGGGCGCTACGGACTGGACAGGGGCGGGCGTGGCAATGGCGGAAGTGGAGGGGACCTGGGGAGTGAGGACATGGAGGAGGAGGGGGAGGAAGAGGAGGAGGAGGATGACTGTGGGGAGGAGGAGGGAGAGAGGGTGCCCAAGAGGAGGGGCCCAAAGAAGAAGAAGATGACCAAAGCCCGGCAGGAGAGGTTCCGTGTCCGCCGCGTCAAGGCCAACGCCCGCGAGCGCTCACGCATGCATGGCCTCAACGATGCCCTGGACAACCTGCGCCGCGTCATGCCCTGCTACTCCAAGACCCAGAAGCTGTCCAAGATCGAGACCCTGCGGCTGGCCCGCAACTACATCTGGGCCCTGTCGGAGGTCCTGGAGAGCGGCCAGTCTGCAGAAAACCCAGGCTTTATGGAGATGCTGTGCAAGGGCCTGTCCCAGCCCACCAGTAACCTGGTCGCCGGCTGCTTCCAGCTGGGGCCGGCCCCCATGCTGCTCGACAAGCTGGATGACAAGTGCAGCGGGCCAGGGGCAACAGGAGCGGTGGGGGGGGGACCACCGAGGCACCCCTTCAGTTACCCCTCCCCCGGCCTGCCCAGCCCACCCTACGGCTCCCTGGAGGCCTCCCATCTCATGCACTTAAAAGGTTTCAAGGGCGGGGCCTACGAGAACCCCTCCCCGAACGAGTGCAGCACCGGCACGCCCCCCTACGACGGGCCCCTGACTCCACCCCTCAGCATTAGCGGCAACTTCGCCCTCAAGCAGGAGCCCTCCCCACAAGAGACGGACAGGGGGTACGCCCAACACCCCACCCACTTCCTCTCCTCACACCACTACCCGCCATCCTCCGTGGGGGGTCTGGCTGGGCCCCAGGGCCACGCCCTGTTTCAGGCATCCCGCTACGAGCTGCCCCTAGACATGGCCTTTGACTCCTTCGCCCCACCCCACATGGTGGCGGCACAGATGGGCACCATTTACAGCGAGTGACAGAGACACCTCCGTACCACCTGGCCCCCCTCAAACCTGACCATGTCCCTCAATTTGCATTATTTATTTATCGTGGTTCTGTGTGGCTCAGTAGGTAGAGCAGGGCGCTGACGACGCTTCGGTTGTGGGTTTCGATCCCCACTGGGACCACATATGCTGAAAAATGTATGCATTCTTTACTGTAAGTCGCTTTGGATAAAAGTGTCTGCTAAATGGCATATATATTTATTTTTAAGCCTTATTCGGGTTGACTTACATAGCTCACTTTCTACACATTCCATTCGCACAGCTGGATATTCACTG
Source organism: Aldrovandia affinis (assembly GCA_029706075.1). Classification (NCBI taxonomy): domain Eukaryota; kingdom Metazoa; phylum Chordata; class Actinopteri; order Notacanthiformes; family Halosauridae; genus Aldrovandia; species Aldrovandia affinis. Next base: position 1,752,272 of record JAINUG010000101.1, read on the forward strand.
AAGCCATCGAACCTCAGTGGCTCGCTCAAAGGCATAATGGCGGCGGGAGTTGAATCTGCTGCCTTATCGTCGCAAGTCCTGTGTCATAACCGCTACCATCAGTTGTATGGTAGTGAGAGAGAGCAGATTCCAGGACAAATAAGTGCGGTTAACAACAACAGATTCAGAACATTGTGACAGTGGGACCAAAACACTCGATTATGTGTAAAAATTTTTTTTCCAAAAAGTTCCTAATTTTTATCGGCAGACCTTTTTATAGCAGTAAATTACAACAGTACAGAGAATTGCAACAATCAGTTTTGTTTTTGACAACAGTGCTAGTTAAGCCGCCCTAAGTATTCTCACTTTGCGTTGATTTAGAATGCATTTTTAATGTACAAATTGTGTTCGTATAAGCAGCTACACTGCTTATTCAAGCAGACACTTTTGAGTTTGCAGCTTTTCAATACAAAGACCTCCGTTCACTTAGTCTCAGAAGCTGTTTGGAAGCACAGTCCTGCTTGTGGTCACGGTTTGCTAACTCCATTCAATGGAACGCTCGCTTTTAACTGTGTTGTTTGATGTTACCGCACTAGCACTCGTCTGCGCGCTACAAATCCGACCACCTCCGCCATTTAACCCCAAAACTACCTGTAAAAGACTGAAACTGGAAGACATAGAAATGCAGAATTTAATTTATTTATTATCGTTATTATTTTTGTCGTTATCGTTGTTTTTTGATCATCCTGGCCGTTATTTTTGGAAAAGACTTACGGAAAGACTTACACGAAGACCAAATGAACGGAGAGATGTCCACACACACATGCTCCCATACGGCCGCTGTTTTTATTACACCACATGCGTCCGTTGCAGGGATCGTACGGCTGACTGGAGAAGGGCTGGCGGGCGGATTCCATCCACGCGTTAGCGCGCGGCTTCCGTAACGGGGCCTTCGCGCCGGGGCAATTTTTCCACCGGCATGCACCTCACAACATCAATGCTGAATTTCTAAAAGAAAACAGTATGTTAGCGAATACTTGAATTGTAAAAGAGCACTCAATGGACACCAATGTCTATACACACTTGTGTGCAGTTCTTAGAATAAGCTCTGCCCAGTATAGTCTCAATACCTATGAAAACCATTGGTGTTCCATGCCCAGAGGGACATAGGGTCCAAACCCCCCTGCGTTAGTGAAGTTCTCATACAGGAATCCCCCTGACCACCATCTTCATCTTCACCAGCACAAAGTCAAAACAGCTCTCCCAAGGAAAATGACTCTTAGCTAATACTGAACATGGTCATAAGCACAAATGCGATTATTTATATCTGTATTTAATATTTATTTGGACTTTTTTGTCATAGTTTCCTTATGCATTTTGTTGTTGTTGTTATTGTTGCTGTTGTTGTTGTTTTCTTTTCCAAGTCCCATGTCACTGTAGGCTACCTGTATGTTGTTGAACAGCGCCGGCCATCGGCAGCGTGCACTGATGAAGCATTTCAATTATTTATTCTAAAGTTTTTCAGGTCGACGATACTTGTATTGTGTGTGCTGCCCTCAACCTTGTTTTTTTCACCCTGGTCTATTATTATTATGTTTTAATGTTAAATATTCTCCCATTTCGCACTTAATAAAATAAATGTATTAATATAATATATAAAGTCATGGGTGACACACATGCCCTTGCAGGGGAAGTGGCTCAGCCATGCTGTGCCGCATTGTACAAGGCACTGCACTAATGTTGCGTTTTAAAACTGGGCCTGACTCTTCCTTGAAAGGTACTCTCGGGTGGCCCTTTGTGGAGATAAAGACATTCTGCCTTTCATTTAGCTGAATATCAGAACAAATCACATGCTTGTTAAGGATCCCGGGCAGTTAGTTAGTGTTTTTTTAAATTATTGTTGACAGGCGCTTACTGTACCGAGAGGTGCATCTTTGCCGAATAACCCCTTCTCCCCTGATGCCTATGTGGCTCGAACCCTGAGCTGAACGCTGAAGGGGGCAGCTGGAGGGCTGTAAATACTGTTCGAAAATGGGGCGTGGTGCTGCTGGCGGGGGGATCTGTCCCGCCCAGCTCACCAGCCAGCGTCGGCTAGATCTTACCTGTTCCTTGCTCTTTAGGGGCAGGTCCCGCTTACCGCACGTCCCCAGCACTGACCTCTTCCGATTTTGCCCTTTTTTTAGATGGAGGGAAAAACTGCCCTGGGTGCTATATTAAACTCAAACTAAAATAAAATGATGAGGGAAGCTGTTAGAGAAGATTGTTAAACATATGGGCCAAATTCTCCAATTAGCTGAGACTCTGGTACATATGTAATGCAGAGGAGTGCAGCACTGTCTTGGTGAAATGTCCTCAAACAAGCAATTGAAACAGGATTGCTCCATTTTGAATTGAAAGCAAGCTAGCTTGAAAAGATAACAAATCAGATATCCATTTTTTTAACCAGGGCTACATGTATGCTAGCGCAATTAATCACAACAAATTCCATATATAGCCTACCATCCAATAAAAAGCAATACACCAGTGATCTATGCAATTTCACTTTTTTATACATATATAATGACTGAAACCAATTATATTTTTTAACAATAAATGAGAAGAGAATCACGAGCAGCAGCCTTGTGCTACGCCACCTGTCACCCAATCAGAATGTGAGATGTGTACATCTGTACATCTGTGGAAATATTGTCATCAAATTCTGGCTCCTTTTGTACAAATGAAAATGTTGTGTCCACTTTGTAAGGGAAATACAGATTGAGATTAAAATAAATATGTTTTTGATTGAAATAAAGATTTTTTTTTTAAAAAAAAAGAAAGTATGACTTTTGCTTTTTACAAAATGATTTGAATGTAAAGCATGCCCGCATACCATATTTTATCTTATTGTTTTCATATTTATTACATAGGGTTTAGTGAAAGAATGCAGAAAGGAATATGAAATATGAAATTACATATTTCATATTCAAAATATGACATTTATATTATATATTTTTTGGGGCAGTGTGTTTTCCACAGTATTGACACTATTGCTTGAAAGCCTATGAACCTAAAAATTATAAACAGAACAAGTTATTGAATTCATAATACTTAAATGGGAGGCTACAGTTACAGCTTTCCACATTCACTCATATCCATAAACCATAAACACTTTACTTTCCTATTACAGACAATTTTATTATCGGTCTATGCCAGAGTCATGGCAGGATATATACACTCAGTGGCCACTTTATTAGGTACACCAGTACACCTGCTTGTTAATGCAATTATCTAATCAGCCAATGATGTGGCAGCAACTCAATGCATAAAAGCATGCAGACATGGTCAAGAGGTTCAGTTGCTGTTCAGATCAAAAATCAGAATGGGGAAGAAATGTGATCTAAGTGACTTGGACTGCGGAATGATTGTTGGTGCCAGACGCAGTGGTGTGAGTATCTCAGAAACTGCTGATCTCATGGGATTTTCACACACAACAGTCTCTAGAGTTTACAGAGAATGGTGTGAAAAACAAAAAACACCCAGTGTTAATGAGAGAGGTCAGAGGAGAATGGCTAGACTGGTTCAAGCTGACAGGAAGGTGACAGTAACTCAAATAACCAAGCGTTACAACAGTGGTATGCAGAAGAGCATCTCTGAACACACAACACGTCAAACCTTGAAGTGGATTAGCTACAGCAGCAGAAGACCACACCGGGTTCCACTCCTGTCAGCTAAGAACAGAAAAGTGAGGCTACAGTGGGCACAGGCTCACCAAAACTGAACAGTTGAAGATTGGAAAAATGTCGCCTGGTCCGACGAATCTCGATTTCTGCTGCGACATGCAGATGGTAGGGTCAGAATTTGGCATAAACAACATGAATCTGGTTGTGGTGGTGTTGTAATGGTGTGGGGAATGTTTTTTTGGCACACATTAGGCCCCTTAATACCAATTGAGCATCTTTTAAATGCCACAGCCTACCTGAGTCTTGTTGTGCATCCCTTTATGGCCAGTCTACCCATCTTCTAATGGTTACTTCCAGCACGATAATGCGCCATGTCACAAAGCACACGTCATTTCAAGCTGGTTCCACGAACATGACAATGAGTTCAGTGTACTCCAATGGCCTCCGCAGTCACCAGATCTCAGTGCAATAGACCACCTTTGGGATGTGGTGGAATGGGAGATTCGCAACATGAATGTGCAGCCAATAAATCTGCGACAACTACATGATGCGATCATGTCAACATGGACCAGAATCTCTGAGGAATGTTTCCAGCACCTTGTTGAATCCATGCCAAGTAGAATTCAGGCTGTTCTGGGGGCAAAGTGGGGCCCTACCCAGTACTAGAAAGGTGTACCTAGTAAAGTGACCACTGAGTGTATATAGAATATGTTATGGTTGCTTCTTTCCACAAGTTCAATAGCCATATTTAGACACCAGGAGCATGAGCTCCAGACGCACCATTACTGTAGTAATCAAGTCAGTCAAACAGGTTGTTAAGTTATAAAGTTGATTTATTTACCAGTTCCCACAGACAGATACAGAATGATGATGGTGATAATAATCCAGTATGAAACATTCGGTTGCAGTGATATTGATAGAAAATAAAAAACTGCTTCGATGAATAGTAATTATGATAGTGGGTTAAAAAACTGTTGCTATCGGCGTCTTCCATGTACCAAGTTCAAAAATCTAATTTGCCTGACTGAGACGCCATCTTTAAATCCCCCACAGGTCAGCTGTTGCCCCAACCAAAACAATGTCAAAATAAAATTAATCATCCAATAATACCAAATAACTAAAGTGCAATGTAAATAATAAACCATAGACCACAATTGAACTTAAATACTCATTTAAATTTATTTCAAGTGAGAACAAGGACATTATGGGTACAGTAAAGCATGAGAGATAAAGTGTCAGCCAAAAAGAGTGTGCCAGGAGAAACATCAACCAATCAGATGCAAGCATGTACACCCAGTGTACATATCGCTCGAAACAATGATACATTTCCTGTTGCCATAGCAAGGGCACAGCCTCATTACAAAATCATGCTTTTAAAATTGAAATTATGCTCCCCCTCATTGTCACTGCAGCTGAAACAATATAATTATGATCAAAAATAAAATATATGATTTACTTATCTTTATACTATATTATTACATGACTTATCTCTATACATTATACTTACTATCCTTCAGCAAGACATATCCAGTAGTTATAATTTTCAAGTTAGCCAGCTCATCATTCATGCCATTTATAAATATAAGATGTCTTAAGCCTGTTGCCATGCCATCAAATTGAAAACACAAAATGTCTGATTAAAAAAATATGTGATTAAAATAAATAAATGCAAAATAGTACTAGAGCATGGAAATTGGAATTGAATTTGAGCTGAACTTGATTATTCCAAATGTATTAATAAATACATTAAAACATTGAATGAAATGATGGTTGAACTATCCATCTTTCTTGAGGTCCTCCATCCGTCCACGATCAGGGTGAGCATTGGTTCTGTCAGCGGTCCCACAATAGACCATGGGAATGGCAGGCCGTGGAACAGGTGACCGTGACATGGGGTGGGGGGGGGTTCCTCTTTGCTGCCTGTTTCTCTGGGATTCCCCTTCCCCCTCCTCGGCCACGAAGCTTGAACCTGAGTGTTCCCACTTTGAGATTTCATGAAAATGCTTTCCAACACCACTCTTGATTTTCAAAAACAGTACTTCTACTGTGCGCGGCTTCATTCCAGACTTCATTCCAGGCTTCATTCCAGGCTTCATTCCAGTGGTGTGTGCACACCACTCCGATCTAAGATGTGCGAACCTGTTTTTGCAGTAAGTCAAAGCAAAAGCAAAAAAGCATTGTGTGTTCGGGATCACTGTTATAACACAGGTCAAGTAAGAGGGCTGTGGCATTCTCCCTTCACTTTGAGCTCTAGGGATGGCTCACATGAACACAGGGAGAGGTACAATAGTTTTTAGCCACACCCTTGATAAAGATGAACAAAAGAGATTGTATAAAATAAACTATATAAGTAATGAGCTTTATTTTATGCTCACAAAATGCAGAAAATGATATCCTTTAATAATAATGCATTGGCATGAATCACAATTGAACGGTTCACAAATTATAATTATAATAAAGTCTTCAAAAGAGGCTTAGTTTTTGCAACTCTGCCATAAAGGCCATTGTCATGTAGGCATTGTCGAATGGTAACTTTAGATACCTTGTAACCCCAAGATGCCAGGTTGTTTTGGAGATCTTGAACTATGGACTTCTTTGGACTTCTTTTTGCCTCTCCAATCATCTGTCTCACTACACGTGGGGGCAAGATAGACTTGCATCCTCTACCTGGCAGGTTAGCCACTGTTCCAGTGGCCTTAAACGTCCTAATAATTGACACAACAGTGGAAAGTGGTATCTTTAACTTTTTAGTAATTTTTTGGTAGTCATCTCCTGGTCTGTAGAGGTCAATACCCCTTTGTCTGATGCTTCAAATAAGTTGTATATTTATGAAGATATTGTTTTTGTTGGATTACATTTAAAAGAATAGTTAGGGGTGTCATGTGTCAATATGTTTTTCTGAACAATTGTATTAGTATTGTAGGTTTCAAATTTTCTGCATATTTTGAGCATAAAATTTACCTCAGTACTTGTATCCTTTATTTTATATGATATCTTTTGTTCATCTTTATCAAGGGTGTGAATAAAAAGCGAGTCTCCTGTATATGTATATGCCATTTAGCACACTTTTATCCAAAGACATTTACTGCAGTGAATGCATACATTTTACAGTATATATGACCCCGATGGGAACCGAACCCACAACCTAAGCTTTGTCAGCGCCATGCTCCACCTCCTGAGCCACACAGAACCACACAAAACCTCCTAAGAGAGGTAGGTGGTGCTCCAGAATAAGAGTGTGACTCTTTAGAGGCCCCGGTGATTCTGTCTACCACAACCTTATTTCTGTGCTACAAGTCATGCCCACTGGGGGAAGTTTAGGTTACTGTGATTTAACACCATAGTGTAAGCACATTTGTTTCCATCATTTCATCACACATTGTATCCTGAATCCTGAACTGTAAAGTGGAACAACTATTTTCTCCTGCGGAATCGTACAAGCCTGTTTTGGCGGTATGCGGGGATGTTGGGGGGTCTCTTCCACTCAGTGCTGGGTAAAGGGCTAGGTTTGTAACAAGGCAAATAAAGGAAGTCTGTGATTGACTTCTTCCAGTGTAGATTTGTTTGATGGGGAAACTGATATCTGAGAGTATGAGGGGTTTTGAGTTGGGGACAAAGAGAGGGGTGACAGGGAGCAGAGATGGAGTGGGAAAGAGAGAGTGTGTGAGTGTGTGTGTGTTTGTCATATCAGTCCTTTGGCAATGGTAATGGTAGGCAGGCGGGCAAGGGGATGTGGGGGGAGGGGGGAAGGGGGCTGGAGGCGGCACTTGTGGGGCTGTTGTCCTAATTCAACCCCCATCCTCACGTCCTTAGGTTTGTCTTTTCCAGTCAAGGGGGGAGCGAGGGGAGAAAAAGGGGGCGATTGTTTTTGTTTTTTGGGGGGCGCTGCTGGTCCATTGTAAGAGCAGCCTGTTCTTTCTCTTGACCTCTGCCCTGCATTGTTGAGCCGCTCCTCGTTCGGGGAGGAGAGACAGCTGGAGGACCAGCAGGGGGGCTGATGGACAGCTGGGGCCAAAGCGGGGGGAGAGAGAGAGAGAGAGAGAGAGAGAGGAGAGGGAGAGGGAGAGAAAGAGAGAAAGGGAGGGAGGAGGGGAGAGAAGAGGAGAGAGAAAGGCAGACAGAGATGAAGAGGGAGGGAGAGGGGATAGAGAGTGCAAAACAGATGAAGAGGGAGTAGGTGAGAGAGGGAGAAAGATGCATAGAGAATGACTTAGGTATTTGGTTTTAAGCACTACATTGTCTTGTTATCTTGGTCAACACAATTTTATAAATTTTCATGCCAATAAAGCTAATTTGAAATTAATTCAATTGAACTGAATTGAGAAAGGGGGGAGGGAGTGGAATTATTATTCCACTGTCTGCTTTCACAACTTAAACTGCAGGATGACAGGCGGCTGCTAGCTTTCTAATTGGTTGAAACCAAATAACACATACTAAACTTAAAACAGGTTCAGACCAGTCCTGCTAATAATCCACCACAAATCTGAATAAATCAAATTATCAAGCAAACCAAAAATCCTACTTGGAACATTGGGACAGTATAACCAAAATGCAAAGCAAACATGATTGCTGTTGGGCGACAATACATTGGCTGAGTATATCTTCAATATTAGAGACACAAAGCTGAGAAAGATCCTAAAGTACAGGCTTGGTGACCACAGCCTGCCCATTGAGAAGGCCGATATAAGAAGTCAATGGCTGCTGAAGGACGAAAGGCTTTGTGGTCACTGCAAGACTGGAGAGGTGGAGAGAGATGCACTCTATTAAATCGTGAAAAAATATTTAAAAAATGAAAAGAAAAATATTTGTAAAGGTTTTAAATATCCATCTCACCATCCAGAGAAATGGTGGACAATGAAACATTATGGGAGAGGGACCCACAGCACCACTGGTGGCGTGGTATGTGGCAGTGTGCCACAGCCTGAGGGACAGTGAATTGGGCAACTACAGCATTGCACTTTCCCTAGGATAGGTTTGTTCATATTTTTTGTTTTTATGATAACTTACCGCTCATCCCCACCCACCCCACATTATTATTATTGTCTTTATTTTTGTTATTGATCATGCCCATCTCATATGCATGTTGCAATACAATACCTTGAACGTCCCAATAAATCTGATTAGAATTTATATTTGAGAGAAGCCCCCTTCCTCCCTTTGCCAGTCTGTCCTCAGTGCTGGAATGACACAGACAAACTCCACACAGACACACACACACACACAAAGACATTTGGGGATTGACAATGGGCCGCTAAAGGCTCATTTTGTCTAAAAACAGAAACAAAACAGAGTTAATGGCAGGGAGTTTGATTATCCAGGTGCAAAATGAACTGCCATTGCTTCAAGATATCGATTCAAAGTCTGTCTGAAGGCTAAAATGTGTCAGAAGACACATATTGACAAAGGATTATGTAACGGTAGTAAAGAGAAAGGTTTGTGTAGTTTGAGAGTTGTGCTGATAAATATTTTGGGCCTAAGGGAACAAGAAAAAAGTGGAGAGGAAAGGAGTAGGTTGGGGAGAAAATAGGATACGAAGCAGCAGATGTGGGTAGTGGGAAACAAACATACCAGATTGACCAATAACTGTCTACTGAGGTAGGTACAACAAAATACAAGCTTAAAAGAAGGATGCAAAAGATGTCAAAACGATCAAATATGATCAAATGATGATCCTTTATGCATACACTTTAAAGTTGAATTCATATTCATATATTGCTAACATATCTATGCTATATTAATATGGTGACAACTGTATGAAGGTGTGGAAGTCTTTGCTTTGAATTTTTAAAAGAATGAAGAATGGCCTGTATTCCCAGAAATACAACAGCTGAGAAAAACGACTGCATCTCTAAATATCAGTTGGTAGTGAATTACAATATTTAGAGGCTTTTAGAAAAGATTTAGACTCACCAATTTTTGTTATGCATTTTGGATACAATGCAATCTCCTCTAGAGGTGGCTCTTGAAGATCTGTTAGAACAGTCAGCTTGTAACTTTATAAATTAATTTAGAGTTTGGGGGCAGGTTGTGAACAATTTTAAACACAATACATACTTCAGAGTAAAGCCCACAGTTATCCAAACAAAAGTTACATTTAGTGAGTATCTATATTGCAATAGCAAAAGTATGTTTATAAATAGGTTTCAGTGGCTTTATTGCAGTTTGTCCAGCTTGAGACCAACTTGTTATGCAATATGCCAGGTGAATTCGATTTGGCTGGTATCTAATCATGATTTTAGTTCTTTTTTTCAATGCCAAATCCTTTTTTACCATTAACTGCCATAAAGTGTACTTTAGCCAATGAAGATTGTGTTTACTTTTTGATTTAGTATCACATTTCATAGTGAATTTATTGGATTATTATTGGACCAGACCCTTGTACCTATGAAATACATCTCACTGTACTAAAATACCTCTGCTGTTGATACATCCATTTGATCTGTGTGATTGGTCTGTGCTTGATCTGTGTAACAGTACATGTCCTGTCTCCAGCCTAGGCCAAATTGAAAATGACAGTTGGGACTGACTTCTTGTATCCCAGGAGAAAGGGACTGCCATCATTGCGTCCCAGCTCATGGGTATCTGATGGAGGGTCCCATCACGGCCCCAACCTGTGGGTACAGTGCTCGGCCTGGATATTGAAAAAATGGCAGCTGTTACTCCTGTCAGTGTTGGAAAACATGCGTAAACTGCCCATAGGCGTGATGTGAGAGGGAGAGGGTGCGTTCGAGGTCCCCCTCATCATTAGGATGGGGGGAACATCGTTCACTCCCTGCACCTTTTGAGTGACAACGCCACTGCATGCCAGGCCCCTCCCCTCCACACTGAAAATGTGGTCTACTCCACTGCTAACTGCAAAGTTAAAAGCTTTAACAGGGCGATGACAAACTGAAGGCAGTATTACTTCATCATATGCCTTTCTTCTCCATTGTTCCCTCTTCCCATACAACTACAACAGCAAAAAAAGATGCACTTCTATATTTGTCTAATGCAAAATTATCTGCTTGGGGTGGGGGGCGTAGCAGCGAGCAAGAATATCTGGTTCAGGAGAACAGAGTTCTGATAAAAACTAAAAAAAGTGTGAGATGGGGGGGTGGAGGGAGGGGATGATGGAGCATAAAAAAAAATAAAAAAAGCTGCCTGAAGCTCTCTCCCCCTTTCAGCTGCACTAATCTAGTGACCAAACAGCTCCGACCCACACTAAATGAAAGGTCCTGAGCTATAGGGACGAGATTGAGGGATAAAGCATTGTGATTAAGAATGTATTAATGGGGCCGTGGAAGGCTTTAATCAGTGTCTGCACTGCAATAATCCCCTGCTTTTAAGCTGAGGCCTAACACCATGATCCTCCTCCTCCTCCTCCTCCTCTTCTTCTTCTTCAGCAAAACACACACACAAAAAAGAGGGAGAGGAGGGATGCAGAAGTATAGAGGCTGGGTGCGTGTGGTGGTGGGGGGGGGGGGAAAGGGGAGAGGAGGGGAGCAGGAGTACAGAGACTGGGTGTGTGTTGGTGGTGGGGGGGTATGGAGGTGAAAGGCCATTAAAAGGGTTTAGGGTTGGGGGTGCAGAAGAGAGAGGGAGACCGTTGGATAAGAAAGTGGAGAGACGGCTAGGTCGCGGAGCAAGAGAAGGGAACAAGAAAAAAATTTGATTTTGTGTGAAGGAAGGGAGGAGGCTACACAAGAATTGGAGGTTTTAGAATGTCAAATGTCCATGGATGGAAAAGACAATCATATTGCAAAACTTTTGTAGGTAGGACAACCTGGAAGTAGTGCCACGATGAATGTGATTTGCAGGAGTACGTGCAGTTTAAGAAGAGTGTCCTGAGGTTAATGCGACTGTCGAGCAATTGGTGACCCTACAGAACAGAAGTTCTATGTTAGATATTAATATTTCATCGTAACATTAGCCCCTAATGTTGGCACACGGGTTTATAAAATAAACATAAAGCACTCATTTGTAGCTATAGTTGGGAGTCTTTTCCATAATAGTGTTTAGAGCAACAGCACATCACACAAATGTCTCGGCTTTCAACCTTTCAGCGTGCCAATTTCAAGAGAGGCAGAGGATTCCTCAATATTTCATTTGTTGTGCAGGTCTAAAGAAATGGTGACCTCTAGAAAAGTTTTGTAACTCCACAATTCCAGAATGACATGTAGAGAGGGGGAGAGAAAGGGGGGTGAGAGAGGAGGAGACAAAAATATTAAGTACAGAAGGAAAGTAAGAAAAAGGAGAGAAAAGGGGTGACCGAGATACAACAGCAAGAGGAAGATGAGAAGAGTAAATACAAAAGAGAAGATGAGGAAATGTGTGGAAAAGGGAGAGGTGATGTTGCAGGGGTAGTGAGGGGTTATGCCTGGTCTCCTTCAATGCTTGTGCGAGCAAGAGGGAGTAGGAGTTAAAGAGCTTCTAATGGGATCTGGATGCTGTCATGTTTACTCTGGCCCCCCCTCCGCACGCCCTGCTCTTTGTGGAAGTCGTCCGGCTTTGAGACTCCACAATAGGGAGAGAGGAGGGACAGATGGGGCCCTTTTGGAAGGAGACACAAAAAGAGAGAAAGGTAGGAGGGTCCACTTGTCTGAGGGAGAACTGCCTGATAGTTTGCACATGAAGGAGGGGGAGGGAAGGAAAGAAGGAGAGAAAGAGAAAGAGAGAGAGAGAGAGGGGGAGACAAGGAGAAAAAGAGAGGGAAGACAGAAAGAGACAGGAAAGGACAGACAAACAGAGAAAATGTGGCTATTTTTGAGCAGTTCTGTCAGACCAGGGCCCTGGCAGTAAACATGAATAAGATGTGTCACATTTCAACATTTCAGAAGACAGACAACTCTCAGATAAATAAGTATCACTTTAGTCAGGGAAACAATACCCTCAAGCAAATTTCAGGGAACATTATCCCCTCAGTGAATGCATTAAACAAGAACACACGCAGAGCTTTATCCAACAAATGGGAGACACAATTTACCATTCGAGGAGAGGAATGAAACAGAGGACCAACAGAACATTTATCCTTTACCATACATCTGCACAACCTAACCTCGTATGTTCCCCAGCTCTGCTTTTCTCTTACACAGACCACCAAGTCTGGGTAAAGGTGACAGGGGTCAAGGGGTCACGTAGGGTCAGGGTCAAGAAATGCAGTAGTCCTTTTAGCCATTACATTGCCACTCTTATCTGTGTGTGTGTGTGTGGGGGGGGGCACACTATGAATGCAGGGTAAATTAAAATGGTAGGGTTTCATTTCATTTTTTTACACACAACTGTAGTGCAATATAGCCACACGGACTAGTTTAACTGAAATCTAGTTTCCCTTTTCTGAAGTTCAGAAAGAGAAAACGGAAAGCATAACAGACTATAAAATCGACATCTCACATATCAGTCATGACCGTGTTGTGAAACAGTGGGAGTTTGGATAGAGAGGAGGAACAACTGAAAGAAAAGTCAAGGGAAGATATATTTCTGAAGATACGTTTCTGAATGAAACCGACAGAAGGGGCAGCATGCCCCGGTGGAAACTGGGCGTGGATGGCAGGACGGCAGGGGAGGGGCTTAAGGACCTGGCGGACAGATGGGGCATATTCTGTGTCTCAGGTTGTGAACTTTCGGTTGGTAACATCTGTCTGTCTGTTTGTCCATCTGTCACAGTTAGATGTTACTAACATAATGAACCCCCATACCATTAGAATAATTTGAGCGAGGAAACACCACTTGAAGAGTGAATCGAGTGATTAAAAACACTCATTTCTTATATTTATTACATAAATAAGCCTCCTATTGCATGCTCTTTAACACCGTTTTTGACTTGATTTAAATATAATATCCTGCTACAGAGACAATCTGTTCCTTATCTTACCTAAAGGGCACCTAAAACTATTGGAGGGATTACCTGATTAATTTACAATTTTTAGTTAACATTTGTAGCTTTTCTCATTTTTTTCAGTCAATAAGCCAACAGGCATTTCAAAATGCCCCAGAAAGGTTTTATTCAGTTAAACATCCTGTCATTGCATATTACAAGGCTGGTTTATAAATGCTTTGGTGTGTCTATCTTACACTTTAAAAAAAGTAGAGGCCTTGAGGCTGCTGGGTGGCTCATACTGCCAAAACACAGAGAGACTGGGTCCAGTTTGTGGATGCACCCCACCCCAGTCTGGTACTGAATCCTGACTGTGCCAGCACGGACTGTGGTCAGCTGACCCACATCGTGGCATGTAGTTGGCTACAGTGTACTCCAGGGAGAGAGGGTTTCAGTTGGTGGGATTGCTCCTGTCCCACTGCACACCAGCGATGCAATGACTGCACAGGCTCTGTTGGTTGACAGTGGAGGGGAAGGAAGTGGTCGCAGACAGTGCCACATGCTTTGGAGGAGAGTCTGTGCTCTCCTTGCAGCGATGAGGGAGGCCTACATTTGGACATTCTAAATTTGGAGAAAAAATGATTAAAATCGGGATAAAAATGAGTTTTTAAAAAAACCTTTGGCACAGGTGCATAGCGTTAGAATTATACACTGTAGAAGAGGAAAAATCTAACTAATTACCACTTTCCAGAGGGCCTTCTGTTAACCCCAAAATTTGTGGAGCAACGGTGAGTGCTGTCAACAACTTCAGTGCATGCAGCAAACACTGTAATTGGTTCAAGATGGCACCACCCATTTTGGTTGTTCATGCAGCCTCACTCTCCTGTCACTAGAGGGAACCACTGGTCATTACAATCGCTTTCTCACCGATTCATCCAGAGTGCTGAAGGCCTGGACCGCCTCCATCTCACGTCTCCTTGGTTCTTTGGCTCAGGAGCTGCGGAACTCCATTGTCTCTCCTTCGTAGCCTTCTCTCTCGCTCTCCCCCCCTCCAGGGTCTAGGGTCACAATAGCACCCTTTGAACCAAGAGCTTAACCTCTGAATGATGTGAAGAGAGTCAAGGGGTGACTTCAAAGACAAAGAGAATGTGTGTGTGAGAGAGAGAGAGCACACTTAGATGGAATCTTGGAAGGGAGAAAAGGTGAACTGCAAGTATTGTGGAAGGTAAAACAGAGTGAAGGCAATGCCAAATCAGGTGAAACTGCCAGAAAACCTCCCATAACCCTCAAGAACTTGGATCTGATGTCAGCCTGTCTTGACACATTCAGCAGGCTGGATTACTGGTTAATCAAGCACTACCGTGTGCTTATCGTTTCAAGAAACCACCCTTTCATAAAAAATGTGAGAATTGAGCTGACTCAGTTTAGAATTATTTTGCACCAAAACTATTTTTAAAACATGACAAATCTATTCTGACAATATAGCCCAAATAATAAGCCCAGTGATGACATTAAAGTGGTCTGACCATGCGATCAGTTGTGTTAGTTTTACTTAACCTGAATAAAGTTGGCTGATGCCAAGCTTTGCAAACATAGTCAACACAAATTCAGAAAGAAACCAGAATCATTATTTTAGACATTCCACACAACACATTTTCCTCCACATCTCTTTAGACTTAATCCATGCAATCCAATTATTCTTGTTTGAATACAATATTGTTTTATCCATCACCGTTTATTTCATTTGAAAATGTTTAACTCGCATTATGAAAGCACCCTGGCCTGTAACTGCCGACACATGAAACATGCAGCACAAGTTTAAATGATGAATGGGGAAAGCGCAAGCTTGCAGATGCCCTTGTGAGAAAAAATGCATCCCATGTGAATGCAAGTCCATGTGTGCACAAATGCAGTGTCAGTAAAGGAACAGAAAGCACCTGGCGCTGGCGGACCCAGAGGCTGCAGCTGCTCGGCCTGGGACGCTCCCCAACGCTATGCAATGGGGAGGAGGGGGGGCAAGTTTCACCCCCATCACACAGCACACAAAATCTCACGACTTTAATCTTGGATGCTATGGCTACATTTCATGACGTG
Organism: Aldrovandia affinis; assembly: GCA_029706075.1. Lineage (NCBI taxonomy): Eukaryota > Metazoa > Chordata > Actinopteri > Notacanthiformes > Halosauridae > Aldrovandia > Aldrovandia affinis. The sequence goes on from JAINUG010000101.1 coordinate 1,767,797, forward strand.
CTGCACGACTATAGAAAACCCATTACCTCCTACGGCTGGTCTACCCACATTTAATATGTTACATCAGAGTGCTTTTTTTTTTGCACAAAATGTGTTATTTGCAGTTATGCGTTATTTGCAGGGATGGAGAGCTCTAAGCAGCAGATCAGAGCTCAATGTCAAATCTCCGCATTAGACATTAATCCAGGGTGGAGGGGTGAATCACAACTCACTTCCCCGCCACACACACACACACACCGCTCTGAAAAAACATGCAAGGGAGAAGGACTTGTACAAATGCCTTTTAAAAACAAATGGATTTAAAACTCCACACACCCAACTCCCAATACTTTGTCCCAAGCCCCATCTGGCTCTGTGGCCCCCAGTTCTCACCTCAACTGAGTCCATCTTAGACTTGAGAAATGTCAGTTCTTCCCTCTGATGCTAGAGAAAGGGAGCAATTCATTTACGGTCCCCACTACCAAATTCCTCCTCCTTTCTGCTTTCTGGCACCATCATTGCATGGTCCTGTGCCCAACCCTCCCCCCACCCGGTAATCAACTTTGTCCTCCCATTATCTTTCCCCTGACAATCCATTCCTCTCCACTCAGTGGCCCTCACATGTGACAGATGTTACTTGGGCAACAGTTGGTACTGGAACAAGAGGGAGGGGCTTAAGAGCCATCTGTCTGGGGTCAAAGTTCAGCAAAACTGGGGGGAAAAAAACCCCATTTCCCTTATTCCCCCCAAGTTCAGCTCAGCAGACTTAATATGGAAGCAAATGCATACCCATTAATAAATCTTAAACTGTGGCCCGTTTATGAAAAGCAAACCCATCACCTTGCCTGAGTGACAAATTCATGGTGGAAACTACCTCTGCCCTTGATGCTACAGCGCCACCTGGTGGTCGCTAGTCAGCATTTCAACATGTTCAGAAGAGACCACTAGGGTTTATTTGTATAATATTTATTGTAAAAGAGGAAAGACTACAGAAGAGCACAGAAATGACCTTCAGGACAGACAAGAGGGAAAGCAAAAAATGAAACGGAGAACCACGTCTCTCCTGAGGATATATTAAACACTTTAAAAAGGATAAACCCTGGATTTCCGGGGGAACACTAGCTCTCTGCATTAGCGATGCTTGAGGGACTGCCTTTGGGAATTGAACAGCAGCTCCAGGTTTGTACGGGTGCAATCCACTTCATCACGGAAATGAGCGATCTTCTGATAGACAGCCTTCCTCTGGAACAGAATGCAAAACAAAGGGGTGGGGGAAGCTGCAGGGAGTAGGCAATAGATTCACGATACATGCATGTGAACCAAATCATTTGAAAACAAATCTAGAAGTTATGGTGGATCGGCAAGCTCCTGGTTTAAAGAAAAAGCATGTTATTAAGCATCCATGCTAGAAAAGAGATCGGGGATTTGAACGTGTGCTCCAATTTTACCTTGTCTGGAGCAAGAGTGCAGAGCTCATGGCAAACACATGTGCTAGTCCTCAATGTATTAAGTGATTTACAGCTCAATATCATGAATATGTGGTTACATTTTACACAAGGGAATAATTTCCCCCCCCCAAACACTACCTCATTTTCCCAGGCTGCACCACTTGGTTTCTACATTGTCGCAGGCATGAGAGAAAGAAATACATTACGGGAGGTTGTGGTCTCAGGAAGCTGATCAGAAGTTGCAGAGAATATAAGATCTTTTTGTTAGTTTTAATAAAAATAACTATAAATCAGATTAAGGGACCGGACATTAAGAGCCCGAAACACCCAGTGTGTGGTGGAACAGGGCACTGGTCATTGGCCAGGTTTCACAGGGAAACTTGACTCACGATGTAAATGCACAGCCTCTCCTGCTCCAGTTTAAAGTACTCTTTTACAGTCAGCTCCCCCATATCCTTCTTCAAGGCCAGGAAGCCACAGTTTGGGGCACGCTTGACATGCTCGGACCTGAAAGGAGAAAAGGGGGTTAGTGGCTTACAGTTCTCACTCCCAGCCAATCACCCAGCTCAACTGGGTTACAACAAAAACTGTTCCATAAACATTCTAACCAAAAACACTTCAGCACTAACCTAAAGGGGCAAATGACAAAGGATTGAGTGAGACATGGCCGACATGAATGCGGTTAAGAACTTTAAGGACTAAAGATTTTTTTTAGGCAGAAAATTGTCATCATGATTTCATACAGACCTTTGAGATAGAAGAGCCAGGTGGCATTTTGGGGTTCTTTCAAGCATCAACCTTAGTTTTAACTCTCCCCTCCTAATATGGAATGTCCAATTATATTTATAGGCAAGCCACTGCACAAGAGTACAATTAACGCACAGCTGACACTGATAAACGCCAAGACGCTGCTGACAACTTTCTGGGTAAGGCCATGGGCAATAATGCCCCGCCCCGCAGTGGGCACGGTCAGCATTCAATACCAGATGATGATGCATATACACATACTGGAACCCAACTGCCAACCAGCAGCCCAGCAGCCCCCCCCCCCAAACACATTTTGAGTACAAAATGGATGACTGGTTGGGTATATTGGCGTTTCGGTTGCCATAGCAACTAATTTCACTGTAAGGATCCTGTTTGCAGCCTTCTGGGGCACGCCAAAGTTTTGATTTTATTTTTAACCCGTGTGACATTGTGGTTTCGGCTCATGTCATCGCACACTGAATGTGCAATACTTGAGCTTGACAAAAAGGGGTTGAGGGCGACTGTACCAGGGGTTATCCGAGGGCTCCCATCCTTCCAGTTCCTTCAGACAGAAGAAGCAGCAGGCCACGTCAGGCTCATTCTCACTGGGGCAGTGGACAAACCCTGCCCTCGCCATCTGAGAAAGGAGGGGAGAATTCACCATACAGCATGTCTACCATAATTCATAACACACACACCTCTTCATCATTACCTTTACAGCAATGACCTGGAAAAACAGTATATTAAGGGAATGCAAAGGATCGTGTAGCCAATCAACAGGAGGAATATTGAGAGATTGAGATAACTAGTTAGGCCTTTCCTACATCACTGAACTGGGGTATAATTTTTTTTTCCTGCTTGGTCCATAGTAGGGTTTCTCAACCCTGGTCATGGAGAGCCTCGGGGTATGCTGGCTTTCCTTGGTACCTTGGCGCCTCTCGATCGGTTAAAGCCGCCGGTTATGCGGTTACCTCCCCTCACACATTTTCCTGGGTGTAAATTATTGTTTGCCGATTTGAAGTGGGGAAAACAAACAAAACCCTGGCATACTCTAATCCACCAGGGTTGAGATCCCATGGTCCAGGGGGAAATGAAAGTGCTGTTGAATTTAAAATGAGACCAGAACGTTTTTTCCGTTTTTTTGGGTGACCAGAGCCAGTCATTTCATACCGTGTGTTACATTCATTTGTGGGTCCAAACCCATAAACATTCGATCTTATTAGCAATTCACGTGGAGCGTGGCACTTTTAGAGGGCTGTCAACACGTTACACGCAAATCACCGGGTAGCGGGTCTGGGTGAAAAGCAACACCGCTACAAAATCCTACACCTGTTACCACATTAATCATGCGTCTGACCGACGCTTGCTGAGGCGGACCCGTCCAGTTAAGAGGGCGAAAATGTGCACTCCCATAACATTAAGCCGAATACAATTCAAACGCTAAAAAGGATACTTTAAAATGGCCCTTTTCCAAATACAGGGAAACAGACAAATACATTCTAAGATTTAAAGCAGAAAAACCCACTGTGGTTGGCCCAGGTTCACTTTTTACTAGAGCCCGAAGTTAAACGTTGTGGGTTGACCATATATATGGGTACATTGCACGATTTGGGCAAAACGATAGATCTTCGCCGCGCACATTTCTCGCATCGTGTCTCGGCCTCGTACAATGTAGTGGCCAGCAGGCTATTAAGAAAAATATGCGACACTCTAGCTCAAGTTAGGGGAGATATGTCACAGGTTTCGTCACCAACATAGCAGTGTGTTGGCCTTCACCAGCGCGATTCGCACCTTCCTTTCAAGAGCCTACCAGCCAGCCGCAGTCATAAAATCACACAGGGCACTCACCTGTTCAGGAGTGCACTTGCAGTCTTCCAGGAAAGGCCAGTCGGTGAAGGTTTTCAGCCGTTTCTCATAACAGTACATTTGAGTGTAGGCGTGCAGTTTGTCCGTGAGCGCTTTGAAGTTGACCTTTTCGCCCATGCCTTCCCGCGAACCACAATATCAATTCCGGTGCTGCGCTCCTAAGACTTGATATATATATAGGTTGGTGTTATTTTAGTATTGTTTAACAAGCAGCCAGTCTAACAGATTAGTAACCATACATTTTTGTGGAGGTTGTCTGTCGACTTCAAAACCAGGAATGAACCCCAATTAATTTCCACATACGGAGACTGCCAACTGCAGTCCTTAAGGTAGGCTAAGCTACAGGTTTTGGAGCTGCCTTTCAGTGAGCAGGTAATTTACACATAGCTACATCACCTGGTGGTAGTTAGTTCAAACGTTTCTCTCCGCGGTTGGTGGAAAGTGGTGTTAAGAGCAAGGCATACATCGCGGTCTGCCGTTCGGATAGAAAAGAACTAAAAATGCATTGCCATACACTAGGAGAGTTGACTATTCGGGTATTCCATCAATTTAAGCAAACTTAATCTGTGCTGTAAAACGATCATGCAGAGCGCACCTTACCAAAGAGACATTAGAAAGTCTTTGCTTTGACACAATAACAACAAGGGAGTGCTGTAAACATTCACGAACGGTCTGACTCGGGTGTAATCCACCCGCACGGCCACTGGATGGAAATATAGTGTAAGGACAGGGACGTCAGTAGGATGACGGTAAACAATAATGTAAATTAAATTTATTTTTCATCCCATATGACTAAGACCAGAATCACACAAACTCAAAAAAGTCTAACATAAAGTTACAAACATCTTGAATAAAAAAAAAAACAACGAGAAGGTGAGGTGTACTGTCTGTACCACTGCCATGTTTTTTTGATGTTCAAAAGCCTTAATGGGAAGATTTTGGTGCATTTGGTATACTCTTTATGGAGTATGCTATTGTCAAGCACAGAATATGAAAGTCATATACATTATTTTACGTATGCTTAAACCTAGGAAATTCCCCATTTGATATGAAATGAATTGGGATGATATGGCAAGACGAAGAAATACAGGGCCAAGTTACATGAACAAATGTCAGGAAACATGTGTAGCATTGCTTTGGAATAGTGCTTGTTTACTTTCTGTGAAAATTAGCTGTTCACTTCAATGTCATTTTGATATGAATCATTTGGTACGCAGTCAACATTTTTTTTTACGGAGATATCTTGAGAGAATATGTTTTGTATATGTGAGTAACTGGGCTTTTTTATGTCAACAACATTTTTGTTGAGATGATTGAATACAGTAGTGATGGAAATGAACAGCTAAAAGTTTGGTTTAATGTATATAATCTCAACTTTTTTTTCAGCGTAAAAAAACCCCTTAACTTACTCACATATACAAAGTGTATGCGCTCTATACATCTGTAAAAAAACATAATTCCAAAAATCTGTCAGCGTACCAAATTATTGATAGAAAAATGATGCAAAGTTAAAACTATACTTTCAACAATATGTTTCACAGAAATGAAAAAGCAATGCTGCTTGTGTATTCATGTCTTAACACAGGTCCAGGGGGTTCCCTGACGGACTACTTACCTTGCTGCTTGCCTACACTGTTCTCCATGGGCGTTCTCCAAGTCAATCTTTTTATATTGTCATGTGCTCCACCATCTTTGTTTTGTGATTTTATCGACAGCAAAACTAAGGAGAAGCAGAAGAATACCCAGCAGAAAATTAAGAAGCAGAAGAATAAAAAAAGTTGATAAGCAATAAATACAAAAATAACCCAAGTTTGGGGCATTATTGTGTGGCTGTGTTAAGTTGTATCTGAATACTCAGTGTTTATATGAGGTCAGAGTGTACATAAGTTAATGTTTCTAAGGACTAATAGTCTGTGACCACTATGATCATTTCTGTGGTAAACCCTGAGAACTTCCAGACTCTGTATTGGGTAGGTGTGGGGTATCCGCTGCGAACTACCTGCCATCCCGATAATTCTATATAATTCTATATGTATATATAATTTAATATCTTGTTCAATAAGGGTCTAATATTGCTGTTAAATTTGGATCAGAAGTCATGTTTGATCAAATAAAAACCGCCTTCCCATGCAAGCAAAATTGTATAGCATTTATACACCCACCTGACTGTACTCAATTCAATACATTTTGTTGCGTAAATATTGAATTGCAAAAAGTAATACATTTTGGGGGCAGTTTATTTTGAGACAGCAATAAAAGGCTGTCAAGTAGTTGTCACAAATGATGAATGTACAGATCAGTACCTACATGGCTCTTAACATATCTACATATGTATGTGCATGTTTATTTAGTTTGTGTATATAGTATACATACACGCACACATGCATACACACACACACACATAGTCCAAATGCATAATACAAATATTTCCTTGCTAGGGTTCCCCAGAGATGTTGTCTGACAAATCTGTTTATCAGAGAGAGAGAAATACAGTCTCTCTGTAACCCAATCTGAAGACCTTGGGCTTGTGAAATGTGCTTACTGCTCCAAACCACTGCCTTCCTCCTCTCTCTACCCTTCTCTACCCAGCATGGGGAAAAGGTGAGTGTGTGTGTGGGTGTGCGCGCGGGTGTGTGTGCTCACGTGCACATGTGTGTGTGCTCATGAGAATATGCTCCTGTGAGTGAGTGAGTGTGTGTATGTGTGCCAGGGTGTGTGTGCTCACATCCGTGCATATGTATGCTCATGAGAATGTGCTCACGTGAGTGTGAGTGTGTGTGTGTGTGCTCATGAAAATGTGCTCACATGAGTGTGCGTGCTTGTGTGTGCACTTGCACGTGTACGGGCCACACAGTACTACAGGAGAGCTAGCCAATCAGAGAAGAGGGATATCTCTTATTGGTAGCCTGTGGGCGCCTGGTGTGTTGTTGTGGAGGAACTAATTCAGCTGTATTGGTAGGACAGCCCCAGTCGTTCTGCTGTGGATCTTTGGTCATAGCTAATGTGATATTGCCCTGGCTGTAACCTGTGCTCGTGGTGAATGCCTTTACTGACTGAGCTCACTATGTCAGGTGTTGTGGTCACTCCACAGATGCAGCAACCTGCAGTGTCTTTGTATCTGTTGCTCAATAGCTGTGACACAAGAGCTGTTGCGTGGTGCAGGAGCCACTGCTTGTTATTCACTGTCCCTATTCCTGCTAAAAAACCAAAGCCCCCTTCCTCCCTGGGCTTCTTTGCCGAGGAATGCGTCTGACTGACAATGTCTGTCTGTCTCACTGTCCATCCCCTCGCTGCTCTCTGATCCTGTGTGGGATTTTGGGTGGTGCATCCATGTATAAAATTCTCAGGAGGTGACCTCTTTCACCATGGTTTTAATCTCAACAGCTCTACGTCCCGTCTGTGTTGTGGTTTCATGATAGGGTCTCTTATATCAAGATTGGTTCTTAGCTATGATCCTCCCACCCAAGAACACACATGGCGATTGGAGAACTGATTTGTTACAAAAGACATTTGGTTGTTTGGTCTGCCTTGAAACGCATGCACCATGTTTATGCCTACGGGCCACTTACATTATTAGCTCTATTTATTTGCTTATCCAGGGCAAAAAAGCTTGCATTTGACATGTTCTCCAATTCATGCTGTAGTGGCATTTTATTGGAGTCATTCAGGTCAGGTACCTTGCTTGCTCAAGGATACAATGCCAGTGCCCCATCTGGGATTTGAACTGGCAACCTTTGGGTCACCAAATATTTGATACACCCATAAGAGGGCAGCAGCGTATTGCAGTGGATGGAGCTTGGAGCCCGAAAGGTTGAAGGTCCACTTCCTAAGTTGCGACGCTGTCATCGCACCGGAGCAGAACTACCTGAGCTGCTCCAGTAAATATCCAAATGGATAATCGGGTAAAATGAGAGCTGTGTATCTGACAGTGGATGTAGGGATCTGCCAAAGAAAAAAAAGATAATAATCTGAATGTATCGTTAGTGCACGAAGCGGGGGGGCCTCAAAAAAAGCATGTAAAAGTGCCTGAGACAAGGACTCTGTAAGTCTGAAGTCAACCCCCCTTCCGCGTGCTCTCATTGACACTCGACCCGCTCTGCACCCCCGCCATTCCTTGACAGTTGTCCTCACATACTCAACTCCTAACGTGATTGGCTGCAGGAATCTCTTTGCACTTGTTGCGATTTCTCACAGGGGCGAAAGCACGAGAGGGGAGAGGGAGAGAAGGGTGTGTTTGCTCTCTCTCTCCCCCCCCCCCCCCACAGGCACACGTTCTCTGGACTCTGAATGCGTGTGCACGGTGACCGTCGTGTGTAGAAGTTCTCATCGTCTCGCCAGAGGAAAACCACTCAAGATCTTCCTGCCTTGTGGAGGTTAACTTCCTCGCAGAGTGTTGGAGGCAAAGGCATCAAGTGCTCCAGGCCTTTCTTTACCCACGCGAGGAGCCTCTCACTCTGGGGAGGGGGAAGTGATAGCATTAATCGATTGGACAGAGTTGGGGGAAAAGAGAAGGGAGAGGGTGAAACAAGAGACGGAGGACGAGTTGTTAATGTGGGGCACAGGTAAGGCTGAAGATCTGTCTCTCCTCTGCTGGGGTTGTCTTTTGTGTTTTTTTTGGAGAGATTGTGTGATATGTGAAGTTGCTGCGATCAACATGACCATACCTGAAAAACGACCACTCTCCAGTCCATACGTCGTCAAGAGACGACATCTTTGACGTTGAGGACATGAAATATTTTCAGTAATGATGTAGTTGCTTTTAACCAATACATTTAAATAGTTCTAACCATACTTTTTAATACCTTTTAATAGTGTAACATAAATATAAGATAAACTTTTAAAGGATGTTTGTATACTTAATTGTTTTGGATTTAAAATCTGAATGTGCTTGCTTGATGTTCTGTCCAAAGTAGGGATACAGATAACAAGAATAATTGGGTAAATTAGTCAACTGAGGCTTTGACTAAGACGCATAAAAAAAAAGTTGATATTAGAATTGTGTCAATTGAGAATTGACCTACGGAACTTTGTTATGCAGTTAACAGGCAGACGCCATTCTTATTATAGCTGTGTGGGTGATGTGAGGGTGACTGTTAGGGCTGGCTGCGGGTGTGTAATTCAGCAGGGTGCTGTGGTGGATAAGGCTCCAGCACATCAGGTGAGCGATGCCCAACACAAGGGTCAACCCTCTGATAGAGCGGTCATTTGTTATCATTGGTGTGTTTATGTGTAGTTTTTTCAAACTACAATTTAGTTTTGGTTTTGGTTAGCTTGGGTTACCAATCCACCAGAAGCTAAGCTGGATGTGCAACTAATGTAATATTATTGTTGCTGTTTAAGAGGCAGAAGGGGAATTTGACACTTTGCAATAGCCAAATAGCCAGCTAATATAACTAGTTACTGAAGCTAGCTAATTTGGCAATTCTAGCTCACTGATAACATTTTTGTGGGCTTTTTGGCATCTTAAGAGCTAACCTTAACCTGTGCCAGCCAACACCAGCCAAATGACCTCTGAAATCAAGGTCATCTGGATCTGACTGGTCAGTGTAATAAGATAGTTTTGAAACTAGTGGGAGCTCACCGGACACATCTTTCCCAGACCGCTGTAGAATCCTAGGGGGACCCATGGGGTAGTCCTTGAGCCAAGCTGAGATAGGAGGGACAAGTGGGGAACCACTGACATTTGTACTGGGAGGAGGGGGCACCAATAAAACTACTGCTGGGAAGTAAATAGAAGCAGAACACACTATAGAGTTGTAGTTATGAATTTGCTTCTTCAAGTCATACGTCTGACTCTTTAAGTCATTAGTTTATTTGTGGGAATGTTTGTCATTCGCCCCCAAAGACAAACATTTGGACAGGATGATAAGGAACACTGGGACTGATGGTGATTGAAACCCACTCTTAAATCTAAAACCAAAGCATTACACAAAATAAACAAAAAGAAACAGAATTGCTAAATGTTCAACGTCTTGGAGGGAGACTGAAGAGCATTCTGGAATAAGTGGAAAAGTTTTAGAAAAATTGACCGTGATGTTTTTGGAAATGTTCCTCTCCAGAAGACTTAGTGAAGGGACACATTGGAGCTGTGGAGGTGGATGCAATAAGCCCGACGTGCCCTGAATACTAACGATGTGCTAATTTGGCCTGAGGTTCTAATTGTCGATTTTACACACTTGAGCCATAACGGAATTTATAATCAGGTTGTTTCAGGTTCAATTCACATTACACCTACGAGTGCTTAACCTGAAGTACCCAACTGTGTGAAATTGATAATGTGCAAAATTACACTGGACATAGCATCTGCCAAGCTAATATATAATCATATTAAGTCAAGCGCCTAGCGACGTGCCCATCTGGTGTTGAAGTGTTAATTTTCTTCTTAGATTGAATGTAAACTGATGCCAGGAGCTAGATCTAAAACTAACTACTGCCAAAAGATAGAGCTAATCAATAAATGAATTGCCCTAATTAAAAAAAACAACAAAAAAAACACACACATCAGGTAAAGAGAAGGACAAGGGAGGTTCTGCTGCAAGGGTCTCCAGAGCAGGGCCTCAGTGAACCAAACTGCCCCCACATTCTCCAAAATTCATTAATCAGCATCCCCTCTGCTGTGACATCACAGCACCCCCTCAGCTATGACATCACAGCACCCCCTCGGCTGTGACATCACAGCACCCCCTCGGCTGTGACATCACAGCACCCACTCAGCTGTGACATCACAGCACGGTCAATCATGCAGGATTTGTCTTCTTAGTTGACCTATTGACTTGCATGTTTGTGATGCTCGTGGCAGTTGGGTCCGATGGTTAGACAAATTCAGTTGTAGCCAGGACGTTGCAGGTTTGATTGTTAGCTGGAAATGCAGGGTGTTTCACGCTGGATCGGGCAGTCTGCTGCTGAACAGATAAATCATGGGTGTGGACGGGGATGTGGCCACGGTCCACCTGGGAGCGTTGTTGTGTCCAGGCAGTGGTCAGCTCGGCCCGGTTGTTTCTGCGTTTATGTGGTGTGAATTCGTTGTGCAGGGGGACAGGGTTAGTGAGAGTACGGAAGGGGACGTTTGTCTTTGACCATGAGTGTGAAACTGCCAGCAGTGTGCGAGGGAGTAACAGTCAACATCAACATTCCCCTGCACAGACTAGAGAACTACACACATACACACACAACTTTCGCACACATCCACACACAGATGCATATCAACACACTCTCTGACATACACACACACACACACACACTCTCTCTCTTACACACCCACACACAGACACACTCACACATGCACATCAACACACTATCTCATACACACACTATCTCTCACACACGCACAGTCACACATGCACATCAACACACTATCTCACATTCATCTCACACATACACATACACACACACACTCACACATGCACATCAACACACTATCTCACATTCATCTCTCACACACACACACACACACATGCACATCAACACACCCTCTCACATATATCTTACATACACACATACACACACACACAGTCACACATGCACATCAACACACTATCTCACATTCATCTCACACACACACACTCACACATGCACATCAACACACTATCTCATACACACACTCTCTCTCACACACACACACACACACACACACACACAGTCACACATGCACATCAACACACTATCTCACATTCATCTCACACATACACACACACAATGCACACACACATTCACATTTAGCTCTCACACACACACACACACACACTCACACATGCACCTCAGCACAATCTCTCACATACATCTCACACACACACATACACACACACACTCACACATGCATATCAACACAGTATCTCACATTCATCTCACACACACACACACACACACATGCACATAAACACACCCTCTCACATATATCTTACATACACACAATCACAAAAACAAAAACACACTCACAAGCACTCTCTAAACTGGAAGAATCATAGATGAAGTGGATAACAAATGCAAAACATCATGCAGAATGTTAAATAAGTAAATACATTTGACAAATGTCTTGAAAGTGTACAAATGCAAACCCATTACAAATTGTATATGGACAGCACGTTAACGGTTATATCAGCATGCGTATTTGTGTGCAATTCATATTCATAAGACCTGTTCTGTCCACCCTCTGAGGCACCCCTCACCAACACATATTTCCACTTAACGTTTTTATTTATTCAGAATCTTTGGTTCTGTGAGATGTGGCTCCGTGATATGCCAAGTGCAAAGGAAGGAACATCTATAGAGGTGCAGCCAGCCCACTTCACCTTTGACCTTTCTGAGTGGCCTCTAAATTCATCGGCAGGGTGTCGTGAGGAACACAAAATTTGATGTATGGTGTGTGCCCAGGCCAAACATGACGGCGCAGATCGAAAGAGTGAGAGAACAAGAGAATGAAAGAGTTTGAGAGGAGATTAGGCAGAAGAAATAAGCTACTGAAGTAAGCCGAGAAATGTGTTCTGGAGTCAAATCCCTAATAGAGAATCTTCAACTGTCCTTTAATATTTCCTCTGTAAATAACCAATTTAGGACTTGAGAATTGAGTCAAGCTAATTAAGAATACACTCTCTTTTTTGCAGTAGTTAGCCTGGTCATTTTGTGCTAAATATTTAAACAGTTTGTTCTGGTTCTGGTTTTCTTAGCTTTTGTCAGAAATTGTAATAATCACACACAATTATTTGGGAGTTTGCAGTCATTTTCTTTATTTCTAGCTGAGTAGAGATAATTTAAACTTCATGCCGTGACTGTCAAAGCAGGAATGACTCCTAATCTGGTGTCTGATATCTGCACCAGATGAGGACAGTCGAAATAAAACCATCAATGAGAGTCTAGGCTTTGTGACTCTTTAAGGGGATTTAGAATTATTTTTGGAACATTGGCTAAGGGATTAGTCCACACTGCTCATGAGAATTCCATTGAATTGTTTTGCGTGTGTATGTCTGAGTGGGACTTTCATTGTGTTGTGTGTGTGTGTGTTTGAATATGCATGTATAGTATGTGTACAGTATGTGTGAGTTTCTCTGAGTGTGAGACTGTAGTGTGTGTGTCTCAGTACCACCATATTGGTGTGATTGTAGTGTGTGGTAGCCTGTAAACTTGTGTATTCAAACTGATAGCATTCTGTACTACTCTCTGAAGATTAGTAGGTTTGTCTTGTGAGAGCTGTGTTGGCATTATTTTATTGCGCTGGTGTGTTTTCCCATTTATGTGTCCCTATTGACACCTAAATCCTCTTTTTTTAACATGTATTTAGTTGGCATTGCAGCTTTTAAAGGTTACAGTGTTTAGTAGAGTAAAATGGAAATACTGATTTCTGATCTGTCTCTTCTACCAATAGTCCCTGCTCATTCTGGATTATGTTCTGTTTTTGGTATAGACTTCAGTGTTTTTAAATAACACCTTTCCCATTTCTGCTTGGTATTTTTGACGTTTGTCTAAATGGCTGTGCCCTGTCTGTCCAATATGATCGTGCCCGTGTCCCTTCCTAGTGCGAGTGGGTTGTGCATTGCTGTATTGCTGTTGCTTCACCATTAGGGGGCGACAAATCCTATGGAAATAGACCTGAGGATGGCAGCAAGCCACAGAGAATCACAACACTATTGCAGAGTCATTAAGCTGAAGTTATGGAAATTAGAACCAAAATGGGTCCATGTGTTTCTGCTGTGGAGAGTATCCCTGGTGTCGTTAGTACTGTTGTATGTTATAATTGTTTCTCACTGGTTCCAACCAATCATAGGGCTTAGTGCAAACATTTTTGATTGAGTCATACGAGTCAGTGTTACCATGAGTTGTCAATCACTCTCCCACTGGCCATTGTAGGGTTTGCATAGACTCCATCTCCCAGTGTTCCCTCTGTCTGTAGTGCAGGAAAATCCAAGCGGAGTGGCAGGGGATCTATTATAAAGGCCTTCGCCTGCATCCTTTGTACAGTTTTCATTTAATAATGCAACCTTTTGGAGTTTGAAATTGTGCTAGAAAGAAAAAAACTATTTTTTGAAAGGGAAACTCAGGGAAAAAGTTTGATGGGCCCCATCGCACCAGGCCAACAGCTCTAACAGGGCTTGATTAATACATGCTTGGCACTGTGCATCCAACTAGACACTTTCTCTGGGTTTTATCTCCTAAAGCTGCTGCACTCCAGGGCATTTAACCCCCCGCTGTTGTTGAGGTGGACAAGGGAGGCGGGAGTTGCATTCCTCACCTGGGGGAGCACAGATAGAGGCGGGATTAGTGCCCTCACCTGGCAGTTCCCTGAATCGCTTGAATCCTAGGCCCTTGTTGTGGTTTTACTGCGGTGAAAACTCTGTCGCCACTGTGCTGTGGCTCAGGAGCGGCTCTTGTGACCCGGCGAGTTGGAGGGTTGGGTTCCTGGATGGGCAGTGCTGTTGTTCCCTGTAGCAAGGTTTTCAAATTGAACTCCCTCCGAAAATACCCAGTAAAACACCTATGTACATGGAGGCATAAATATAAGCGCTGTCAACCAATTTTTTAAACTGCTCACAACCCATAAAGACGTATAAGTTCAACGTTCCCCAGTAGATCACAGTATAACATGCGCTTCTTCCAGTGCAAACACTGTCTCTAACACACAATGCCCTTTCTCCAGGACAAAACATTGTTTTTTTTCTTCTTTAAATTGTTATTCTTGAAGAACTTTTTATCAATGATTTTACCAATGGCTGACATTATGGCATTGTGTAAGTATTTTTAAAAACACATAGACTTATATCATTATAACAGTAACATAAGTTGGACAAATTGCACTCCGATTGAATAGCGCAATGCATGCGACAGCATTACCACCACTGGCCAATGGCCTTCTCCTCCAACACTGCCTTCGCCGATGCTAAAGAAGCATCTCGCCCACTTTCTGCCCCACCACCTCCCCGCATCTTAAAAGCGACATTCCTCTCACACCTGGGCGGCTTTGCTGCGCAGGCTCTCTGCCATCTCCATTCTCACTGCACCGTCCCCAGGGCCGGCCAGGGTTGCGTGTCATTGGCCGCTTCAGCAGAAAATGAGCGTGAGCGACAAAGTCAAACCAAACTCCTCCACCCCCCCCACCTCATACGCGTAGTCCTGCAGCTGCACTTATTCCCTGGCCTGTTTTTATTCCTGCTGCCCAGCAATGTCATGTCAAGTGGGGTTTTCTCTGTGGTTGGGTGAACTAAACACAGAGACTAGTGATGCTAGGAAGCCACCCAGTGGCCACAGAATGGCGGGATTTATATGTCACTCAGCTGGGGAGGGGGGCGGGGGTGCAACTGAAGTCGTTTCCCTCAACGTTACTCCTCATCTTCCTGTTCTCTTTACCCACCCCCTCCCCTTCTGCCACACTCGTCCCCGGCTGTGCTCACCCTCTCTCGCCCCCAGGCATGAGATCTGATCCCCCTGCTCGGATTTCCCCCTCTCATGGTGACATCTATTAAAGTCCTGCTGGACCCGGGGCCCCACCCTATGGGACAACACATTAGCACTCGGTCCATTGAGCGTGACACGACCCCACCCTGAATTATTGATACCCATGCAGCTAATGAGGAAACCTGACCTCCTCCTGTACCTCCGGTACTGCCACACATGGTCGGACAGCCAGGGACAACTAGCGTACCGCACTGGAATCTTTTTTCCTGGATTGGAACCCAAACTCCACTGAACCCAAACTCTACTGTACCGCACTAGAATCTTTTTACCTGGATTGGAACCCAAACTCCACTGTACCGAACTATAATCTATTTACCTGGACTGGAACCCAAACTCTACTGTGGAACCCAAACTCCACTGTAGAACTATAATCTATTTACCTGGATTGGAACCCAAAAACTCACTAGAATCACTGGATTGGAACCCAAACTCCACTGTACCGAACTATAATCTATTTACCTGGACTGGAACCCAAACTCTACTGTACTGCAGTAGAATCTTTTTACCTGGTCTGGAACCCAAACTCTATTGTGCTGCACTATACATTTTCATATAGACATGACCATCAAACATGGGTATATAAAATATACCATAACCCTTGCTGTTAGATGGCATCACAAACTCTACTGTACCAGATGTGTACCCCCAGATCTCATGTGCAGTGGGGGTACCCCCCCTCCAAAACTATGTTAATTATATCAAATCCACATGCACAGGTCGTTCTTCTCCCAACCAATCACTTTGTATCATTTAGATTACCCTGTCTGTGTGAATGTTTTCTGTGTGAATTTTATACAGGCTGTGCTGTTTAAGTGTATGTGTTGCTGTACAGTATGCGTGTGTGTGTGTGTGTGTGTGTGTGTGTGTGTGTGTGTGTGTGTGCGTGCGCAGTGTGTGTGTGTGTGTGCGCCGTGTGTGTGCACGCAGTGTGTGTGTGTGTGTGTGTGTGTAGTCGTTTCAGGCTCTTTAGTATTCTCTTCACTGCTCTCTGACTCACACTGCACAAGCCTGAGAGAGGGAGAGGGAGAGACAGAGGCAGGGAGGGATGGATGGAGGGAGAATCAGAGAGGTGAAGCAAAAGAAACAGAGCTTCTCTACCATGGGCTCATGTGTTTACGTGTGTGTGTGTACGTGTGTGTACATGGGCATGTGTGTGTGTGTGCGTGTGTGTGTGTACATGGGTCTGTGTGTATGTGGGCGTGTGTGTGTGTGCGTGTGTGTGTAAGTGTGTACATGGGCCTGTGTGTGTGTGTGTGTGCGTGTGTGTGTACATGGGCCTGTGTGTACATGGGCATGTGTGTGTATGTTTATGTGTGTGTGTGTGTGTGTGTGTGTGTGTGCGTGTGTGTGTGCACATGTTTGGAGCCAGAGGGGACTCATCTTTTTGACAGCTCTGTTAAGCCCTTCCTTTCTCAGAGGGGTAGTCCATGGCACTTTTGCTCCATTTTCCCACACAGATATATTTTCCCAGCCATGGTTTATTCTGTGATCACAGTTGCTGAGTGAATGAGGCCTACAGGTTTCCACACAGAGATCTCCTGTGCCTGTGTAGTCAGACACATGCTGCTCCTGTTTGTTTTATCCTTTCAGTTTATTTTTCTGTGAACAGTTGTGCGTAGGGTGGGAGTGGGTAGTGGAGAGATAGAGTGATTGTGTGTTTTTTATCCTGGGCTAAGTACTGAAAAAAGGTCTGGGGCACAATAAAATATACCCCCTACGCCCCCTGTCCTTTTCTCTTCCTGTCACTCCTCTCCATCTCTGTCAATCTTTAGTTTCGTTTAATCTTGCTCCCTTCCTCCCTCCCTCCGTTCTCCCCCCCTACACACATTTTCCATTCCATCTCCTTCTCTTCCTCCTTCCCTCCCCTCTTTTTCACTTGTTCCCTCCCCCCTCCCCTCAGACAGTTTTTTGAAAGGCACAGAAAAGGTTGACAGACCACAGAGTCTCGCATTAAACAGATGATGAGGAGAGACGATGTGAACAGATTAGACACCGAACGAGTTTGAGTCACAGGGATGAAGGGAAGGGAGAGGGAGGGAGGGAGTGAGGCATGAACAATAAAATAATCAAGGGGAGGGGTGGGGGTGTTAAACCCACAAACGGGCAATTGTACCGACAAGCTGAGAAAAGAGCGAGAAAAATAGGGTGATGGAGAGAGTGAGTGGGAGAGAGTGAGAGAGAGAGAGAGAGAGAGAGAGAGAGAGAGAGAGAGAGAGAGAGAGAGAGAGAGAGAGAGAGGGGGACAGTGGCATTATTAGTCCCGCACTGTCTGCTTTCATGACTTAAACTCTGCAGGATGACAAGAGGCTGCTGGCTTTCCAATTGGTCGGGGCCGCCACCAATCAGAGCACAGGCATGTAAGGTGCCTTTAGGTTACACCCAACCCTAACAAAAAAAAAAAAAAAAAAGAATCAGAGAGAGAGGGAGAGAGAGGAAGCAGAGTGCGAGGAGCAGGCACCAGCTTGACTGTGTGTCTCAGACGGTTCTCCTGTACTTCTCTCAAACGCTCCTGCTGAGAAGAAGATCTTGTTTGCCGTTCTTTTAGGGGGATCACTGTACATCCTGCTTTTCCTGATGCGGATTTAATTCTTATTTTTGAATATTCTGGGGCTCTGCTGTTTTTTACAAATTATTATTATTGATATTATTTGTCCTCTGGGGACTTAACTCTGCCCCCTACCTGTCCCCCCTCAACCCCCCTCACAAAACAACGTAACTGCAGGAATCCTTCACCCGCTTTCCAAAATTGACATTTTTCTCCTGGTGTGGACAGAATCCACCCGGGGAAGGGGGTTGAAGGGCAGCCTTAGAAGGGGTTTTACTTTTCTAGAGACTTTTTTCCCTATTTTTACATTTTTTAAATATCCTTCCTTTGAGTAAGGAGCCACATTGAAGAGGATTTGGAGCTGTTTTCTTTGGGGGGGGGAGTCGAGGAGCAGTGAGAGGAGGAGAAACAGGCTTGGAAGAGGAGAGAAGAAGTTGCGGGATGATTTTGGGTGAGTTTTGTGTCGTTGCGTTTGAGTGACTCGTTTAGTTTTTTTTTTTTTAATGCAAAAAATAAATCCACGATAACGTGCAACTTGCACCTTCAAAAGTTAGGTTGATATACTCGCATACATGAATTCTTCCCTAAGTTAAACTCCTGATGCCTGTGTAGGAATGAATCAGCTGCTCACCAGAGCAAATCTATCAGATGCTCTCACGCGCTTTAAGAGGTGTACAGGAAAGTTGTGGGTCCACCTGACCCTGTTCAGACAGCGGTAACTGTTAGGAAAGGTGGTACAGGTGTGTTTCCCAATCAGCGGAGCACGGAGCGGCTTGGCTGTAGCGTTCTCTGGTCCGGTGGGATGGGGCGAACGGAAGAGCTCCTCTCGTCTCTGTTGAGTTGAGCGAGACGTGCGTGCGTGCGCAGGACCCCCACGATGGTGTAAACGCAGCGGTGAAGCACAGTCAGTGTTCCCATGGTTTCCTGAGCGTTTCAGCATTTCACTCACATGCTGTCTGTGACCGGAGGGCCTCCCAGGGTCCTTCCTCAGCACATAAGCCTTGCAGGGGACGTGTGACAGTGTTAGGTAAACAATAACGGAGTATTAGGTAAATGTTGAGGGAGCATTAGGTGAATGCTGAGGGAGCATTGGGTGAATGCTAGAGGCATGTTAGGTAAACGTTGGATCAATAGGTAAATTCTAAGGGAATGTTAGATAAATGTGTTACTTAATGTTGTTATATTGTGTGCATGTAAATGTTGAGTTGCAGGAGACCGTGGGTTGGTTCGGATGGAGATGTTGTTGGGCTCTATAAACCACCTGGCCACAGGTTCGAACCCAGGCGGGGGGCACTGCTGTTTTATTGTACCCTTGAGCAAAGCTCCTAACCCGAATTGCTTCCGTAAGTGTTCAGCTGTATAAATGGATGATATGTAAGCTATGTAAGTCACCCTGGGTATGGGCTGTCTGCCAAACACAGGAAATATAATAAGAGTAATAACTCAATGGGAATCTTACCCTTTGCTCCCTGTTTCCACAGGGTAAATACTCAGGGGAGCACGCTTTAGTGTCTGATAGAACTGCAGTGCTGCATTAGCCCAGAGGCGGCAGTAATGAGAGGGACCACCCATACTTAGCCAACACTGAATGTTCTGTCCCACAGATCACATCCCTGACCTGCTCACAACCCTTACCTGCTCATGTCTCTGACCTGCTCACATCCCTGTTGCTCCCATCCCTGCTGCTCACATTCCTGCTGCTCACATCTCTAACCTGCTCACATTCCTGACCTGCTCACATCAGGGATGTTCACATCCCTGACCTGTTCACACCCCTTTTGCTCACATCCCTTACCTGCTCACATCCCTGACCTGCTCACGTCACCAATCTGCTCACATTCCTTACCTGTTCACATCCCTGACCTGCTCACATCCCTTACCTGCTCACATCCCTGACCTGCTCACATCACCGATCTGCTCACATTCCTTACCTGTTCACATCCCTGACCTGCTCACATCTCTGACCTGCTTACATCCCTGCTTGCTGCTCACATCTCTGACCTGATCACATTCTTGACCTGCTCACATCCTTGACCTGCTCAAATCCCTTTTGTTCACATCCCTGACTTGCTCACATTCCTGGCCTGCTCACATCCAAAAATCTGCTCACATCCCTGTTGTTCACATCCCTGACCTGCTCACATCTGTTCTGCTCACATTCCTGACGTGCTCACATCTCTGACCAATCGTAGAGTAATCATAGAGTTTAATTCACCCTTATCCATACCCATCTGTCTTCTCCTAGATTGATAACATGTGAATCATGCTGTGACATAAAGGGACATCGCTAAACTTGATACTTGATACATTTATGTATTAAACACTTCATCATGGGTAGAAAAATAGATAATTTATCTTTTGGGAGAAAAACAACAACAATTTGGTCATTGAGTAACCTGCATATCTAACTCAGAATAAGGGTATCTGCTAAGCAAATAATAATAATGTTTGTAGATTTGTCATTGAAGTGGCTGAACATGTTCCTGTAGTTTCAGGAGGTCGGCGTTAGCTTCAGGTTAGCATAAACTGCAAGTTAGCCTTAGCTTTGGGTTAGCATTAGCTGTGGGTTAACATTAGCTTCAGGTTAACGTTAACTGCGGGTTGACATTGGATACAGGTTAGTGTTAGTGTGGGTTAGCACAAGCATTGGCATTGAAGCAGACAGCCCTAAGGGGACTGGTATAAATTTGATCTCTCACAGCCTGGCTCTTTCAGTGGGCCACAAATTCATTACCCTTACGAGCAAGAAGCAGACGGGAGATGAGGGGGTGAACAGCTGGACGCACTCAGTACAGCGGTCATTTATTTACGTCCTTGCGGTTCCCTTGTTTGTCCAATTGAAGTACGTGTGCTCCCTGCCCTTCGCTGTGTTTGGGCTTTTTTCATACATCTGCCCTCTAAAAGTTGTTATGTTATGGTGTCATTCAGCACAACTCCCCTCTCCCAGAGCTTTGTTTTCGTACGGTGTCTGTAAGGTGTGTGTTTGCTATCCAAGCCGTGTACGTATCTGTGACCTTAAGCTTAAGCTTGTTGACCGTAGTAATTGTTCTTTATCTTAATGTTGTTTATCGGTTTTTCTTTTTTATGTCATTGCACATTTTTGACAAAAAGTACCATTGTAGATTATAGCTATGTGGTGTCCCCAGTCAAGTGTCCTGAGTGCCATAATGTCGCCCAGAGCAATTAAACTTATTAACCTTTTATTCTTACAAATGAAGGTTTAAGTATGAGTGCGGGGCTGAGGGAGTCTAATGTGTGTGTGTGTGTGTGTCTGAATGTGTGCATATATCTGTGGTGTGTATATAGGTGTGTGTGTATATTTTGTTGGGATTAAATGTTTTGCATATGTATATATCTCAGTGTGTGTTCGTGTTGTGTGTGATCTATATATATATATATATATATATATATATATATATATATATATATATATCTGTGTATGTGTGTGTTTTTGAGTGATTTTTGCCAATCGTGCGAGATCCTTGTCAGAGCATGCACATTTTATTCCCCATGACCTCCGAATGACCTTGAGCCATTCACCTGTCCTCCCTGCTCCTGAGTGAGTGCTGTCACACCTACAGTATTTCCCCCTTCTGAAAAATAAAAAAAAGGGCCATGAGGGTGATCACGATGATAACGAGGATGGAGCAAGCCCCCCCCCCCCCCCCGCCGCGCATCTCCGCGCGTCGTTCTGCACCAAACCTTGGATCGCCACGGAGACACATCTCCAGTAACGCCGTCGCCAGTGTCGCACAGAGGAAAAAAAAGAAAAAAGCAAAGAGAGAGAGAGTGGAGAACTGCGGCACTCTGGGTAACCTGATCGCTGTGCGTCTGGCGCAGAGCCTCGGTCCCCAGATGTACACCCCCCCCTAACCGTGTCCTCGTGGCTGATAAGGACGGGAGGAAGCAGCGGGACCCTGGGAAGCCGCCGTTGCCGCGGCCGGTCGCTGATGTGGTCTGGCAGCGCACGTGTGTCTGAGGGGTCATGCTGAATTTGCTCTGTTTGCGTAACCGGTCCAAACCTGTCTGTGCTGTCAGCTTCGCGTTTTTGCATTTCTCACTCGCTCTGGGTAATTTATGTAAGCATGGGATCACAGACCCCTTTTTGGAGGCTCTGTCTGTCTGTTTCTGTTTGCGGGCCTGTCCTTTCTGCCCATTCTGCCCTGGTCCATTTGACTGTATCTTACTTATGGATCTGTCTGATTATTTGGCCACCTTTCTCTCTGTCGGTATCTCTGGCTCTGTCTATCTGTATTATCATCTGTGCTGCGAGTCTTCCACAATTGCCCCTGAGCGCCACCTCATTTTCCATTTTCGCTCCCTGATGTTGCATTCATCCACCAATCTCTACTTTCTGTCTTCTCTTCCCTTCTCCCTGCCCCAATCTCTCTATTTTTTCTTTCTCATCCCTCTCTCTTCCCTCCCTTCCTCCCTCTCACTCTCTCTCATGATTGGTACGCTCACCCATAGGGCAGGTGGAAGAAACTAAGAAGATCATACATACAGAAACAGGTCACCATTTTCTCACTCTTTCTCCATCCTGCTTTCACCTATCCAACCATCCACCCAGCCCTTTCAGAATGATACACTGCTTTCCCCCTCTTTCCCTCCCTCCCGCCTCCAGCTTAACTTGTTTTTATTAATATCCCCCTATCTTTCGCAATCCCTCCAATGGTGTCAAGCCAAAAAAAGCCCTGCTCACCGAAAAAAGCAAATCTTTCACTGCAAAGAGTGTTTCTGTGGTATTCGCACCTCCTCTGCACTCATCTGAAAGAGCTCACGCTAAGAGTAACTCCATTAAATTCACTTCTCCATGCCGAGAAACAGAGGAAATGTGCGCTGTAACCTTTGATACATTTTTAATACGTATTTTCTGTGGGGAATCAACTCAGCCCTGTTCACTTCAATCTGACAAATAAAATATATATACTGTATACACATAAATTAATAAATAACTTTTTGTGGTGTTGGTCAAATGTTGATTACTTGATGACGTCACAGAGACGTTGGCCAACCAGATCAAAGTGTGGTTGACCAAAGTTTGAGCGTGTAATTTTTGTGTTGAAGCCCTCCTGTGTATAGCTTCCCCCAGCACTCTTGCTGTCAGTAGTGCTAGCAGTAAGATATTTACCGCATTACTGTAACTGGAGTGATTTCTCCTGCATGACCTTTGACCTTTGAAACCAGAGTCACCACTGTCAATTCAGAACCCGGTCCCATCATTCTGAGGGGAGGCAGGAGATGGGGATGGGGATGGTGAGGGGGGGGAGCTTTGTCGCACTATGGCTAATGTCCCCCCTGCCCCCATGTGTTCATTTTAGTGTCACTGTGTGTCAGTGGATTGTCAGTAGCGACCATATTGTGCTGTAATGTATTGGCTATAACTCCTGCACTGTGATGGGGGGCTATACTGTGTCTGAGGCTGGCCAGGCCTCCAGCTCAACAGGGCTAATCAGGGTGGATGTAACAGGCTCTCCTCTCTACCCTGCTGATTTACGGTGCCGTCTTTGTCTGTGGCTCTACGGCATTAGGGGCTACAGCAGGCCTTTCACTGGGGGTAGTAGTGATGTCACTGAAGATTTACACACACACAAACCCACATGTACTCAGTCACACACACATTCACAGACATATGCACACACACAGTCGCACAGATGCGCTCACACAAACACGCACATATACTCGCGCACACATAGACACACACTCAAATCATGCTTTGGATCAGATTTTGTCAATGCTGTCATTGCTGCTGCATTGGTTCGCTGTGTGTGGTATGCTGCATGCCTCGACCATAACAGTAAAAAATGTCATCATTACACCTGTGAGTTACTTCAGATTGTATTTAGATGATTCATTTTTGCCATTAGTTCATTAATCTACCATCTGATCAGACAGTTCTGTGCTCTGCTCTTAATTAGTTGATCATCTGACATTTTGGCTTCAAACTGAATACGCCTGTACTGTTCACAGCAACAGCCTGTTCTAACCTTATTTTAGTTAAATATCAAACTTAAAGCATTGCTGGCTAGCCTATTTGGGTGAGAAAGGCCTGCCATTCATTAGCATGCTGTACATTATACACCAGCATTATACTTTCCCACTGTAGATCTGGAACCAGGCTGGCTCATTATACCCCTTTCTCACTGTAGAGCTGGAACCAGGCTGGCTCATTATACCCCTTTCTCACTGTCGAGCTGGAACCAGGCTGGCTAATTATACCCCTTTCTCACTGTCGAGCTGGAACCAGACCGACCTGAGCTGGAGCCAAAGCTGGCTTACTAAATACAGTGTGATGGCTTTTCTTTTATATTACCCTCAGCCAGTGTTGTAGTTAAGTCAATTAACCCCAAGTCCAAGTCGAGTCTCAAGTTACCAGTGTTCAAGTCTGAGTCCAAAATGAAGTCGAGAATGAAAAGGAAAAAAAATCACATTCCCAGTATCAAAGATGGAAAGGTCTAATTTGAGATTACAAAATAAAAAATAGGAAGAGGCACTGAATCTAAATGTAATCTTTATTTCCGTCTTTTAATGATTTGATTGGATAGCACTGTGGGTACAAGTAGGGCGTGTGTGTATAATAATAAGGAGCTTTCATTATAACAACGCAACAACACAGAAGGAGCAGCCGGGACTTCAAGAGCACCTACTGGTTCTCTTTTTGAGTTTTTGATGAGATAAAAACAACAATCTAAGTCAACAGTGTAGAGCATGTATTTAACCCACTGTACGGTAATATGTCAGTTCTCATGCAACAAAAACAGACATGCATGTTAATGGAGACATACTAAAGTTGTCAGACCAACTCTCCCAAACCATAATGACATTATCTTTCACATTTGACACTCATTTTACATTGACATTTTAAGCATTTAGCAAATGCTCTTATCCAGAGCGACTTACAAGATGTGCATTAATACATGGTAGTATGAACAATCATAGTTAGCGCACGAGATCAGTGCAGTAATACATCAATAGACATGATTGCAGGCATCTCCGTACCATACCTGTAACACCGGGAAGGAAAAGGTTAGTGTAATTTTTTTAAAACATTTTTTTAGGAGTATAGTGTTGAACAGGTAAACAGTGGTGAAGACAATTTTGCTAGATGGACAGAGTTCAGTGGTAGTGGAGTCTGAAGACGTAGGTTTTGAGTCAAAACAAGTGATTCCGCGGTCCTGACCGATTGCGGGAGGTCGTTCCACCAGCGAGGGATCAGGACAGAGAAGAGGCGAGACCGCGAGGAGCAGCTGCCAGGCGCCTGGAGGGAAGGGACAGTCAGTTTACCAGAGGAGGCGGAGCAGAGGGGTCTGGGAGGGGTGTAGGGAGTGATGAGTGACTGGAGGTAAGGGGGAGCAGTACCTCTGGCCGCTTGAAAAGCAAGCACCAGTGATTTGAATCTGATGCGTGCTGCGATGGGGAGCCAGTGCAAAGAGGAGAGTAGAGGGGTGACATGGGTGAACTTCGGCTGGTTGAACACCAGCCGAGCGGCAGCGTTCTGGACTAGTTGCAGTGGCTTGATGGCACAGGCTGGAAGGCCTGCCAGCAAGGAATTGCAGTAGTCCAGACGTGAGATCACCAGGGCCTGGACTGGGAGTTGAGTGGCCTCTTGGGTGAGGAACGGTCGGATCCTCCGGATGTTCTGGAGGGAGAATCGGCAGGTCCGAGTGATCGCTGCAATATGACTCGAGAAGCACAGCTGGTTGTCCAGGGTTACCCCAAGACTCCTGGCAGACTGGGATGGAGACACTATGGAGCCTTCCACGGTGATTGACGCATCAATCATCGGGGAGCCCTTTGCTGGGAGGAAGAGCAGCTCTGTCTTCCCCAGGTTCAGCTTCAGGTGGTGGGTGGACATCCATGCGGAGATGTCAGCCAGGCATGCAGAGATCCGTGCCGGGACCTGGGTATCAGATGGAGAGAAGGAGAGAAAGAGTTGTGTGTCATCAGCATAACAGTGATAGGAAAAACCATGAGCAGAAATAACAGAGCCAAGTGACTTGGTGTACAGAGAAAATAGGACGGGGCCTAGCACCGAGCCCTGCGGGACTCCTACTTTTTCCACTCTGTGTATCAGTCCCAAATAGTGAACACAAAAAACACTAGCTGCACAACCACAAGCAGGCTTGATTGCTCTGGCAGGCTTGACGTTGCTCATAAATGTCCTTTCGTACATGTACACAAATATTATTTCACATAGATCATACACAGCAGCATAACATCCTTGCTTAGTACAACTATAAATAACACATATCGTTCATTTACAATAGTCATTGCATATGAATTCCTACAATACATTAGTACTCACCGTTGTAGCTATGACAATAACTAGCTCTACTAGTAGTAAATTCAGTGACACTAGCCAGCTAATGTCGCATGAGTTACAGTTAGTATTAGCACACTTAGCAACCATTAGCACATGTTGTTACACTCATAGATAATTAGCTTTCCGGAAAAAAACTTTAAAAAACTCATAGCTAAATGGTGATTGTGACAAAGATTTTTTAATAATATACTGTATATTTACAATTCTCTCCTTACCATTATTATAACTGGATTTTGCTAGTTGCGTAAACTGGAACTTTACTCAGGGTAATTAAACATTAACTAAACATCTGTTTAATTTACCTTACTAGCATTACTATGATTGGCGACTTGGCACAGCTGAATTGGTGGCTAGCAAGCTAACTATTGGTTATAGCTAGGTTAATCTAGTTGACTAACAGGATTGAAAACATTCAATATGGCTAGTAAGTTATAGTTGCTATACATGAGCAAATGAATCAACAAAGTCTGACTGTATTAATAAAGCTATGGGCTGCTACTGTAACATTAGCTGGCTTGGCTAACTTGTCTAGCTAGTAAGTCATGTTAGCTTAATACAAATTGACTTCTCAGGATGCATGTGGGCTAGGCCCCTGACAAAATGTTATATCATTCAAAGTTTGTCCTCAATTTTTCTCTTGCAATGCTGACGTTTTATTTATTTATTATTTATTGACAGTATAATTTATAAATGCGAATTTGATCACTCTCGGTATTGCCACCGACATCTTGATAAAGTAGTGTCCCTCACTTATCAAACGTTCCACATCACTGTCCCGGATGTGTAGTAACAGGTTGATCAGGGAAAATACCATTGAAAATGATTAACTAAATGCCAAATGACCGTTATGTAATTACAATATAATAATTTAGATATGTACATTTTTTATCACATATTAATTTATGGAATTTTAGACACGTGTAATTAGGTCTCTCTGATACTGCAAGTCCAAGTTCAAGCCCAAGTCACCAATCTCAAATGCAAGTCGAGTCATGAGTCATGAAAATTGAATCCTGGACTCAACACTGAAACAACACTGCCCCTCACTTTACCAATGATGCAGTGATGGGAATAGTGTACAAAAATGAAAGACAGAAAAAGGGTTTGACTATGACATTGTTATGTTTTGTTTTTTTAAACAAACACGTTTCTCCAGACTCCAATGCCCAATTACTCTGCACTGTAGTCCATGAAGGTCACTGCACAGTCTAAAACTGAGTCAAAATGGCTGCTGGAATACATATTGTAATGTATTATATTACCAGTGCAAAAGCAAATGATCTGGGCTCCTTTTACCTTTCACACACACACACACACACACACACACACACACACACACACACACACACAAACACACACCAAACACGCACACACACACACATTCTCTCTCTCTCTCTTTCTTTCTTTCTCTCTCTCTCTCTTTCTTTCTCTTGCTCTCTCTCTCTCTTTCTTTCTCTTGCTCTCTCTCTCTCTCTCTCTCTCACACACACACACACACACACACACACACACACACACACACAAGCAAAGAACGTGTAAAGGAACTGAGAGTGAATCCTTGCTACTAGGACTGATGTGTTCTACACTGCAGCTGTGTGTCCCTGCTGTTGAAAGGGAGGGAGAGAGAGAGAGAAAAGGAGAGAGAGAGAGAGGGAGAGAGAGAGAGATTCCTCCTGTGTTTGGGGAGAAGACAGCTTTTATCCCAGGAGTAGCTTGTCCTGCAGAGATTTGCAGGAGTGCATTCCTGTGGGCTCTACTGTCGTTCAGCTAAGGTTTCACTTCAGAAAAATGCCATCGATTCTCCTTGGAACACAGCAAGGTCGGAGGGTGGGGGCTACAGGAAACCGGATGGGTGGGGGGGGGGGGGGCAATGATGTGATAGGTGCCCCTGGGACAGATCATTTCGTTATGCTTGGAGCCCATGGACAAGACTGTGACTGATCTCACCTCATTACACATTGACATACACACAGATGCACACAGTCACATGTACACACACAGACACAGGCACATGCACATGCACACACACACACACACACACACACACACACACCTATGCACATACGATGATGCACACACACCAATATACAGTACCCTTCCAAATGATTCACTCCACACTCTTGATAAAGATGAGCAAAGAAGGCTGTATAAAATAAACAATTATTGTGTGCTGTTGTTACAGGTAATGACGTGATGGCCGTTTGCTCAAACAAATGGGATATTTTATATTATATAATCGACAGTTTTGCATTTGAGGTGAGCTACTACTAATATTAGTATGCACGTACGCTTGAGAAAGGGCCTTGACTTGAACCTGGATTGCTTCAGTAAATACCTAGCCATATAAATTGATGATATGTAAACTCTTAGCTGTGTAAGTCTTGCTGGACGAGGCCATGCACTAAACACACAGATAATTAAGTCATGTAATGTATAATATTGTGCACTAACTATGATTGTTCTTACCTTGTATTAATGCACATCTTGTAAGTCGCTCTGGATAAGAGCGTCTGCTAAATGCTTAAAATGTCAATGTAAAATGTATAACCTTCTGAAACAGACTTTGAGTGGCTGCAGGTTGTCTTTAACATAAAAAAGTAATAAAGATATCAGACACAGATTTTCTTGAGCATGTTCATATGAATGGCAAGAGAAGGAAGATAAAAGACTCACGCTTGTGCCCTCTAGACCTCCCTTCACCTGCCCTCCCTTCCCAAATGCAGGCTTCTGCTGTGCTGCCACCGTGAGCCTCACCTTCGGTGCATTTTGGAAGCAGGCTCGGAAATGTTAGCCAGAAGGCAGGGGGGGGTTGGGGGTATGACTGTGCGGAGCGTCTGGAATGCACACCTGCCCTCTGTGTGCTGTGAGCTGGAGTGGAGGGGGGGTGCGTTAAGCGGGAAATTAGCTGGGGCTGTGCCCTGACCTGCCGTTGCAGTGCTGGCTTCTGCCTGGGGGTAAAGGAGTTGGTGGTGGTGGTTTTGGTGGGGGGGGTTCTGAGGGTGTGGTTAGGAAGGCTATCAGGGAGCTAATGGTGCTCTGGTGCCTGCAGTGAACACTCGGCTACTGCTCAGCGATCGATCCAAGGTTACGTGCCTTTAATCATCATCATCATCATCATCATTATCATCATCACAGGACTGTAAGGTGCTCATCCAACAGGAAACAAGTCACCACTGGTTTGTCGCAATGCAGGAGGTGACCACTTTCTCAGACAGCACGTTTCCCCAGAATATGTGTGTTTATATAGTATCCTGCCGCTGGCTGGTCTGGTCCATATTGCCCTGGAACCCTTTCTCTAAGGCCCTAGGCTGCACAGTCGCCAAGGACAACCAGCCCGCAGCTGGAAATGCTGCTGCTAGTCCAGCAGGGGGTGCTCTTCCCTCCCAGGCAATTACAATACCCAGTACCTTATTGCTGAGACAGGGACACAGTGCTGTTGGAAGAGCCACCTTTTGGTTGCCATGGAAGACTTGTACACTTCGCAAAGCATAGCAAGTTGTCAGGGCCCAAAATGCAGTCACAAAAACAACACACACACACACACACACACTGTCTGAGCTTGCTGAATTTATGAATATGAATTTGCAGTTCTACTGAATTACTGCTGCATTTTAAACAATGCAGTGGTGTGAACACATTGTAAAGCACTGCTGCGGAGACACAACAAATCAAATGCGGATAGAAAACAAAACCCACTCAGTCAGCTGGCGGGGGGGGAGCGGCACAGCAGGCCAACAAGGCAGAAGCAATCGCACCCATGCAGGGAGGCTTCTGATTTGACTCGTTGTGATGTGACGTGACGCGAGGCGATGTGATGTCATGTGACGTGATGTGGGCGCTAACTCCTGACTTAAGCGGAAACATGGCTGGAGACTAGAGAGTGTGGCCGACCTAGAGGAACTGCGCCATTTCAAATGATCCCACTCAATCTTGTGTCATCACACTCACAAACCTAAATCTATGCTTGGAATCCCCTCACTGTGAAAGCATTACTGAAGTCTGGCACCTCTCTGTCTAATAACATAAGTTGTAGCTACCCCTGTCCTCCCACTCCTTCACTCTCCCCATCTGTACCACACTTTCTCTCTCCCTGTGTGGGCTTACCTAAACTTGAAGTTTTAGGTAAGCCCTCTCCACAAACAGACATTCAGATGTTTTAATTTGAGAATGATTGGGTTTGCGAATGATGGTTTGCGATTTTGTGGACCTTCGCTCTGTGATTCTTTGATCCTCAATGTGACTCAATGTGCTTATTCTCTTCGTGTCACTTCTGTTTAAGTTCGAACCCCCACCAACGCTGGCCACCCCCCACCCCCCATGTCAGATCACAGCAAAGCCCCCGGGCGCATCAGTGCCACTACGGGCACACGGACACAAGACAGAACAAATTAAGGTCAAAAACAGACCGCGGCTCTCGGTCCGCAATGACGCTGAGCTCGTCCCTGCCTTGCTGTCGTCCCACCGGTCACGTCAGTGTTGTTTACAGCCCCCTACTCCTCTCATCTTGCATCCTTTTACAGGGCTGGAGATGTTACAACATTGGGGCTGCTCACCTTTTCTCAAGGGTAAAACCACTGTGTCACATGTAGGATTTCTTGGTTATGCGCCTAGTTTTCCTGAACACTTCCCTCCTCAATGCCCAACCAAAAGGCTGGCCAGCAGAGCCAGGACTCCTGGTACCAAAACTAGGCTTTTTTTTCTTTTAATGGCAGGTAGCCCAGAGGGTTGTTGGGTTTGGTGGATGAGGCAGGTCCTGTAGTTACTTGACTTTTGTTTAAGTTTGCAGTATTGTTATCTGTTTATTTATACGCTAATTTATTTACCATATTCTCTTATCCAGAGCAAGTTGAAAAGCTAAGGCAAGGCACATGTAGCGCTCATCTTAAGAGCAACAAGGAAAAGGGCACAGAGATGGTTAGAGAATAGTGAGTAAACAGTGAATCCTGCGACAAAGGTGTCAGTATAGATTTATACAAATACACTGCATAAACACTGCCAGTCGGATAAAGGGTCTGCAGACTATTTGGTGATAAAAGGACTGACACTGTTGCTTACGAATTTGGCTTTACCCTACCCCCCCACCCACACTTTGTCCTCTGTGCGGAGAGCGCCGTCTTGTCTTGCTTGTCCCGCTGCCTTGTTTCCCCCTCGGCTGATTCGGGGGGTGACGACGTCAGACCGCACCCCTGCCAGTCATCACCTCAAGGTCGAGTGTCCAATTCTGCGGGTGTGAGCAAACTCCACGTGGCGGGGGGGGGGGGTAAGCTATAGCTGTTGGGGGTCACCTTCACACAGGGACCACGTCCGAGAGGTGCAGAGATTCTGACTGGTCCTGGGACCTGTGGGGTCCATCTATGTTTCACTTGAACACTAAGCAGGGCATATCCCCCCCCCACCACCATTCCCCCAGTTTCTATAATCTTCAGGGTTTATGAACATCAAACATCTCAGCAGCAAAGCGGTCTGCGTTAGCTCGGCGGCGGACGGTTGGGTGCAAGGAGGGAAAACACTTCTGCCTTTACGAACTCACCAGATTGTCAGCCCCCCCCCCCTGGAAATGCTGCCATCTTCAGAAGCAGATATTTATGGCTTAGTAATGGATGCACTGTGGGGGGCGGTTGAGGGGGGAGGAGGGGTAAATGTGGATGTGGCCCCAGCTTCTGTGGGATATTATTGGTACCAGTTTGGAGCATGGGGGTGTTTAGGATATGTAGGGTGTAATCAGTAATCAAAGGTTGTTGGGGGCCCCAGCCTTGTAATTGGGGGGTGCTTTGGGGGGATGATTGGGAGGCGGGGGAGTCGTGTTGAAGGTGACCCCAATCTGTGTAGGATGCCATCGTCCGGCTTCTCTCCTATCAGCAGACGACAGCCTCTGCTCTGAACAGTCATGACAAGCGTCTCCTCCTCCTGTTGTCACCTTGGGCTAACCAAGCCCATGACCTCTAAAAATGCTGTCTATTCTGTCTCTGTCTCTGTCCCTCTCTCTCTCTCTTTCCCCATTCCTCGCTCCCCCTCTTTCTTACTCTCCCCCCATACATCCCTCCCTCTCTCATTTCTGCTCTCCATCCTTCTCGCTCCACTGCTCTCCTGTCATCAGTCTCTCCCTGGCTGTTCATCTCTCTCCCACGGGCTAATAGACATGAGTGGACTGGTCCAGTGTTGCCAAGAAATGTTAAAACAATGCAGTGCAGTGATGGAAAACAATACAAATGGGGCATTGTACAATCCGACCCCATCACTAATCCAACCTCACTCCCCACCACACACATACACACACGTGCACAAATGCACCCCTCTTCTCCCTTCCATTTCTTTCTTTCACCCCTTTTTTCCTTCCTTTCATCCCTTTCACATTCTCCCCCACTTTCTTCTCTCCCTCTCTTTGTTTCTCTGTTCTTCTCTCTCTCTCTCTCTCTCTCTCTCTCTCTCTCTCTCTCTCTCTCTCTCTCTCTCTCTCTCTCTCTCTCTCTCTCTCTCTCTCTCTCTGCTTCTCTATTTTTGTCAGAAACAATCACTGGATTTTCCGACTGACTGCTCAGCACTGCCGCAGTCAGAGGCATGGGAGACAGGGAGAGAGGGAGAAAAGGAGACAGAGAAAGAGGGAGAGAGGTGAGAGAGAGAGAGAGGGGGTGAAAGAGAGAAGAGAGATTGGGAGAGAGAGGGAGGGAGGATTTGGGGATGCACAGAGACCGACAGAGTAGGGGAAAGAGGTAGTCAGACAGAAAGAGAGTAGGAGGAGGATAGAAAAGAGAAAAAGAGAAATCACTCCTTTGAAATGGGGAATAGAAGAAAGGACTGATACAGGGGGGGAAAAGTATATAAATAGCACTATATCCACCTCCTATGCTGCTCCTGGTGAATTTGTAAAGCCACTGTAGCCTGGCGCTCCACAGCGCTACTGAGCAGTGCTGCTGAACACACCACCAATGTCACCGCGACGCCCCGGCAAAACCCCAAACAGTACGCACTGAACAGCATGTGTCGTTTGTTACTGTATGCCGTTTTAAAATAAGACATGCTGCAGGCGAGGGATGGAGGGAGAGGGGGATTACGGCTGGCTAATCTCCCCTGTAGCTGTTTTTGCACTGAAACCCAGACAAACACAGACTCCTGCTTCAACACCTTTGTTACACGCGCACAGCAGTGGTCCATAGGTATTGAGCCCAATTCATAGAGCCCGGGTTCGGGAAGCCCTGCACCAAAATGCTGGCCGTAGGGAGAATTTCAACCCCCTCCCCTTTTGTTATGACAATTTTATTTTTGGAAGAGTTGGTGGTGCCAATGAGAGATTTGTCGACAGTTAGGTGTTAACGTGCATTGCGAGAATTACTTCCCTCGGGAGTAAAATATTTTGGCGCTACATCGCCGGAGCAGAGCCCTTACATTCGTGATTACAGGAGCAGTGATGACGTCACACCTCTTCACAGGCCACCAATCAAAAAAGGCCCGTTAAGCGCAGCAATCAGTGCGTGACGACCCTGCAACACAATTACAAATAAGGATTCTATTCAGCACGATCACAGCAAGCGGGGGTGGGATCAGCTGAAGACTTTGCACAGCGGAATGGCTGGCAGTCTAACGCTGGGTTGCGGAAAATAGTCACTGCTCACCAGAAGGTTGTAGGGTATGACAGTGAAGCATTGAACGGTGATGGCGAGCATACTATCTAGGTAGCAAGCTACTAGTCAGGAAAGCAACAATCATCATATACAGCTAGTGAGACAGCTGCTGTCATAGAAACACAGCAGTGACACATAGCTCATAGCTCACATTAGAACTGACAATCTTTTATCCCACTCCCAATTAAAAGCATAACTTGGGGAGCACCTGTCAAAACATATGTGCAACTTTGGTCAGGCGAGCCTGTTTATGGACATTTTTGATTGACCAAACCTATGAGAACAGATACATTACATTTCCTAGTCAACATGAACAACTCTTTTTTGTCTGTACCATTTATAGCAGCTTTCTTGCAGTCTGTAGTGTTCAACGTATGTGTAGTCTATAGTATTCTTATAGTATTGTCATGTGTTCACTGGGGATGTGCCCTTTTACAGCCATTTTACCATCATAAATTTCCCGAATGTGAGCTGTGAAATAGTGTTTAGTGCTGGTAATATCTAGTCTTTTATAACCGCATTTAATTGTATAGAGGGGAATGGTACTTTTTTAAGGTGCCGTCCTTTTGAAAGGAAATCATGCTATCTTCACCCGCGCGTGTGTGTGCAGTCTATCTGTGTGTGTTTATGAGTTTATTTTATAGAGTAGCAAAGAAGCAGCAGCAGATAGAGAAGCAACGGAGGGGGAGAGAGAGAGAGAGAGAGAGAGAGAGCGCGAGAGAACGAGAGAGAGAGCGCGAGAGAACGAGAGAGAGAGAGAAGAGTGGGAGGACTGATTTGGGATGCACGGCACGCAGAGTCGGGATAACCATCTTTTCTGCAGTCCTCCTCCAGCGCGCTGTTTGCTCAATCATCCCTTACTGCAGCGAGAGAGAGAGAGAGAGAGAGAGAGAGAGAGAGAGAGAGAGAGAGAGAGAGAGAGAGAAGCGACGGAACCACACAGAGAACAGAAGAAAATAGGAGAAGGGGGGAAACGGCGAAGCAGGAATGAGGAAATGAATCATGATTTGAAACCGAGCAAAGGATCGACCGCAGCTGCCCCGCATAGCACTGCAGCCGGACTGCGCAGGCAGTAAAACATCACACGCGCAGCTGTACCGCTATATATGCACGTGTTATGAGCATATGCAGCAATCTCAGTCAGTTTCTTCTTATTTTTCGGTACTGCGTTGCACAACATGAAGTCAGTACTTTAGTCTACCGCATACACCAAGTGTTACAACTGCTGTCCTTGCTCTGGGGGAATTTCACCAAAAATAAATGGGGATTAAGCACACAATTTCTCCCGTCTCAAGCTCCTCTCCCCTAGCGCCTCTGCAACAAACCCCCTCCCCCCCAACACCGCCTTCCTCCAAACAGCACACCCCCACCTCAGACTCAGGCTTGGGCACAGGGTAATTACTCAGATTGTATCAGCTGTCAGTCAGCGGTGGTGAGCTGAGGCCCTGCTGCCTGTGGTACGCATACTAGCAGCACGGCAGCTTCAACAAGCTCTGGATGAGAGCGAGATGGGGGAGGCGGCTGGACTCAGCAAGAAATAAATCATTACAATGACAATAATACTAATAATAATGAATCTACTCTCTCAAAGCATTTGGCTGCTGTCAGACCCCATCCACCATCTAAGGGACAAGTGGGAGTAGGAACACACACACATTCATCCACATGCACACACGCATTTTCTCTGTCTGTCTGTCTGTTTCTGGTGCCTGTGTCTGTCTATATCTATCGATCTCCTGATCACTCTATCTTTCTTTCTCTCGATCTCTATCGCACTGACTCATAATGTCTTGAATCTTATATCACAGATGAAGTGCAGGATGCGATTCAGGGTTTCCGAGACAGAAAGCCTCCTTTGGGATCTGTAATTTTGAAATCTTCTGTTTTTGGAGCCCTTCAAACATGGCTTCCGTCTCTCACTGTACCTTGGAGTTCGCTCCAAAAACACTATCAAAGGGAGGAGCAGGCTTAAGTCAAACAGAGGAAAACTGGGTGCCATTTGGTAATGTGCGAGGGGGCTGGAGTCATTCTGTGGGTTATTTGTGTGTCACATCTAATGTCTCAATAGTGTTGTGATGTACATCAAATGATGTAATGTGATGACACATTTCACATATTTATTTAATTTATTTATAGGACTCAATTCCGAGTGAAGACAACAATACACAGAATTAAATACTAATACAAAATATTGCTTAAAGCAATGGGGTTTAGGATGGTGTTTTTTCCCCTATTCAGTGAAATTGCTGTGAATTTTTCCGAAGCAGAAAAAAATGTTTTGTAATGCTAATCTGTTGTGATCTTTCTAGACCCTATAGATGGTAGATAAGGTTTGATTCTCTGAGAAACTGCCGCTTCAATGGAACATTTAAGAAGATCAGATTAAGAATGCCGGCCATAGAAGCGTCTGTTTGGAAATCTACTGTTTTTACATTTTCAAATGGCACTCACCTGACCTTCGGCTGCTTTTCAGTCTCTTGGTATATGGATATGGATTTATTTCCGCATGGTAACCGAGCTGTTGGTTTCTCCTGTGATGTGTTTCATTGAACAAAGTCATCCTGTCTGTAAAGACAAAGGCCCGGCTGTGCGTTTTGGATGTGTGCAGTGTGCAGCCGGGTTATGCACGTAGACCACACAGACACACATTATTATCATTGTATTAACATTAATAGAATTTATTTTGGTTGGCTGATTTCCAGAGTCAGGGCAACTCAGGCATGTTTTACTGTGTCGGAGATAACAAATGGGATTGGCGTATCCAATCCTGTAGTAACTGTTCTGTAGGCCCGGTTTCCTCACAGCTACAACACCACTCTGCTTACAGAAACACTCTTACTCTTGTGAGACGTCTACTGGGATTAATATAGGGTCAGATATGCGTTGAAATGAGAATGGCATCCTGTCACATGCGCACACTGTGAGTTTAGGCGTTGATTACAGGTGCTGGTCTGCTTACTTGTGAAAATGGGGGTTGTGTCAGTCAGCTTTGTCTCTAGCTTACGCCAGTCTTGTTCCGGCTCCACAGTGGAAAAAGGGGTTGCTGGCAGTTTTTGGCAACTTTTGTGCTCCTTCTGAAGACGGCCCTCGTTGAGGAATACGACTGGAGCCATTTTTGGCACAAAAGCTAGTCAGTGTAGATCACCTGACCAGCCCTCCCCTCCCACACTACCTCACCCTCTCTCTGTTCATAGCCTCTAGGAGGAATGAGGGCTGTTCTTTTTTTCTTTCAGAGTGAACTGGGTTAATCCACTCTTTTTGTGTTGAGTGATAGAATTTCATACCTGCGGGGGCAGAGTGCTTTAAAGGGTGTGGGGGCTGAAAGTGTGGGGGGGGAGAGAGAGAAAAGGATTCCAATTGTCATAGAGAGGTGTGTCTCTCTCTTTTAATTTCTAAATGGAGGGATGGGGGAAGGGAAAGAAAAGAAAAGAACAGGATGGAGTGATGGAATCAAAGATTGGGAAACGGCCTTAGGGGACAAAACAGGCAGGGAGAGAAGAAGGGAGGGAGAGGGAGGGAATGAGAAAGAGAGGGAGAGCCTCCGTCTTTGGCATGTGGTGACTTCTAGAGTGGGCTCACCAGCCCTGTGCTGTGGAGTTAATGATCCTTCTAAGACTCCCTCCCTCTCTTTCTCTCCCTCTCTCCATCCTTCTCTGTTCTCTTCACTCTCGAAAATAATGGTTCAATTAAGGTACACTTTTGTTCCTCAGGGTACAAATGTGTTCATTGTACCCTCAAAGGTATGCATACTATCCTTCATGATACGGTTTTTGTACCTTTTCCCAGTGAAAAAGGTACAAATTGAGGAAAGGTACAGATGTGTACCAAGGTATGGTAATGAATCCTCATTCACACTGGCAGCCATATTGGAATGAAAATGAGGCTTGTACTGCAAGCAACATTCTTTTTCTCGCAAGGGTACAATTATATTCTGCTGACTAATGGTACAAGTCAGTATTCTACAGGGGCACTGCCACAGTGACGAAAAGTATTTGTACTTTAATAGGTAGAACATGGTACCTTTTTTCTGAGTGTGTTCCTTTTTTTCTCCTGCTATCCCTCTCTTTCTTGCTCTCTCATATTTCTCCCTCCCTTCCTTTCGATCTCCCCATCCCTCGTCCTCTCTATCTCCATATCTCTTTCATCCCCAGAGGACAAGTTTCAGCGCTGAAGCCATTGACGCTGTGTTTGTACCTGTGATGTATTTCTCCTGCAGTGAACCCAGAGTCCTTTCACGCGAAAGGAAAGCGGTCTTCACACCCCCCCCTGGATCTACTGGCCGCGCACTCAGATGCGCCCTACAGCGGCGTACCCTTTCAGACGGGTCTCAAACGGACAGGGGCGTATCGCCTTACGAGGCGGCCCTCATTTATTACCCCAGAATAAACTGTAGGAGGAGCAGACGATAGAAACCTGAGAATGCAAGAGGCCGGACAAAAAAGAAAAACAGGAGATGAAAGAGAGACAGACAGAGAGAAAGAGAGGGAGGGGAAGAGAAAGAGAGAGAGAGAGGGTAAAAGTAAATAAAGAATGATCAAATCTGGTCCACTGACCCCCTTGTTTGGCTTTACAGTTTGTGTCAGACAAAGATCTCTCTGGGCATGACATCCATGATACGCAGAACAATGCAGGGTGTGTGTGTCCTGGGTTTCATTTGCTAAGGCGTCCCTTACAGCAGCAAGTGACCGTGCTTGTGTGTGCACCAGCACACCTACCCCAGGTGTAACATGCCAGGTGCTGTTGGACCAGTTTTACCTCTCTTCCTGTGTGTTTAACTGCCCTCTCCTGTTTAATACATGATAATAATATATCATTATAGTTGAATAATAATGTAATGATAGTGCACTCCCTATTATTAAGGGGTTTGGAACCGCTCCCACGCAAGTTACCTCGGTCTCCTTTCCTGCTGCCACTCCCGATTGGCCGAGATGAGGGTCTGCTCGTCTGGCGCAGAGCGGTGTGGTTACCTTTGGTGACCAAGCCTCTGGACTCATGCCATAAAGGAACCAGGCATTCATCGCCGAGGCAAGAGGAGGCTGCTCAGTGCCCCTCATTACTCACGTTCCTTGCTGTACGCTGTTATTACTGTAAAGAATCGCCATGCATTTTCATCACAAAATGCAATACTTCTGTCATAATCACTGTTATCACTGGATCACCTTCAT
This sequence comes from Aldrovandia affinis, assembly GCA_029706075.1. Classification (NCBI taxonomy): domain Eukaryota; kingdom Metazoa; phylum Chordata; class Actinopteri; order Notacanthiformes; family Halosauridae; genus Aldrovandia; species Aldrovandia affinis. The sequence goes on from JAINUG010000101.1 coordinate 1,806,931, forward strand.
CCAGAGATGGGGTGGCCAAGCCATGCCCCCCTGAACAAGGAAGGTCAATGTCTTTCTGACCCTTTGTGGCTTGGAGTGTGGTGGCTGTTGGGAGCGCTCTGGGCTAGAATGCATTAGCGAGTCACTATCTACACGTCATACGGTTTACACATCATGTGTTTACGCAGCGGGATATTTACTGAATAGACTCAGGTTAAGTGCTTTTCTCATAGTACCAATGGCAGTCCCCTCCCTCAAAGATTTGATCATGTGACTCACTTGTTACAAGCTGAAAGCCCATAGTATGAACTCCACACTCCTTGGGGAACATTACTGAAGCTAACGGTAATTATACCACCCAAGCCAAAGCTATCGTAATAAAGACTATAACAATATCAAAGTCTATCTGCATCTAAGCAGTCTGCTACAGCAGTGAAAGGGGCCAACAGGATGCTGGGATACATAGCAAAAATGATTGAGTATAAATAAAAGGAGGTTATATTAATATTATATAATGCCCTTGTCAAACCTCACTTAGAGTACTGCGTGCAGTTCTGGGCACCACACTTCAAAAAAGATATAGAAGCTCATGAAAGAAGGGCAACTAAATTGGTACCTGGTATGAAAGGTAAAAGTTATGAGGATATACTTAAGGCACTCAATCTATTTAAGCTTAGCAAATGGAGACTTAGGGGGGATTTGATTGAGTTTTTTTAATTCCTAAAAGGGATTAACAAAGTTGAACTACCAAAGATTTTTAAAGATAAGTTTGGTTAGCAGAACAAGAGGCCACGGGTGGAAATTAGTTAAAGGCAAATTCTGCACGGATATTAGGATGTTTTTCTTTACACAGGGAGTTGTTAATGCCTGGAACAGCTTACCAGGTCAGATAGTAGAGGCAGAAACACTTGGGCTATTCAAGTCCAGGCTAGATGCAGTACTAAATACTCTTTAGATTAGGACATGACAAGCCTAGATCGGCCTGTTTTCGTCACTATGTATTCTTATGTTCTTATGTTCTTAATAACCATAAGTTTGCAGGTTTGATTCCCAGGGAAGACATCACTGTTTTACTGTAACCTTTCATGGTGAAATTTACTTGAATCGCTTGCATAATATTCAGCTGTATAAGTCATGGCAGTAGTAATTCATAATGAGGTACCCATACCTGTCACACATGTGATCATGCACATGCTATGACCATGCAGGATGCCATTAAGCTGAAACTGCTCCGTGTGCTTTTTGAAAAACAGAATTAAAAACACTTATAAAGAACTACACATTTTGGGAGTGCTGGAGTGCTCTTTACTTTCTACAGCAGTATAAATGGATCACGTACTTAAAAAAAAAAAGGAATCTATGTACTTTATGCTGCCCTGTAACAGAGTGTCTGCTCTGCAGATTAATGATAATAACAAGTATTAACAGCCCTGGTAAAGCCATGAAATCAGTATAAGAATATTGAAAATTAAGAACATGTAATTAAAAAAGTATGGCAAGTAAAATAAAAACCATGGAACACACAGCCTCAAAACTTTAAAAAAACGGTCTAATTTAATCCACTCTTGAAAAGGTCAGATTTGGTCTGCATAACATGAGCTGAAAGGGAGCTGAAGGCCAAAACTGAACAGTGATGACGTGTGTTCCACGCCACAGATCCTGCCCTGGTGCGATGGGGGCAGTGGAGACCTCAGCTTTGTCCACCATTGCAAACACCCCAGAGGCCCAACCAGGCCTGGGCTTCTCGCCTGTGACCCCCCTCCCTCGCTCCTTCCAGCCCTCCCTTCCCCCCAACCCGCTTGCTGACAGTAACAAAAGCCCAGCGTGCGCTAAGTTTTTGTTGTTCAGTGCCAGGAGCAGATTTAGAAGAGGATTAGTGTGTGCATCTGTCTCTGTGCTCAGAACACGTGTATGAGGCAGGGGTGGGGGGCGGCATGGGGGGGCACAATTAACCTCGACCAAACTGCGCTCATTCCCAGCGAAACTGCAATCTGCCTCAGACCAGCCTCGCCTCCCTGTTTGCTCTCCCAGTAATACCCTGGTTTCCCTCAGGTGTTGGCGTCAGCATTGGTCAGGGAGATTAGGCCCTTGCGGCCTGGATTCACCTGCTCATAAGATCTAGGTCCAGGCGTTTTGGGAGCTGTTCAGTTTCCAACGTGTTATTATCCTGGAGGGGGGCAATTACAATTGCAGACGCTGTCATTACACTAAGGAGTGTTTAGGTGTTTGACGGACCCGCAGCCTGAAAATATAGAGAATGCGGGACTCATGTATGTGTGGTGTCAGGAGTATGCAACAAAATTTGGAAGATTACCTCTGCCTGAAATCAATCCAACAGAAGTAACACATGGATGTTCTTGCCTGATCCAGTTTCAAACAGTTCAAATTCAAGTGTCCAAAGATGGGGGGAGGGAAGCTGGGGTAGTGATACGAGTGGTGGGGGGGGGAGTTGGTTCTATGTTCTGACCATGGTTGGAAGGCAGAAGTGCATACATGTCCCCATTTCTATATACATACTGTGTCTGTATACAGTATATATATGGTATAAATCAATCCAAAATGCGTCATAAGAAAAGGAGCTAGCTTGATGACACCAGTTGGTTTCCTGAAGGAAGTGTCAGTGTTTCTTTCATATGTTTTCATCTTTTATATTCCCTTTGTACATGCCTGAGCAAGTGTACAGGTGCTGGTGAAAAATGAATAGGCTACATACAAATTTATCTGTCAGGAAAAAAAGGTTTAGGAGCATTTTTTTTATATGACACATATGACCATTATACTGTATATGAATACTACACCGCTGCTTTCATATAGAAATCTTTTGGTGGTGCTACTACTTTCATAACTTTTCAAATCCCTTGCTGTGTTGCATGCTACAACAATTAATAATAATGAACCAAATGCAATGCTTCAACAGTGCTTACAATATAGATAAAACATGTACAAAATAAGGACACTTGTTACGGACGCAATAATGAACTGGAATTAAGCAAGCAGTCTGAAAACTGTTCTGGTTCATAAATTGTACATCATTTGCCTTTGGGGGGTGGGGGGTTGTGCGTGTGTGAATGAATTAGACGAAATTGTAAAATTACATTTCTTCTTTTAATGGTTGCTGGTTACTGGAGGGGCAGGAGGAGGCAGGTAAATGGAGAGGATTAAGTGAGTCGGGAGAGACAGATGCATCAGTGAGGGGTGAGAAGGAGTGCATGTGAAGAAGTGTTTTAATTAGATGATGGAATGGAACGAGATTCGGGAGATTATAGTAATCGGGGGGATGCCAACCTGAGTGAGGGAGCTGTGTAGGAAGAAAGGGAAGAATTCTGTAAATATTTTGTCAGGTGAAAACAAACGAATGATTCAAAGGAATGCGCTGATTCACCCTACGGCCCATATCGAATACTGACTGTGGCGGTGCAGAGTGTGGGGTGATGCATAATTGGCCGCAGTGTCAAAGGAAGGAAGGAGGGTTTCGTCTAATATACTTATTTGATCATATTTACGGTATATGACACATTTGAAAACAATTTGAACAGTCTATGTTTCATATTTGAAACAGTCTAAAATGCAGGTAACATTCAAAAATAGAGGAAATACCAACATAAAGTGTCTTAATAGGGCGTTAGGCCACCGCAAAGCACCGGAACCCTTCATTTATCAAGTGTTCCCTTTATTTTGGCAGCATACTTGTATGTTATTTATATTTTTGAATGTATGTTTAACAGATATGTTTTCATTATGGTAAAAATAATACAGAAGCAATTAGGTTGTGTCACAAATCCCATGTAATATTCCCCCGGAATATTTGGATGTCCCGTTAAATTAGTTAGCTTTTCTCTGTGGGTTGCTGCTTCTTGAGTATAGATTTGGTTTGAGACCCCGTAAAGCTTTTGAGGTTGATGTGGCAGGTTTCTGAATGTGAAAAGCTTTGCGTGTGTCTGTGGATCCTGTCAGCGCTATGTGTGTGTGTGTGTGTGTGTGTGTGTGTGTGTGTGTGTGTGTGTGTTTGGATTACAGGCAGACATGCTGCGACCGATTCCTGTGGCTCTGCAGCCTCAAACTACTAAACTCTCAGAAACGTATCGCCAGCAGAAATCAGCTAATTTAGCGGCAAGGTGAGACATAAGAATGAGAGAGATGCAAAGGGTTTTTAGACATTAAAGCACAGCAACGGTCAATTAGTACAAGGGGGATGGCATCAGTCAATATTCAGACTCCCAGCGTTCAGTGTGTATTGCGCAGACTGGGTTTACTTTTAAACTTTCAGTGTGGCTTTGTACTGTATCATTTGCCGTCACATCTTAATTTCTCATTGCGCGTGTGTTAATTTAAGTATTGTGGAAGCGATTACTCTAAGCTTATCTTGGTGCTGTTTTTTCGTTCGTTTGGTGCTCATAGATGTATTACTTGCTATTCTGTGCACATGCCCTTGTTCCTGCAACTCCTATGACAGGTCCTGTACATATCTTACCACGCTGGCCTTGTTAGTCGCTTAGCTTAAATGTATTTGCCAACATAAATAAATAATAATAACATTAATTATTATCGTAATAAATGGATGAGGCTCTGGAGAGACCATTGATCTGACACGGTGAACGTGGTGCATTACCCACACGTAGTCCTGATTACCGGTCTGTTCAGCTCATCCTCCAGGGAAGCTCACCTTTAAATAAGAAAACAGTGAGCTCAGCAGCTCCCCTTTGTGGAAATCAGTGGAATTGCCATTTGTATGTGTCTGCGTACATATGCACGCGAGTGTGTGTGTGTGTGTGTGTGTGTGTGTGTGCGTGTTAGGGCTGGGTATTGGCAAGAACCTCACAATAGGATTCAATTTCGATACTATGGGTCACGGTACGATTCGATACTTCAAATAATATCAATATATCAATATAATATACATTATATGACTGAAATTCACAAATAATTAATCCATATTATACAGCGCTACGTGCGGGAAGTGGGGGTGCTGCAGCATCCGCTGTCATTAAGTTTTTTATTAGTATAAGTATATGTCATACTTACAATAAAGACAAAAATGAGTGTGCCTCTGTGTCATAATTTAGACTGTGGGAGGTGCTGAACGGAGGTTAAAAAAAGTTAATAAGAAAAAAACATTTGATTGACCAAATCTGTATCAACGTAGCAAGCAAGTTAGCTAGCTATCAAGAAGTAACCATTGATTGAGCTGTTGTGTTTGTACATTTTTATTCAAAATATCTCAAAAAAAACATTCTTAAAAAAGCCTGCAACAAAATGGTTTGGTTTAATGGCCCGTCCGTACTATTCGAAGTAGCTGTGAAAAGATCGCTAGGTTGACACCTACAGGCCGATTTAAAAGAAAAAAGGAAATCTGCTGTTGTTTTATAACGTAGAGATCAATACCTGGATTTAAAGAATCGATAATGAATTAGAAATCAAATCGATATACATTGGTGACATTGGTACCCAGCCCTAGTGTGTGTGTTTTCTTGTTTTTATAGCCTGTGTGTGAACGTGTTTGTACATTCATATGAGTGGGTGTGTATTTGTTTGTTTGTTTCAGTGTGTGTGTATGTGTGTGCATGCGTTTTGTGAGTGTGTGTGTGCATTCGTTTTTTTAGTTTGTTACAGTGTGTGTGTGCGCTTGTGTCTGTTTGGATACCCACACCTCAACACTTTTGTACTTTGGGCAGGTGAGCCTCTGAGACAGTCATTACTTTTAAAAAACACCATTCCACCTGCCACCTGAACCAGCTTAAATCCCTCTGAGCTCTGAACTGAGCCAACAGGTATTGGACCTCGCGCGCCCGCATGCGCAGGTGCTGCTGTCTGAACGAGGACACAGAGGCGCATCCCGAAACCCGTGTACAGAGCGGAGTAAACGCACAGCTACTGGAGAGCCTCGCTTATGTGAACAGGATTAATATACGCCCTATGTGTTCCTTATATGGGCAAATCCCAAACGTATACATCTGTCGCTGCAGGTTAGGGCAGCCGTTCAGGAGTAATGTTGAGTTGGCGTGATGTGGCACAATAAATGTGCGTGCGATGCCCAGAACGGGTAGAGGAAAGGTCTCATTGCACTCAGTAAACAGAGCGGCAGCGTATTTGGACAGACGGCGTCCTCTGTACACAGACCTGAATTACAGACCTGAATGAAACAAAAGCCTGCTATCTGTTTGTTCCTACCAGAGCGTGCACAGTTTTGAGTTTAGGGTCAGGTGAAAAGACGTGGTCATGCCAGCTGCGGAGCGGCACTGAACACAGACGTCCCAGGGGCTGGGATCAAGCAGTCCATCCCCTTGTGGCAATTCAACTAATCAACCATTTCTGCAGTCTCATACTCATAATCAGAGAGACAGAGAGAGATAGAGAATTATATATATACAGCGCCCTCCAGAAGTATTGGCACCCATCATGATGGTAAGGTGAGCAAAAAAGGCTATGAAAAAATGTTTCCTGTTTTACTGGGGTATAAAGTCAAATTGAGGTGACAAAAAAATAAACAATCAGGCCAAACTCTAGATAGTAACAAAATCTATATTAATTTTTCCTATTTTGTCCAAGTTCACCTGAGTCTTTCAGAATTCAGTGGGACTTTGACTGGGGTATAAGTCCCCAAAATAGATAGTAACCCAACTATTTTGAAAGGTTTGACTAAGTCCCCATAACTCTCATTCCAGCTGTTTAAAACAACTGGAGCTGTGATGAAGAGGACGCAAGTGTATTTTGCCCCCGCGCACAGTGAGGAGGATGGTTTGAGAGGCCAGTGTCCAAAACTACAATTAGACACGACCTCCATGCCAGCAAGCTATTTGGAAGGCTTGCCAGACTAATCAAACCACAAACGTAAATGCCTGGAGTTTGCTAAACATCACTGTAACTTTGAGTGGAACCGGTTTGGATGAGACAAAAATAGAGCTTTTTGGCAACAAACACCAGAGGTGGTTTTGACGTAAAAAGAGGGATGGTCATGCAGAAAATAACATAACCCCCACTGTGAAGTAAGGTGATGGATCTGTGATGTTGTGGGGCTGCTTTACTTCCAAAGGCCCTGGGAACCTTGTTAGGATACATGGCAACATGGACTCCATCAAGTACCAGGAGATTTTAGATCAAAATCTGTCTGCCTCTGTCAGGAGGCTAAAACTGGGTTGTAGTTGAATCTTCCAGCAGGACAATGATCCAAAGCATACCTCCAAATCCATACAAAAAATGACCCAGAAACAAAAAATGGTTCTAAACCTCATTGAAAACCTGTGGGGTGAGCTGAAGAAACAAACATTTTACATTTACAATGGCCATCCCAAGAGTACATGGTAGGAACAATCCAGTTGCCCTGCAGGAAAACAATAGACATCATTGCAGGCAAAACCTGTAACACCGGGAAGGAAAAGGTATTTTACATTTACATTTAAAAAAAAAATGTATAGTGTTGAACAAAGACAGTGGTGAAGACAGTTTAGCTAGATGGACAGAGATCAGGGGTAGTGGAGGACCAAGAAATCTGAAGGATCTGCAGAGATTCTGTTTGGAGGAATGGTCTCAGATCCCTTACTATGTGTTCTCCCACCTCATCAAGTATATTATAGGAGAAGATTTCTTCTTATTTCTTTGAATAATTTTATTTCAATTAAAGGTTAGATTTCTCTCATATTTTGAGTGTAAGATCAAGCTGATGAACAACAAAGACATTTTTTTTATAGCTCATCTTTAACATGGGTGGCAATAATTCTGGAGGGCACTGTATATAACAGAATATACTGTGGCAGACTACCTGACCACAGTGAAAAACATCAAGCAGAGAAACATTGTGGCAGAGTACAGATTCAGTGAGCACAGCCTGGCATCAGAGGCAGACCAGGATAGAATGTGCTCCCACTGAACTGAAACTTCAGAAGCTTCAAAGCTGCACTTCCTTCTAACATGTACAAAAATACAAGATCAGTATGTGCAATGTGAGAAAAATATATACATATACACAAAAATAAAATTAGGCTGAGAAGATATATATATAAAAAAAATCATTTATGTATTTTGAATACCTTCTCAGCCTCATGATGTATTCCTGTGATAATATTTTATCTTTGCATATATTTTTTGCATATATGTATATATGTATTGATTTTGTATTTGAATATTCCCTCCACTTACTATCTTTGTGCATATACACAAGTCGCATCAATCCCCTGCAGGTTCGCACCACGCCATTTCCGTGACTGTATATAATACCTGCACTCTACAGGAGTGCCTGCTGTGGCTGCAGTGTAACCTGAAGAAGGCCATGTGGTCAAAACATTCTTCTAATAAAACTTTGTGGGAGCATTTAAACAGTGTGTGGACATTTAGTTTGTTTTCATATATCGAAATATGTCATGCCAATAAAGCATTTTGAATTGAATTGGAGAGAGTTTCGAATTCAAAGTTTTATTTTATTACTATCTTATTTTTTATCATATTGTATTTTATTATCTCATCAGTTTTCCTTTCTTTTGTATTTTGTTATTTTGTTATTATCTCTCTCTATATATATATTGTATTATATATATATATATATATACACACACACAGAGAGAGGGAGAGATCTGTGTGTATGCTTTGGAGATGTGAATGTGTGTTTGCCATGCCAATAAAGCAAATTGAAGTTTAAATTGAATTGAGAGAGAGAGAGGGAGCATTGAGAAGGAGGGAGGGAGTTTGGGTCTATAAGGTCAGACAGAGTAAGCCAGTGGAGCACAGCCACTTTGCAGAATAAATACAATCACACTGTGTCAACCAAGTGTATCGGCCACTAAGTGTCAGTAACAAAGTGTATCAGTCAATCAATGTATCGTTCTGTCAGCACATCAGTCACTCAGTGCACCAGTCACTCAGTGCATCAGTAACAAAGTGCATCAGTCACTAAGATTCAGTCAGTGTATGTGTCATTCAGTTTATCATTCGCCCAGTGTCTCACCCAGGCAGCCAAGATCTTTTTTGTCAGTCAGACATTGTTTTCAGGTGCCAGTTATTCTGAGTGTCAGTTATTACTAGTGGTATGGTATTTTGGGTGTCGTTTTGTCAGTATGTATGTCTGTCTGTCAACTATTGTGTTAGTAAGTATTTGTACATAAAACTGTTGCTCTGACGTTTAGCTTGAGGCTACCGCTTGATGTGCTCTGGGTACAAGACATATTTTACTTTATTTTACTTTATTTTCTTTATCTTTCTGTCTTTCTGTCCGTTTCTCTCCATCTCATTCTGTTAAGCTACATCTCTCTCTTCTTTGTCTTATTCACAGACGGGGGTGTGCATGGGGGAAGGAGACACACACACACTCACACACAAATACACACACACATTGCTGCTTGTCCTTTGGAAGTGTAAAGCATGTGTGTGGTTTTGGGAAGCAGTGGGGTGACGGTCAGAGCATTGGAGCCTGCACTCTGGCTGTGAACCTAAAGATAGCAGAGTATTGGACTTGGTTTAGCCTGAGGTTTTATCCTCAGCAGGTGAACACATAGATACAGAACAGAAGCTGTCCCAAGTCCTGTTGCAGCACAGCAGTCATGCACTGTGCTGGGAACGCTAACCATCTATCTGGGCATGTGTAACAGTGTAACTACAGTGACCAACTCTGACAGAGTCTCTCTGAGGCCAAAGGCTCCTCTTTAGGGGCTCACAGGCGATAGTCTGTATGGTAGTCCACATAGGACAAAAGGATGTGGGATCAGCAATTGTATCTGTGTACGTGTGTGCAGTGATGTGTGTATGGAAGTGTGTGTGTGTGTGTCCGACTCTGTGTTTACATTGTTTTTGTGTACATGTACAGAGTTATGTGTGCCTGTGCAGTGTGTGACTTTTAGAAAATGTGCGAGTGTGTGTGCAATGTGTGTGTGTGTGGAGTATACAGTGTCTGAGTATGGGTGTGTTGGTGTGTGTGTGTATGGGTGTGTGCCTGTGTGGAGTATACAGTGTCTGATTATGGGTGTGTTGGAGTGTGTGTGTGTGGGGGGCAGTGTGTGTGTATGGAGGTGTGTGTGGTGTGTGTGTGTGTGTGTGTGTGTGTGTGGAGTATACAGTGTCTGAGTATGGGTGTGTTGGAGAGTGTGTGTGTGGGCAGTGTGTATGTATGGAGGTGTGTGTGTGTGGAGTATACAGTGTCTGAGTATGGGTGTGTTGGTGTGTGTGCATATGTGTGTGGGCAGTGTGTGTGTATTGGTGAGTTTACACTCTGGCTATGGTGTGATGATAGAGGAGTAATTCACAGTTCAGAAGGGCCGCTGCTGGTGCAGAGGGAGGGGGAGGTGCAGTAGATTATACTGAGGGTCAATACAGTCCTGTCTTCTTCCCAACCATTTCTGCACAATCCAATACGCCATTCAGCCGCCATCGATCTTCTCCTCGCCAAACATTTGCATTAAAAGGAAAAGTGATGAAATGAGTGAGGGATGGCGTTGGAGAGAGGGAGAAAGAGAGAGAATGAAAGAGAGGCCAGGATTTATTGAGGTTGAGGCACATCGGCAGATTTCCTGCCCGGACTCTTGGCTGTAGGTGTGAACGGGGCTGTAAGAGCTATATGACGTGGTGATACATCAGAGGAATGTTGCCCCAGGCACATGCATTTATAAATACCTGTAGACTGTATATGCACCTACTGGAATGTGAACTGTGTGTAAGACATTAGGTCATGTGCAGTATACAATGGGGACAGACTGTGAAATGGGATGAAAGTGCTGAAATGAAGACTAAATGTTTGCAGGTGCAGTGGTGGGTGGGAGGGAGGGACGGGGGGTCCATCTTTAATGGCCATTCCGCTGTTTCTGTGGAAACCTGTCCTACTTCTTCACCATGACAACCATCCTGGGGTTGGAAGAAAGATTCTTATCTCTGTAATGACCTATGTACACACACACACACACACACAGACTGTACACACACATCCACGTAGAATGCTTTTTTACTGAACTGGTTGTCTGTTGCTTGCAGGTTGTTTGTCCCAATTAGAAAGATCTTGCTATGTGAAGGGACCCAAAGGCATCTCTCTCTGTCAAATCCTAAATCCAAATCCAATTCAAATTCAGCTGTATTGGCATGACATATGCCAAAGCACATAAATAATGGTAGCAGCACAGTCAATAACTGTAATAATCTCTCTCTCTCTCTCCCTCTCTCTTGCCCTCTCTCTCTGTCTCTCTCTTTCTCTCTCTCTCTCTCTCTCCTCTCTCTCCCTCTCTCTCTCTCTCTCTCTCTCTCTCTCTCTCTCTCGCCCTCTCTCTCTCTCTCTCTCTCTCTCTCTCTCTCCCTCTCTCTCTCTCTCTCCCTCTCTCTCTCCCTCTCTCTCTCCTCTCTCTCTCTCTCTCTCTCTCCCTCTCTCTCGCCCTCTCTCTCTCTCTTTCTCTCTCTCTCCCTCTCTCCCTCTCTCCTCTCTCTCTCCCTCTCTCTCTCTCTCTCTCTCTCTCTCTCTCTCTCTCTCTCTCTCTCTCTCTCTCGAGCATGGTGAAAGGTTATGTTCAGGGCTCAGGCAGTGGCAGCAGGTCCATGCATGGTGTCTGCGCCCCGCATTTAAAGAGGCCTGATTATGGCCCCCGCATACACAGCAGCATTCCTGGCGTGTCAAAGACTTTAATGACATCCAAACCTCTGCTCCTCTCCTCTCCCCCCAGTCTCCTCTGTCTGTCACTGTCATGTAACATGGGGGGGAGGGTGAATTGGCAGATGGTTTCAGGGGGAGGGTATATTTGGACTGTCCCCTTCATATGGCCAATGTTGCTACTCAGCGATTGAGTCAGCTTGGCTACCAACACAATTTCCCTACTGGCAGTATCCATATGTGGGACAGTGCTGTATATTTTTGTGTTGTTGCTGGATCCTGAAGAAGAAGAAGAAGAAGAAGAAGAAGAAGATAAGCTGTATTAATTTCAGTATTTCATCAAGTACATTTTCTTAGTTCTTTTTTAATTATTTAAAGGCATAATACTTAAATCCAGGTAAACTCCCTACATGACTGAAATGCACACAGGCACAGACACGAACTCTGACAGACTCACACTGACACACACAGAAGCACATAGAGCGTGTTGAGACAGGGCGGATTTACAGTGTGAGCAATCCCCCAAAGCATGCTTTCATTTAATGAGGTAATTATACACTGGAGGCAGGAACAAGCAGCAGCGGCCTGATTTACTTGCTCTCTCAGGCCGTCTGATTGTGGTGGCAGCGCTCGCCACTCCGAAAATGACCTCGCCTCCCCAACTCCCCCCGCATGTCTGTGTTTCAGCCCTTTTCTCCCTGCCTGCATTCAAGTCACAGGAAGGTGTGCTTCCCCCCCCCCCATCCCTCACACATCAAAACACAGTACATGAATGTTGTGAGTGCGGAGGGTGCCTAGAGGGCAGGGGAACTTCCATCAGAGTTAATGCGCAGGGTTAGCCGAGAGAATGGGGAGAAGACGACGGTGACGGGTTACTGTTTAAGCCCTGTAGTAACTGCTTTATTGGCACTAACTCGTCCTCTCAGAGTGGAGGACAGAGTTGGGACACGATCAGGTATTTTGATGAAAGGCAGACCTGAAGTGAGAGAGAGAGGAAGTTACAGGCCTGTCTGGCAGGAGGCAGGACGTGGAGTGGAGATGGACAGCAGAGACAAGAAGTGGACTGGAGAAAGGCAGTAGAGAACATTGGGGTTTTACTGATGGTTAGCTGCAAGACGGGAGGGTCCAGTGAGTGTTGGTGGTCTGTTTTTACCAGCATTCCTATAAAAGTCTTACTACTCCCTTTCTCTCTGTTGCTCTCTCTTTTCCCCTTTCCACCCCTCCCTCTGTCACTCCCTCTCTCCCTCTCTCTCTCTCTCTCTACAGGATTCAAGGATTAAACTCCCTGTTTTATTAGTATGACAGGAGTTATCCAATTCTGCCAAAGCATTTTAGCTAGGGCATGAACGTACAAGACTAAGACTCCCTCCCTCTTCTTCTCTCTCATGTATATTTAATCAGCATTAGTGGGCCGTCCAGCTCCTCCGATTTGCACATTCTCCCAGCGGCAGCAGCAGCTGGCCATCAGCTGAGACAGCATAGTGCTATTCAGATGGCCTGTCCTTTCCTGACACCACCAACACAGCTGTACTTCACTGCTTCAGCAAAATGTGGGTGTGTGTTAGTGTGTGTATGTGTATGTGTATGTGTAATGTGTATGTGTGTGGGGGGGGAGTCCACAGAGTGGACACATTCACAGAGTAGAGGCAGAAATGGACAGAGATGAGGAGAAATGGTGAACGAGAAAGAAGATTAGAGAAAGAGTGCAAAGCAGAGGGAGAAAATGATGAGTTTGGAGAGACGAAGCTGAAATCTTCAGAAAGCCAGAAACTTAAGCAGCTTATGTGTTCCCGCTCAGCACAGCCCATCCTGAAAGAGCACACGGCTCTCTCCTTAGCCTTACCACTGACAAACATTTTGAAACATCCAGCGAGGCTGGAAGAGTGAGAAAATATGTGTGTGCATGTGTGTGTGTGTGTGTGTGTGTGTGTGTATGCGCATGCACATGAGAGAGAGAGAGAGAGAGAGAGAGAAACAGAGAAAGAATGAAGCTCTGAGCTTCTTTTTCAGTGAAGAATTCAGTCCTGACAAGACGTGTTAAGTCAGAGAAATGAATCTGGTGCATATGTTCCGGCCCCGCTCCTCTGAAGATGGCATTAGGCTGTGGTTGGTGGAAAAGAGGATTATCCAGGAAGCGGTTGCCTTTTTCAAATTCAGCAGAGGGATCAGAGCGTTTGATGTATTAATCATCCAAATAATTGTGTTTAAAATGTGGGGGCTGTGATGACTCCTCTGTGGGGCCCTGGCAGCACAGTGATTTGACGCACAATAACGCACGGTTCTCAATGCCTGTCAGCTGCAACTGTGCCTTTGTGGTTCTGTCTGCTCCATATTTATGTGGTTTTAAAAATATGCAATTCCTAAGTATTGATAGTTGTTGAAGACCTTGTGCTTTTGTCTGGAGCAGGGACGTGCAGTACATTTGGCAAGTTTTTAATGCTACGAGGTGTACGATTTTTCTTCCTGACATACGTCAGGTTGCACTTGGATGTGTTAAAATAGGGCCCAGATCTGACATACTGTACCTTTTAAAGTACGGTAAATCCGACTGATCTTGGTCTAAGGGCAATATTTCACCACAATGTATCAGGGATGTTGTGCGGAGTTATTGACGTGCATAGGATTCTGGGACATTAGAACCACTGTGTGTGTGATAGTGTGTGAGTATGTGTGCATGCGCATGCATGTGGGTGTAAATATACATTTATGAATGTTGTATGTATATGCTGGCATTAGCATATATGTGCGTGCGTTTGTGTGTGTTTGCGTGTTTGTTTGTGTGAATATGTGTGTCTGTGTGTGTGTGTATGTGTATGTGTGTGTGTTTACTGTACCTCTTACACCAAAAATGTCTTTCAGATAAATATATTCAAATGTAAAACTAATTTCCCCCTCCTCTGTTTTCTCTCTCTGTGGTTACAGGTGGCATTAACCGGGCGGGGGCTATCCCAGCCTTCCTGCGGACCCCAGCCATGATCCAACCACACCTGGACATTAAGTCCTATCTGCAGTTTCCCATGGAGACCGCACCCCCACCCAGTATTGGCCTCTTCCACAACTTCAGCGCTGTGAGTCCCAGAACAAACAACCAGAGGGAAGGGGCGGGGGGTTAGGGTTACTGGAGTTTATTCTTTTGAGATGGCCCGGGTTCATCTATAGAGTGGTAGAGATCGATTTGATTAGATTTTGTTCTATAAAAAACATATGCATGTTAAAAAAGAAGCCATGCATATTTGTCCTGGAGGATGGCACGTGAAAGTGTTACTGAAACACTTATTTCCACTGTGGTCCCTGGCAGAAACAAATAATCATGAAAATAGATATAATGGACAATATTCACAAACAAAACAAAACCCCATGCACATTGGTCAACTCAACTGAGTAAGAAGCATACAGCATACGACAGCAATACAACAGCAAGCACAAACATAACTACACAGAACAGCAAGCAGCATGACAGAAAGCACATTCAGAAACACATATAGCAAGCGGAATTACACCAGGCAACATAGCGGGAAAACATAAGCAGCACAGTAGCATACATACATGCAGCAGGACAGACCAAAAAAGGAAAAAATATATAATATACAGTAATACATTTATTCCAGAAATACAACCTATCCTTGTCTCTTAAAGGCATTGTTGTATCTAAAGGGAGACTATTCCAGAGAACCTATCACCTAGCCTGTGTAAAAAAAAGTGCAAAGTGCCACTTTGCTGTTTATTCTTGGCATTTGACATGACATAACACATGCTCCTGTATTGTAATGATGTCGATTGCAGACCACAACAAACTGTGAGTTAAGGCAAACAGGAGCATAACCATTCATAATAGTACTCATATGACTGAGTTTCAGTTGGCCAACTCTGAGTTCAACGGGTAGCATTCCTACACACTCAAATTCATCCTGCTCAATGTGAGTCCTGTGAGGGGAATTTAGCATGTATTTAATGATGTTATTTTTACATAGCCTGCATTCTATTCTTCAGCTTTCTTGATAAGCCACTATATTCATACCGAGCAGGCATAGTCAAAGCGGCACTGTATCAGAGCTGAGCTGGATGAGAGTACCAAAAGTCTCTTAAATTTGACGTTGAATGTTCTGGTATTACAATAGAAAAATTTGAGCTTGTTTGCACTTTTATTAAGAATTTTAGCAGCAACTAAGTCTTCTGTGACTGATCCAGAATATTATTGTAGCTTAACCTTGTCTAGCTTGTGTAGCTTTGTTTTTGTACCAAAAAAGATAGATTCAGTTTACTTTCAAGATGTAAAGTTTGTCATTATACCACGGCTTGGTTAAATACTCGATTACTTGAGAGGGTGTTGAATATGTACCAGTAAACCGCACAGAGAAACATAATAATGCACAGCTATGAAGTAATTGCACAAAAAGTGGCCTTATCATGGTTCCAAATCAATACACAAGCCAGTTCAACATTCTGTTTCAATTGAACATTTGATTGAAAATAACAGCAAATTTTGGAATTTATTTATAAAAAGTTGATTTATTTCTGTTCCAAGTCATGGTATAAGTGGAATAAACCACTCTGCTGTGCAGTTAATGGTGGTTTATTAACCCATCATGGTTTATTCCTTATGTAACCAATCCTTGACTGATTCAAGCTCGCCACTCAAGGATTTCTCTATATCTTTCCCACACTATCTTTCCTCTGCATACAGTAGCAGTTTTCAGCTCACTGCAGCAGGTATGTTATTAGCATAAATAAGAAAAATAAGTGGCCCAAGTATGGATCCCTGGGTACTCCACACAATATCTCTTTACTCTCTGAAAGGAATCACAGACTTGGGTTATGTTAAATAAGTAAGACCTAAGCCAATTTACTGTAGCTTCATTAAAACTCATACATTTTATACATACAGCGAATAAAATGTGGTTAGCAGTATCAAAGGCTTTCTGCAGGTCAAGCTTTCCAATTGAATGTGAGCTAATAAATGAATAAGACATGTCCATGGAGTATGCTGTTCTGAAGCCAGACTCAAATATATAGAGTAGATAGCGCTGTAGCAGATGCTTCTGAATTTGGTCAGACAGTGATTTTGGAGACACTGCTTAAAATAGAGACAGGTTTATCATTTCAAGCCTCAGTTTTGCAGTTTGTTTTTTGGAGTTGGTGGGGTTAATCTATATAGTGGCAGAGTTGGCAGGGTAAGAATAGACTAGTGTGGTAGCACACAAAATGTCAGCTCAGGCCCAAAGACTCATAGTTCAGAGGCAAACCTCTTTCCCGTCCTCCTGATCCTAGATCATTAAAGCTCACCACAGCGCCATGCGACACGTTGCAGTGTGCTTTGCATTTGTTCTGATGCCAGATCAGTACAACAGTATGACTTGCAGTTACCCTGATCCCAAATCAATAAAAACTCACTGTAGTGTGCCTCGCAGTTCCACTGAATGAGGCATTTCAACACTCAGTGTTGGCCTCGCTCCATGGTCACTCTGTGGGAGTCAACTTCTGCCCATAATAAATGGACCCTGTTTGCTTTTGCATGTCGCCATGACTTATGGCTAATCATTTTGATTAGAAGTGCACTTAGCATTTTGCACATTCAGCATTTTCTTCATGCATTTCCAGATTGCATTGCATGCAGGTCAGTAAAGTGCCCAAGACAAGGAGGCGACATGCTTGGGGGCTAACAGATCCAGTTTGTCCCTTATTGATGAGGTCATTTTCTTGGGTATTTATAGACACAGTTGTCCCTTATTAGTGAAGTCACATGCTTGAATGTTTACAGGTGTTTCTTGTCCTTGGTTGATGAGGTCACAGGTCTGAGTGTTTACAGAGGCTGTTCACGTTGCTTGTGAGTGGCTTGCGTAGATCCCTATGTCTCAGAGCAAGAATAGACTGACATGTTAACTTGTCTCAGATATGTTTGAAAAACTCATGGCATGAATATCATGAATAGAATTTATCCCAGATTTTATTTGAGATCACAGAGTTAGCGTTGCTGTAACGGCTTGCACAATGTAGATGTTTTTAATTAATCACTGCTGATTGCAGCTGACATAAACTTTCACAGAGTAGACAGAAAGTTACGACACAACACATTGTCAGTGGAAATATGTGGCTGTGAATGTTTATGAATTGGTATGAATGCCAAGGAAGAAAATAATTGAAACTGTGCCTTTAGAAACACTGGGGATGGTAATTCATGACATATACTTCTGCTACTTTTTACTGCTTTTTAATTACTATGCACTTTTGCATGATGTCTGTACAATAAACCAGCATATTTCTCATCTGAGCATTTATTTCCTTTTTGTAGAATTCCATTTTAGTGTATGCAAGTGTGCAAGTGTGCAAGTCCTTTTTCATGTTTATAATGAATTATTATTAATTCCGCAATGTACACCTATTTTATTAAATGGTTACTAAAGTGGGTATGTAGTCTTGTTTAGTGCTTACGAAGGCATTAGGGAAGTCTATCTAAACCTTTCCTAGTAGTGAAAGGCTGCAAAATATTGATCCTAAGCTGCTGTGATTACTCTGCATTAGCCTTTTAGAGTGGCTGGAAGCTAAATGGTGTAATTACCCAACTCTCCAGTAGGTGGAGATGTTATAGCAGTTTTGAGGGAGAGAAGTGTCAGGCTGCATTTGTGCATATATTGTAACTGTCCAAAAGGGCTGTCTCCTCCAAAAACAATGCTTTCCACAGATATGCTGACCCTAACCTTTAGAATAATTGAATTTGTAGAGACTAGTTAGAACGAACTGTGGGCTGGATGGTGTGCACAAGGTTTCCCCATTTGGACAGATCCTAGTGTCCGCAGCCAGCACCTGTTGGGTAGGTCAGACACATCTGCCCTATGACATGCAGAACCCCATCTCAAATGGTCTGGGCCATTACGTGCCTTTACACAGAGGCACACACAAAGATTCAACATGCGTGTCGCCAGTAACTAATAACGACTAACAAGAGGAACAGTGACAGCTTTATTACTTCGTATGGATGTACTGTCGCTGTGGTAACAGATCTAACAGCAGTAATGCAGCAGATAGTTTATGGGGAGGAAAGGACTTGGAAACGTTGGCCCATTTTACTAATGAATTTAAACGTACAAAGAGGATATGACAAGACTTTGATGGTGGTACCACACACAGCCAATAAGCAGCTATTTAATGCAAAGCTTACATAATACCAACAGTAAAAAAAACAAGAGCTTAATTAAAAGTAGGCAGACAAAGACATTTTTGTCCGTGTTTTTTTCCTACGCTGGTAAAGGGTAATTTAGGTTTTGGATAGGTTTAAGAGAGTTACATGTTCTAGAGGGGGTTTAGGGATAAGGGCATGTGGGGGCTGTGTTGCTCGATTGCGTGAGACATTAAGACAATCTCAGAACGGAACGTGCAGTGTTCTGACCCATCTGAAGTTGCGAGCGGGCAGCTGGGAAAAATCCTGACGCGGGGGACGCCCAGTGTGGGGTCCTTCAGCTGGAGTGGGTCCCTGCGCCAGTGCACTTAGCTCTATAAAAACCCACAATCCCCCTCTCCAAAGGCCCGTCTGTGGTGGTGTTCTTAGCCCCGGCCTCGTTGTCCCCATGCTAGACTTTTATGGGCCTCGACCCTGTAGAGCAGCTCTGTAAACAGGCAGCTTGATGATAGAGAGAGAGAGACAGAAAGAGAGAGAGCCTTTTTAACTTTTAAAACCCTGTTTTATTACGGCTTACTTAAACCAGATCAGGACAGCATTTTCCATGTAACATTGCTAACTACGGCCGCACTGAACAAGAAAACAAAACACAAAACACAGAAGACCATGCTAAAAAAATCTTCCTCAAACGACTATCCTCCACAGAACACAGGCAATGCCGTATGCACCACCTAGCTTCAAATTCAGACAAGTTGTTTATTAATACATAATATGCTAATTATATCTAGACTCTTCCTGAATCAGGAAACGTAGCCACAGGACAACATCTTTTGGACCTGAGCCAAGAGAGAGAGAGAGAGAGAGAGATGGAGAGAGAGTGAGAAAGAGAGAGGCAGAGAGAGAGATGGAGAATGGAAAGACAGAGAGGCAGGATGACTGGTTTCCTTCTCCCGTAACTCCGCCACGGTCAGTTGACATGTTAATTGCTCGTTGAGAGCAAGCTGCGATGGTCCGAATGGGGTTTTAATGATTCTGGATCCTGTTATTTTTACAGCTGAGGGGAAACACAGGTCATGACTCTCATACACAGGGGTCAAGCAGGATCCTTCCTTAACTGTCATAAAGGGGTTTAAGCTAGCGCTTCTGGAGATCCTCTCCTGACACCAGGGGCTACCAAACTGGAGTCTGTATAAAGTCTGTAAATATAATTTAATGATTATTTTTAATATTCCCATATTTCATAAATTATATATATTTTCAACTGTAAGATAAAATAAACTGTATGGCTGTATGATATATCCTTGCCATTATGATTGGTGTAGTTTGCTACATACTCATATTGCATTAAATGTCTGATATAGATCCATAGTTTATGAGGCCACATTTGCACTAGTGTGTTAAATAGCCACTGACGTGCAGCCTGTAGTGGATGTTGAATAGAGGTATCATATGTTAGGCATTTTATTTGATGGGACCTTGAAATTTAAAAGGTTTGGGAACGCCTGCCCTAACAAAAACAGTTCTTCTGAAGACCAATAAAATTTGATTGTGTTTATTGTTATTCTTCTTGAAATGGGTCCTTCCAGGTGCAGCAATAAAATGACAGTCTCTACAGACCACCCAACCCAGACCAGCCTTTCCAAATGCCTGGTCCCCCATGGGATCCTGGAGCAGTGCCTGATGCACATTTCCTCTTACTTTTCACTGGAGATCTAGTGGGAGATCTGGAGAGAAAAAAAGGCAGTCTCATCCCAGGGTCTCATCCTGTCCACAATTTGTTAGATCTGAAGTCCAGATCTAACCCTAATCCCCTTAAATCCATCCATCCCCAAAAAGAGAAAGAGAAAAGAAAATGAACTGATCACCAGACTAAGCACAAGATTCCTAAGGGGCCTAAACACACAGAAGTGGCCTTTTTTTTGAGAAACAACCAAACAAAACAGACTCCACTGCTGGAGTCGCAACAAAACAAACCAGCAAATGCAAATTTTTCCTTTCCATTTTCTGTCTCACAAACACGGGAGTCAAATTGGGAAAGGAAGCTTTCTCCCTAATCTAAACCTTCTATTCAACCCCAAACCATGCCATAACTCATGTCTGAATCTGGGGATGCTATATGTAGACCTGTGGTCAGGGCAGCACGGGCTAGATTCTTTTGGAGCCAATCCGCCTCCAGTGACTTTTTCCTTGAATGTGTGTTGACCTGATCCTGGCCTGTACTTCCTGTCCCTCCCCTCCCCAGCCCCGCCTCCCACCCCATTTGCCACACCCCAATCCTCCTGCCTCCCTCTCCCACCCTCTTCTTGGTCCCGCAACTGCTGGTGATGTCATGTTGGAATTTCTGATGTGATGCTGCAACCTTTAAAGAGTCGTGCAGGATCGTTTTCTTGAAGAGCAACACTCACTTCTGATTGGAGCTTTAGGGATCAAAGGCCTGCTCGGGTGTCTTTTTATTCCTCCCCAATCAAAACTACAGTAGGAGCCTCAACAAGACGTTCTGTGTCTTTTTTTCCCCAACAACTTCTCACGATTAAATACATTTTCAGACAGCCTGCACTGCAGATAGTAGAGCCTCTGGTTAATGTCAGAATCAGATATTCATGTAAAATGCCCTGGGGAGAGTCTGTGTTTTTTTTTTGTGTTTTGTTGGGCTTGAAGGGAGTGAGGTCAGTGTCCTCATGGCTATTTCAGTACCGCACGTGAAACTCACATGGACACCAGCGCTCCACTCGTCTTAAAGACAATCAAGGTTTTTTATTGTGTCTGTCTTGTGTTAATCTGGTTTCGGATCAGACATAATCTGCCAATTGACTAGAGAACAGGGGGTGTGGGGCATCCTACAATCAGTTACCACCACCGTTGGAGTTGCACTTAGTTAAACTATTTTTGCTCTGTACTGTAGCTTCTAATGGTCTGTAAGTGAGTCTGGATCAGGATGCCTGCCAAATGAATAACTAGTTACAGTAATAATGAAACAGATGCCTATTTGTGCACCATGCAGTAGCCTTAGCATATGTGCTAACACTGTGGATGCTGGGTAAGTCCCTGTCACCTGTGTGCACCTGTGTGGCACAACACATGGTTTGTGTTGAAATTCACCTAGAAGCAGAGAAAAGGGGTAATGAACCAAATGGAGCGAGGGAAGGACAGAGGGGGTTAGAGAGGGTCTTTTGGGGGAAGCTGACTCTTTCGGGGGGTGGGGGAGGAGACGAGGGAAGGACTGTTGGCCAAAAACACTGATTAAGAGGGAGAGAGGAGGAGAAAAGAGAAAAAGAGAAAAAAACAGGAAGGGGGAGTGAGGGGAATATCACACGGCATGCCTACTGCAGCTGGACAGTGTGTGTGTGTGTGCGTGTATGTGTGCATGAGAAGGAATTGCAGAAAGAGTAGTGCATTATTGGAAAGAGTGTATTTGAAGGAGAAGGAGAGGGAGGAGAGCAGGGAGAGAGAGAGAGAGAGAGAGAGAGAGAGGGAGGCAGACAGGGAGAGAGAGAGAAAGAGAGAGAGAGAAAGGGAGAGAGGGAGAGAGACAGACAGGGAGAGAGAGAGAAAGAGAGAGAGAGATACAGACAGAGAGAGAGAAAGGGAGAGAGGGAGAGAGAGAGAGAGAGAGACTCTATAGCTGCAGTGGTCTCTGAATAGTAGTGAGATGCCGGAAAAGAGAGAGAAGTTTTATAGTAGAGACACAGACTCGAGGAGGAGAGAACCATGAACCGCACACTGCATTATAGTCTACACAGACCCATCATTTAAGGGAGAGAGAGAGGTATAGAGAGAGGGGGAGGGAGGGAGAGAGATATAGAGAGAGAACCAGTGTATTTGAGTGAACAGAGGGAGAGCAACACTCTCTCCCTCTCTCTCCCTTTCTCTCTCTCACCCTCTCGTGCGCGGCGCTTTGTCACACGCACATACGGACTCGCGCGCACACAGGGGACCGATGCAGCTCAAAGCTCCCGGCGACGCTGATGAAAAAGAAGTGAGTAAAAGCAGAGACTCTGTGGGCGGGAGGGTGGGGGATGTGGAGACGGAGCAGATTGAAGTCAGGTTGCTGTTATTGTTTAGGTAATGTAAACTGGAAGGCACTCAGAGGTGGAATTCGGCTTCATACGGTGTTTTCATCTGGCTGGACATGGTTACTGCTACAATGGCCAGGGCATTCCCAGAGCTTGTCAGAGATCAGGAAAATTTTTAAACTGCAGGAATTTGGCGATGGCTTCATGAAATGTTGCAGGTTTTGTCAACAGCAGAAATTGACGTGAAGATGTGAAGATATTTTTTTTTCTGTTAAAACATGATGTTTACACTGGTGTCGCCAGGAGGGATGTACTGTACTATCAGCTGTCTCCCTGACACTGCTTTCAAAGGGCTGCTGCTAAGACTTTACCATGCTATTATCATTTATTATTGAAATATTCCTCAATCTTGAAATACATTTTGCACTTTTGTAACCCCAGAGACATCGTTTACTTGCACGCGCTGTAACCATTGCGCACCAGGTCTCTAACCACACTGGTATATATACACATGGGTAAGTCCAACCAAGTGCTTGCCCTGAGTTTTATTGTCTTATACAACAAGAGGAGGAGAGGAGAGAGAGAGAGGAGGAGAGGAAGGACAGAGGAAGACGAGGAGAGGAGAGTTAGTGGGGAGAGAGAGGAGGAGAGGAAAGACAGAGAGAGCGGAGGAGAGGAGAGAGAGTGGAAGATAAAAAAAAGAGAAAAGTTAAATTTGGATGTAAGAGCAGAGATCAGAATGGACCAGGTGTGTCAAACTCAGTTCCTGGCGGGGGGGGTTATGGGAGCTGAAGCACCTAGTTTCCCAGTCTTGATTGGCACCTGTTATTTAATCCTGTGCATTTGCGCATATACACTGTAGTAAATATGCTGTAGTGATACATGAATTGAATATAATTGAGGACAGAAGTATATTCTGATGATATGTTTAATTTATTTGGATGTAAAAATGCCACTCTTGAAGCAGAGGGTTGGGATTGTCTAATCATGGGCAAACTGTTTGAATAGTTTGTTGTTGTGTGTACGTGTCCTTGATTTTGTTTAGGTCAGCTTTTTGGACCCTTTTTTGCTGTGCATTGCGATCTTGCGTTACTCTGGACATTTGTGAAGGACTATTGTTTGTACATGTCATTAATCTAGTGTAAATCCCCCCCCCTCAGTTCTTTCTGGTTTTGGAAATCTGCTGCAAAACTGTTGATTACAGTTTAACTCAGGTAATGAGAGGGAAAATATAAACCCAAAATGATTAGTCCTATTTCTGTCCCTCTGGCTGAGGCTGAGCAGGGCGACACCCAGAGCACTGGCCCAAAGGAATGCTCTGACTCAGTACCGACCCTGAGCCTTTTAAACATCAATTATGTGGGCTTAGAGGAGGTGGACCATACTGAACACCCCCACCACCTGCGTAATGTCAGCATGCTCCAAGTGTCTTTGAGGAGTTGGACACTTACCCGATTACACCCACGCTCAGGACACACCCCGTTTTCCTTTTTTCATTTACATTTCTGTAGCGATTAAATATGAAATCCCATGACAGTTGGCTTCTTGTCATTGTAGCTAAGAACAGCACATGTGTAAGATCAGAGAGAGGGAAGCGGCAGACTCAGGACCCCCCTTCTTGAAAGTTTTTGAAGTTTTGAAAGTTATTTTCAGGCTCTGTGAAACGCAGCATTCAGCCAAAGCCCGTCTCCGTTCTGCGTGCCTGAGTTCGGCCCGAGAGCTGCAGGGTGTTGCTTGTTTGTCATAAGATGGGAGGAGAGGAGAGATGGGGGTTTCTGGGGTGGGGGGAGGGGACTGAGTGAGATTGGAAACGGGAATGTTTTTCTGTGGTCTGGCTGGGGCGTTTGTGTATTTACTTTTTATTGGACGGATTGTTGCTTGGTTACCATCCCCTCCACTGATTTCTGTTAGACTTGGGGAGCATTCACATCAGTGCCACCCCCCACCCCTGACCCTCCCCTGACCCTGCCCTGACCATGCCCTGGTCCTACAGCCAAATTCTCTGGGATCATTGTTTCTGGCCACCGCTGTTGCTGTATGTAGAGCTGTGGAAAAGAAAGGCATGCCTGTCATCTTTTTCGACACTTTCCGCAAAGGTTAAAATAACACATTTTACCCATTATCTTGAGTCAATCAAGAGCGTGCTATTTTAAGGGCTCCTGAGTGCCTCAGCCAGTAAAGTCGCTCACCACAAGTGCAGCCTCCGGGCCTCAGCGAGGGTTCCTCTGGTTACCGCTACATCGCGTTCCTCCCGTTACCACGCCAGACGGCCATGGGTTACCCATTGTTGTCGGTGAAAAATATGCAGTGAAAACCTCAGTGCAGTACAGTGTGGACAGTGTGGTGTAAAGTGTCCCACCGGCTCTCTGGCGATTGCATTAGAGGAGTGCACACGCACAGCTGCTGTGCTCCCTGTTCGCAGTCGAGTGTAGTAGTGTTGGGGAGGGGGAAAAATAGTCAATTACTGTTTTAATTGTATTCCTGCAGGGTCAGTGGTCTATCCACAGCCATGTGTAGAATTTGAATGAAAAATGGTGATAATAATTACGAGGACAGAAATTGTTATTATTATTATTATTATTGATATTATTATAATGTCATATTATTATGTAATTTGGCTAGACGTCTCGGCTAGACTTATGACATCAGCACACATATGACTGCAAATATAGACACTGAAACTGTCATGTCAATAATGCAGATAATTAGTCAAATAGTTCAGGAATTCCTACATGCTTACATAATGCATACTGCAACCCCAAAATAAAGCATAGCACCAAACCTAAAACGATGAAAGACTAAGGCCCGTTGATGGATTCTCAGAAATAGATTCCCTGGGTCTTTGTTTCATGGAGTCTTGGGGGGTGGGGGTGTGGTGGGAGGCATAGCGGCTGGCTCTAAAGCCAGCCAGTTAAAATTACACTGACAAGTTCACACCTGAGTGACAGCTAGGATGCCTGACAACCAACACAGAGCAGTCAGTAGTAGAGAGTGTAGTTCAGTGCTCAAACATTATTCCCAAAGCAGTGAACAGTTGTGTGTATATGAACTTAATACTCACTGAGTGGCCTATTACTTATGAAACCTAATATTCATACAATTAATATAAATAATATTCTGATAAAACACACATCACCCATATGATTTGTTTCAAATTCCAGTCCAAAGTTAATTAACAACCAATCCCTTAATGTTATCAAGACAGATAATTAAACATTGTTATTAATCAACACACCCACTGCCTCAAAGTGAAACTTTCTCTCTCTTTTCTCTCCCTCTCTCCCCCATCCCTCTTTTCTTCCGTTTCTCTCGGTCTCCCTCTCTGACCACAGATGGATCCGGTTCAGAAGGCCGTGATAAACCACACCTTCGGAGTCCCGCTGGTCAAGACCAAGCGCCCCATCATCTCCTGCAATGTCTGCCAGATCCGCTTCAACTCCGAGGTAAGCGCTGAGTGACAAGCACCGTGGGGGCGTGTGTAAATGTGTAACAGCACAATGGTGTAACATACAAGCAGTGTAAGGTGTAAGGTGTAACATTATTGGCATGCTCACGGCCCTCTCAACCACACTGCCCACACCCCGACGAGAGACAAGGTCCCCCGGCACACGGAGCCAATAGCAGAACTGTTCCCTTGGATTCCAGGAAGCGATGTCATCTTCTGTTACTCATATGCATTTCTGACCTCCCTTACATCCGTGGAGAGACTGATTCAGCTGGCCCACAGAACTCCACAACAGAGCGACTGATGCGATTCAAAGTGTGGAGGTTCTAAGGGTGGAGGCTGCCCTGGCCTAATGTCAGTGTGAAAGATCACAGAAAAATGTGAGATTTTTTGGGGGGGTGCAGAGGCTCGTTGGGAGTGCAGCGGGGAGTTTATTAAAATCTTCGTTGGTTTTAAAAAAATACGGTCTCAGATGGGAGTTCAGATGAGCCATGGCGAACGGCCCTTTATAAACCCTTCATATTAATCCCTCCACAGTACATTTACCCTCAGGATTTGTACATCCTTTTTTTATTCTCTCCTTCCAAGTGCCACGTTATTAATGGCTGTTATAATATTTCCTGAAAACGAATATGGTTAGTATGGTATTACTCTTCTTGACGGGGGTCTGGGGGGCTCCTGTATGTGGCATGGCTGGATTCTGGATCCAATGATGGTCTGTCTTTACCCTGAGCTCACACGGACCGGGGGGGAAAGGCCCACGGCACAGGGCAATTTTTACTGTCCTGGACGACAGTCACGGCCCGGATATGGCCTCTTCTGCTTTGGAGCAAGGCTGTAATTTTCTAGCCCGGAGGACTCAAGAGTAGGGCAATTCGCACTGGCCACTGATCCCCAAACAAAGGAGAGAGAACGAGAGAGAGAGAAAGAGATCCTGGCAAAGTGTAGGCTCAGTGATCACAGACAAGCCAAAGAGAGCAGAAAAGTATGGCTGCCGAGACAAGGCTGAGTCCGTGGTCACCGCGAGACAGGCAAGCTTGAGACAGATGTTTTGGCCTTTTTCCTCCTTTGTTACAAAAAATGCCATGACATAAGGCTGACCTCCCCACCCCAATTTGAACAAAAGTGAAAATATTACTGGTAGAGGGAGAAACAGCTGCCCTCACAGACATGCCGTAGTATGTGTAATTGTAGGGGTAAGAAAAAGGAGAGGAGGAGGAGAGGAAGCAGGAGAAAGAAGTGATGGTGGAGAAAAGAGATAAGACAGAGGGGTTGAGGTTACGGAGAGGACAGGCCGAGTCCAATGCCATAATAGCTTTGGAAGAGTCGCTTTAGACAAGTACGCAAGATGAATAAATGTCCATGTAAATGTCAAACAAGAGAAAATGTGTGAAAGACAGAGAAGAGGAGGAGGAAAAGACAGATGAAAGAAAATAGATATATTTACTGTTGTTCCAGATTTCTGTCTGTGCTAGCTTAACACCGTGTATTACTGTGATAAATATAGTGTACTAGTATTGGAAACAAAATCCCTGCTGTATAGCTAATGAAGCAGTTTCAGGTTTTCCCTGCCACAGTTGTTCACTGTAACATATATGACCTATTTTTAAATCATATTTAAATTGGTTGTATCATTCATAATTCCCGTTGTGGTTTGCTGTTTTGCTGTTTTGTTGCCTTGAACCTTTTCTCTTTTTTTGGCAAAGCTGGTTACAGAAACTGTAGATTATTTCACATTAGAGTGTAGCAATAATAGAACATACATGTCTCTGATTTGAACTGGTACTAATGCCTAACGCATTGGTTATTTACCCCTAAAATATCAGGGGAAATATCTCAGGACTGGGTAAGAAACAGAGACACATGTTTGAACCAAGTTGCTGGTCAGAAATCAAAATCGCAGAAAGCTCTTAAACACACTTAGATGTTAGAAGAAAATTTCAATGGCCAGAAGTGAATGGTCAAACTGAATAAATGTACGTGTGGAATATTTGTGCTTGAACAGACATGCTGTGTAAACATGCATATACAGTATATTCGACATGCTTTCCTGCAGCAATCAGGGGTCTGTTTCTGTCCAGGGGTAGCCAATGTTTGACAGCTCTCGGTTGTCACCCCTAAGTTAAATAAAGTTTGACACACAAGCATGTCTGTAAATATTGATGCATGCCGGCCAATAGACCACTAAGTACTGTACCTCCTGGGTGAGAAGGGGGGTGGGGGGGGGAGTCTATGACTCCTAACAGCTGTTCTGTCTCTGTAGGGTCCCCAAATGATTTCACCAACCGTCCCCTCCATGCCTCCTAGGGGGTTGTGCTGGAGGATGGGGTGTGTGACAGGTTTGGGGTTTCACCCACCATGTGTATAGGGATGGAGCGGGGGCTCAGCTGCTGAAACTGGACCCCCTCAATCCATCTCACCCTCACCCATCCATCCATCCATCCATCCCCCACCACACATCCCAATTCATCCCCCAACACCCCCAATCCACCCTCCATCCTCCACCACACCCCCCTAATCCACCCTCCATCCCCCACCACACGTCCTCCAACTAAGTACTCACTAGAGTGATGGACACCCCAAAGGCTGATTTCTGTAGATGCTTCGATTTTCTCACTGAAAAGTATTTTTTATAAGAGGCTTAAGTCTGAGTGGCTCAGTAAGAGTGCACAGGCTGGGCCCCACAGCCTAGACATTGCACATTTGAGACTTGACTGTGCTAGTCACCGACTGACCAGTAAGTCCACAGCTGGGATACAGTTAGCTTTGTCCTACTAGCAGCAGTCCTTCTGGTTACAACTGACGGGTGCCCACAGTCAATCAGGATCACTGTTGTTGCTTAAGCCTGCCATCAGAATTGTGAGGATGGTAGCCCAGGTCTGATCAGGTCTAACGCATGGAGACAACTCTCTGGGTATGTTCAGCACCGAAACAATACTGCTCATTCCTGTTTTTGTCGTGGATCTACCAGCACGACTCAAGAAGGAAAAGGTTTGCGTCGTGTCCTGTGTGGGTTTTTTTTGGTTTCGTTTTTTCACTTCAGTTCAGAAAGAATATTGCAGCATCACGCCCCCCATGAACGTTTTCTGTTTTCCAGAACTGTGTTTACAGTAAGCTGATGATTATGAAGTATGTAGCAGCAGATCAAAAAATCACCTTCTCTCCCCGGATGGTCCACAAAGAGGAGTTACATGTGAATTAGCACATTTTACGGTTATTTAGGTGTAGGTTGATTTTTGGAGGTTTTCTTGTTAAGCTCTAACACTTGGGGCTGTCAGTTGGGAGATGGCGTGCGACAGTACTGCATCAGCAGCTGTTTCTTGCTCTGTGAGGGAGGAGGGCTCCTTTTGAAAGGCTCATGCTAGAAATGTGTTAACTGACACCCTGAGAGCCCCCTTCTCCTAATCTAACAACCAGTTAGAGTTTCATCTCCAATTAATGGCAGTCTTGTTTTGTTAAGGGGCACCAGAGAAAGGCTTTTGTTCAGAAATGGTTCAGTGACACTGTGGTCTGAGTGGAGTGGTCTGCCCTGTTCTCAGAAGGTTGTAGGTTCAATACCAAATGACACCTACTCTGTGCCTGGCGCTGCACATTGCAGTAGATGGGCGGGGGTTAAGTACCCTGCCAAGGGCTGGCACTGTGCCCAGGGGGTGAACTTATAGATCGAGTTACCTTGCGCAGAAATCTGGATAAGGTTGGATCCCCCACCAGCTTGGACACGGCTGCTTACTGCACCACGCAGAGCGGGGGTCATGCGCTGGCTTGCTGGGCTCCCACGTTTTGAATCAGACAGTGGGTTAAAAGTAGCAGGTTCACTTAAGCTCCACACTGAAGTCTCTGCTTGAGTTTGCCAGTTTTTTGTCTGAGGAGAGTGGCGGTTTCTGATCTAGCACTGTGCCCTTGTGGGGACTCTGTCTGGGGTGAGGGGGGGGGTGTGTGGAATGACCTTGTTGTTTTGCAGGGGGTGACATCACAGCCATCAGCCACTTCTCCACTGCATTGGCAAACGTCACTGCTGCAGCACGAGCAAGCTGCCTCCCTCCCTCTGCACCTCTCCCTCTCTCTCTCTCTCCATCTATTTCCCTTTCTCCATCTATTTCCTCCCTCTTTCTCTTTTTCCTCTGTCCCTTCCTTCCTCTGTCTCTTGGCTGTCTCTGTGTCTCTGTGCCACTCATTCTCCCCTTCTCTTTCTTCCCCTCTCTATCATTCTACCTCACTCTCTCCCTTTCCCTCCCTCTCTCCCACTGCCTTTCTCTCTCTCTGTCGGATGCTGCAGCTGTTCTTTTCTCAGACCAGTTCTTGCTGGTTTCTGTGTTTTTGTGCTTTTTTTCTGCCGGAGGTGGGGGGTGGAGCTGTCCTTTCCTCGTTCTCTGTATGCCCCCCTCTTCTCTTCTCTTCCCATCCCTATCTCATCCTCCTTTCCTCTCCCATTATCTCACCTCTCCCTCTCTCCTCTCCTCTCTTGCTCAATCTCCCCTCTCTCAACACCGCTGGGTCTCTGGAAGAATATAATCCTGTTTGAGATTCTCTCTCAGAACATCCACTTTCCCCTCGCCGTGAAAAACCCAGAGCCGTTTGCCTCTGTGGCTCAGAGCTCACACCATCAACATCTGTCTCTCTCTTTTCCCTCCCTCCCTTTCCCCCACCTCTTTCTCTTTTTTTATCCCCTGATTTGTTATTGTGTTTTTTGTGATCGTTCTCGACATTTTTAAACGCACTTGTTGTAAGTCGCTCTGGATAAGAGCGTCTGCTAAATGGCAAAAAAATGTAAATGTAATGTAAATGTATTTTCTATGAATGTATGATGTGCAGTCGTATCCGCGAGTCTCTCTCAGAGCTGCGAATTCCTCCAGTGATTCGGGAGAACAACAGTCAGAGAGTCAGGCGCTCTTCTCCAAAGCACATGCTGTCTGCCGTCACTTCTTTTTACTGTACAGTCCGCTTGCTGATCTCCACAGTCATTGCGCAGCTGGCGCAGGCTGACTGCAGGTGCCTGGTCAACATGAGCCGGGGACACCCTAGCCTACTGTAACCCTCCCTCCCTGGGCGTCGCTACGGACACCTATACACTTTTGCCCTGCCGGGCTGCCCACCTCAGTCTGCACTGGCACGGGCAGCATTAGATACCATGTCGCTACACTGAAGCTCGGCGTATCAGCAGGATGCGCTCAGCCTCCTTCGCATAATTATTCTGTTCATCCCTCGCTCCCAATTACCCCCTCCGTCTCCCTGTCTCTACTCCTGTTGATTCTCAAAGTCCTTGTCCTCTCCTCCCATTCTCCATCTACCCTTGCTTGCTAAACCATTCCCCTCATAAACGATCCCTCCATCTCTCCGACCGTTGGTGCCCTTGAGCCCTCTCTGATCTCCACAGACCACGCGTTCAAGAGAGCTCTCTCGTTTAAGCCGTCGGCCAAGCGGATGTTAGATCTGCCCGGCCGCCTCATCCTCTGCCTCCCGTAATGGCGCCCAGTACAGCCGAGCCTTCACCCTAATCTGTGGGCTTCAGAGAGGCAGCATCTTAAAAA
The DNA here is from genome assembly GCA_029706075.1 of Aldrovandia affinis. Classification (NCBI taxonomy): domain Eukaryota; kingdom Metazoa; phylum Chordata; class Actinopteri; order Notacanthiformes; family Halosauridae; genus Aldrovandia; species Aldrovandia affinis. Next base: position 1,838,561 of record JAINUG010000101.1, read on the forward strand.
TGTGATACGAGGGTATGATTACGGCAAAAGGATACTATGTACGCCTCTATCATCAGCAATTACAGCCCCCCATACTTGAATGCCCTTCCATGTCCTGCCGCTCTGTGCCAACATGGGCCCCCTCCCCCCCCGATAGTGTGGGTTCGGTGCCACTCAAATTCTTCCTCCGTTTCCCCATGCCTTCCCATCCATCCAGCTGCAGCAGCTGTCATCATTCTCCCTCCTCCAGCTCGTTTAAAAGAAGGGGGCGAGAGTCGATAATCCAGTGACTTAATTTACGGTCATTGTCCTAATACAACAATAATACAATAATGATTCGTCCAGCAGACAGGCCCGCCTGCGTGGCCAGGGCCCAGAGGGGCTACGCGCCCAGATCCATTTGAAGTGGTGTGTGGGGTGTCACAGCATCCATGCCAGTACCCCCCCTCCCCACTCCCCCATGGCACTGACATGCTCCCTACACCCTTCAACTCCTTTGGGTATGTACCCGCAATGCCCCTTGTCCTAAGGCCTATCCAGCTCAAACCTTCTTCCTCTCATTTCAGTGGTTGTGCCTCATAGAATGAAGAAGAGAATCATCATTAGAATAGAATCTAAGCTCTTGTTGTAGAAAATAGACACATAGAAAATATTTGATGACAGGAACCGGCCATTAAGCCCATGTACACAGGCTCGTGCCTGCTGTCTAGAGTGTCCAGCACTGTGTCAAGCCTGATTTTGAACAGCCCAAGAATATCTGCTTCTACTACATGACCCTGGCCAGCTAGTCCTCATATTAACAACTCTCTTTGTTGGGAAAAAAAAGATAATAACTAATTTACCTTGAACTAATTTCCATATCAAGTAAAGAACATGGGTTACAGTAAGTACGGCTCATGCCATTTCGATGTGGGGCTAGAGGAATAGCTGCCCACGTGTAAATCGATCCTTTCGCACGTCCGATGGAAGCGGCTGCGAGCAAACCCGTGAACAGTCAGATGCATTATTCATAGGACAAAACCAATCAGGCCGGGTGTCACGGTTACAGCTAGCGGTTACTGACACCGCTGACAGCTACTGTTTCAGCACAGCATGTACTTTTAAACCAAGTTTAAATATAAAGTATTTAAAAACAAAAAAGTACAGCATGTAAGAAATACATATATTATATAATAGTGTATGTACAGTGTAAAAACAAAGCACAGACTACAAATGTATGCATACGTACAAATGTATACATACGTACACACACTATACATACGCACACATAATAGCGCCAAGTAGCATGCATTGAAGTATACTGAAGGATAATAAGAACATAAGATGCCATAATGACAAGAACGGGTCACTCAGCCCGCATGTTTGGCTGTGCATTTCAGAGATGTACAGTATTTAATTGTATAAATGATTAAGTCCCAGCGCTTTGTCTGGCATGATCTGTCTCTGTCATGGTGGCAGCTGTAAGGTAACCCTGATATTTCTGTCACTGCATGGGGGGGGTCCCAGAGGGAAGGGCTTAAAATTGGGGACATCAGCAGATGCAGTGCCATTCCGCTGGCCCAGCATGTCTTTCAGCTCCTGTTAATAATGCAGTGGCTTGCCCGGGCTGGGAGGGAGGAATGGAACAGTGGGCTCTTCCCCACTGTTCCCAGATCAGTGGCAGGACAGCTTCTGGCAGGGAGGAATGGGACAGTGTGAAGGAGAAATAGTGGCCATAGAGCGCTTCCCTGCTGTTCCCAGGTCAGTGGCAGGGCCTCTTGTTCCACTGCCCCGTTGTCATGGCGGTGGTGAGGTCATAATGCAGGTTAAAACAGAAGGCAGGTGGTCTGCTTTCATGGCGGTCTTGGTCTGGGTCTCGAGTCTTCAGTCAGACTATCCCCGGCGGGTGTCAGATTCCAGCCACACTCCTTCATCCAAACAGGTTGACTGTGCTCCTGTGTGTGTGTGTGTGTGTGTGTGTGTGTGTGTGTGTGTCATTGTGGCAGCACCAGACAGTGGCGGTGTAGTATGTCAGTGTTACGTGCTTTACGGTGTCCTCGTTACACGGCCCGCGTTAATGCTGTGGGTTTTCCATAAGCCTCGCGTATCCATGTTCCCTGCTATACCTGTGACATTAGCGTGTAGCATGTGACCCCCCTCCCTTCCCGAAGCTGACAGCTGTGTCTGCGTATCTCCTCCTCTCTCGCAGAGCCAGGCCGAGGCACACTACAAGGGCAACCGACACGCCAGGAGGGTGAAGGGCATCGAGACCTCTAAGAGCCGCCCACAGGAGAGTGACAAGGCCCCGCCCGTCCCCACCACCTCCCCCTCCCCCCAGGGGCCTCCCTCGTCCACCCCTGATGCCGACGCCGGCAAACCAGGTGAGCCCCCCGAAAACTCCCACACCTACCCATACCTGCACCAGCTGTGCTCTAGAAAAAGATCACCTCTCACGGCCAATGAACATTAAACCTTAAACACATTCCTCGATGCGCTACGCTTTCCTTTGGTGGGATTAGCCAAAAGCATGTGTCCTTCACTTTGACTTACAAATAAATGGAAACAAAGCTGTAATAAGCTTTTTTTTCTGCACAATCACAGTTTGGCAAGGTCGTTTCACTGAACTCACCAAACTGTGCTCGAATGTAATTGTCGATGTTAAAGACAAACATTGATTGAGTGCAGGCCTGAATGTTGGCCTGAATGTTGTCCTCATCTTGGCTGTCTGTACTTAACATAACATAAGAGCGACTTACAGTAGTGAATACATACATTGTTCAGTGTATGTGGCCCCAACGGGAAACAAACCCACAGCCTAAGCGTTGTCAGTGCCATGCTCCACCTACTGAGCCACACACAACCACATCTCCTTCATCTGTACTGGGGCTTGTTGGGGTGTCACCACTGCTTATCTTCCACAGAGTGCGCCCTCAGAACATTCCGGGGGTCTCTGTGGTCCCAGGTTTATCTGTGCATATGGTGCAAACACACCTGAGGCCTAAGTGCTGGGGGGAGAGGTGGGGGTGGGGGTGGAGGGGTATTGAGGCTCAGGGGGTCGGATCTTGTCGGTTCAACATCGCTCCCAGACACACACAGCAACGGACATGAAATAAATAGGCAGTAAATAAACATACTGCACTATCATAACAGCTCCATGCCAGATTGAATAAGAACAAGTGGAACATTCAGAAGTTCACTCTGTCCAGGCGTCTCTACGGGGTGGTCTGATCACAGCCAACGGCATACTGGTCAGCAAACAGAAGCCCTTATAGAGGGCTAAACCAGGACCCAGAGCTTGTGTTTGTTAAACATTTTATCATTTTACACAGCTGCGTGTGTTTGGTGTAGCGGCTCAGGATGCATACCTCATTGCATCACATGGCCACAGTGCAAAAACCCCAGTGCAAACACTTCACCACGCACTTTCCTTTTTTGGGGACCTGTTTATATGCTGGAGAAATCTATTATTTGCCCGCTGTCGAGTAGGTCATATCTTTGTCTCCAATTGTTGTCGTTCCTTATTTATTTACTTGTACATTTTTACCCCTATTTCCTCTCAGTTTGGAATGGCCCAATTGTGTTTGTGCATTCATGCCTGTTCATTGTTGTAGCCCCCTCTGTCAATGTGAGAGAGCACAGACAAGTGCACGCCTTCATCTGAGAGACGCGATGTCAGCCGATGCTACTTCTTACTCTGTGGTATTCCAGTTAAGCTCACATAGGTACTGAGGGCACGGAGGAGGGCACTTCATGTGCGAATTGAATAGGTCGGCTGTGGGTGCTATGTTGGCCAGACGGGGTCGCCGATGAGACACAGTCTCCATGGGTGATACTACAACCAATAATGCATTGCCCTGCGGGGCTTCCGGCCACAGTTAGCACCGGCACGGTACAGATTCGATACCAGACCATGGGGCCCATCCACATATTGGAACAGGATGAGCCACCCTGCAGCCCTTGTCGTTCATTATTAACTTGAATATGAACAGACCGTAACCATGGATGGTGAAGTTTTGGGGGGCGCGTACACGGAGCGTCATGTTTCTGGGTTAAATCAGGGTGCAGCTTAATTAAGGTTTGATGGGTGCCCTGTGGTCATAGTTCACACAGATCTGGTTACTCCTGTTCAGACAGAGGTGGGTTGAAATTGTAGAGAGACTGTGAGGACATGGACCTGTGGGCTCTCCGGTGCGTGCTGCTTTTGACGAATGCCATGTTATTTGTGATGTCTTTGGAACTTATGTTTTTGTCATACATTTACTAGCTATACACAACATTTTAAGGACAGCAGAACATCAAATGTGTACTGGCCTGGACACTGTTAGTGACCACTTTCGGACATGCTAGCTAGAGGTGTTGAGGAATGTTTCTGACAGTATACTTTCTGACAATAATACACTGCTCTAAATATAATTTTATTGATAGCCTCGCCCTCGTGTCCCCATGCTAGACTTTTATGGGCCCCGATCCTCCGGAGCAGCTCTGTAAACAGGCATCTGGATGAGTTTACTTAGAGAGAGAGAGAGACATAGAGACAGAGTGAGAGTGAGAGTGAGAGAGAGAGAGAGAGAGAGAGAGAGAGAGAGAGAGAGAGAGAGAGAGAGAGAGAGAGAGAGAGAGAGAGAGAGAGAGAGAGAGAGCGAGAGAGAGTGAAAGAGCAGGATTGTGACAGTGTATGTGTGTGGGAAAGAGAGAGAGTGAGAAAAATTGAGATCCATTAGAACTTTGCATGCAAAGCTCTGAAAAACACACAAGTTCAAGGGGAAATAACTAAGAATGCATGTAGGGCATAATTAAACCACTATTCACAATTCTTTGGTAAAATCCATGCAAAGAACGGTGACTCCTCTCCCCTGTCATCACAGAGGCCTGCAATGAGCAGGGGCCCAGACAAGAGCCCCTGCAGCCAGCTGGTGCTGAGGCTGACAGCATTAACACCCACCTAATATCAAACAGCCTCAGTACAGCGCAATAACATCACAGCATTCAGATTATAAAACAACACAATCTAAATCGCATCACTCGTTGGGCCACACAAACAGAAAGTACAAACAAGATGAAAAGAGGATAAGTGGTAGACTGTCTGACCATGGTGAAGAATGAGGAACACAGGAGAACATTGCCAAAGGACAGATTCGGTGAGCACAGCCGGGCCATAGAGACTGGCCGTCACAAGCTGACCTGGCTGCCCAGACAAGACACGTTGTGTCACTCTGTCATTTTCAAGAGGTGGAGACTTCCTGACTAAATGTGAAAATTATAGGGAGGTAAGAGCCCTGCACTTCTCCAAAGTAATGGAAATCTGCCCTGAATTTTAAACCATGTCATATTTAGAGAAACCTCCATTCCTCTTAAGGGAGAACAGAGATTGTGTGGCTTTGGCGGCACAGAATGTTATCACTTGTCACAGCCTGAGGGCCAGTGTATGATTCAAAGACAAAATGAAGACTTACTTCTTTCATGGCTTGTGATTAATTTAATTTAGATCATTGTTTTCTTTTGTATCAAGATCATTGTTTTTTCCCCAGTTTATATTTGCTATTTCAGGAAATTCTTTGGCAAAACTTTGTCAATAAAACCCATTGAAGTGAATAGATTTGAATTGAATTTAAAATTGCAAGGAAGGCGGGGAAAGAGAGAGAGATAGAGAGACAGTAAGAGAGAGATAGGAAGAGGAAGAGAAGAATGTGTTTATTAGTCTTTATTGATTGTGTTGTTTTCATTATTTATGTGCTTTGGCAATACAATACCAGTAAAGCTCATTTGAATTGGAATTTGACTGACTCTGAGGGCTAGATTTACTAAGATGGTCATAGCGCAAAGACAGTTGCTATTTTATTGCGGCTATTTTGTGGTCGCAAATAGTGACACATTAACAAGCAATTTACTAAGACTGGTTCTAATTACGCAATCAAAGAAATGAAACGCCCTCATTCGCAATTTGCGGTAGGATACACCCATAAAAATGGTCTGAAACAACATGGCACGTTGACATTCCAGATCACGCCAATGGGTACACAATAACTGGGCACAAGTAGCGAGAGAACAACAAGAAAAAGAAAACATTTTACAGATCAGGAAATAGAGCCAACAAGACCAACGAGGTACAGCGTCACAACGACATCAGGACACGACATTCCTACAGCATAGGAAAACAACACCAACAGAGAAGAAAAACATTTAATGCAGTTATATTATGAAAGAAATTAATTAATTAGCCATAACAAAACCAACAGTAGATGATGTAAAGAAAACAAACAACCGATGATGTAAAGAAAATATGGCATGATATTACGCAGCGTCCAAAAGAAAAACTTTCCTACAACATAATCTTGGAAAAAGGCACCAGCGTTGGTCCATTAGAATAAGAATAAACAGAGCATCTGAAAGTAAAACTGTATTCATGATTCATTCTATACCCTCCTGACCGCATACGCACAATAAGATAATTGTTCAAATTCAGAACTGCGTTTTTATGCTGACTGATAGCTGATGACAAATTTGTCAATAGAAATCATGCATCCTTTCATAGAATTTTTATTTCAAGTTCAAGTAAATAATATGCGATATAGAATATATGTTTAAAATTCTGACTTTCTGGTATTCCTGAAAATAAAGCTGTTGTGACATGAACTGGGGTACTTTGCAACAACATTTGTGATTATTTGTTTTGCATCACTGGGACAGCGACTAGCACTTGGAAAACTCCACAAAACGGGAATTGTGAAATACCTAGGCGATATCAGCGCTCATAAAATACCGTAGAGAAGTATGAGAAGTATGAGAAGTATGACCTGTAGTGTCACAGAAAAAAAAAACCTTAAACATCTATATCCTGAAATAATCATCAATACATATCAGGGCAAACATGTTTGAAAGCTATCCTGATAGAAGAAGAAGAAGAAATAGAGAGGGATAGAGAGACAGGGAGAGAGAAAAGACATAGTGGGAGAGGTTATTTCTGTTGCCTCTGTGATTATTCTTTTCTTGAGGGGGAAGACTAACAGAGTGTATCAGTATAGAAACTGCACAGCTGGTCTTAATATAAAATCAGTGCTAATCTAACCTCGGGCCAGGCATGGGGGGGGTGTCTACAGTCATCTCCCAGTCTTGGAGAAGGGCAGGCAAAGGGCATGATTCAACTTGATCAAAAACAAGATGTATTAAGTCAATTTAAGAATAAGCTCTTCAGTCAAAAATAAGACGGAACAATTAATCCCAGATTAATCCACTGTGGTGTTGCAAAAGGGCTTTTTTCCACTTAAGATTACCTGTCAGTTTTGAATCAAATCCAGGGTCATTTTGTTGTAATATGCCGGAAAATTCATCTTGGAGGGCTTGGGGCTTTTTGTTGGAACAGTGCCTCCCCTTCAGATGACTTGGTGTTTTTGATTGAATCCAGGTGTGTGTGGTGAAGAGAATACCAAGACCGATACCAAGATAACCACAGCCAATGTGCATCCGCGACCTGGGTGATGCGCGGCAGCCATTTTGAATCAGAGCTTTTGCCACGCACCAGCTGTGGTGGGGAGGGAGGGATTAATTTAGCCTATTAAACTGGGGGATTAACATATGGCCAGATTGAGTCAGGCCTCGGTTTAAAGTTGCATCCGAAAGACAGCATCCCCTACAGCACAGTGTCCCCATCACTAAACAGGGCCATTGGTTTTCCTGCTTGGTCTATAGGGAACCCAGGAGGCCTCCCATCCAAGTACTAACCAAGCACAGTGTTGGTTGGCAGGCGGGAGAAGGCTACGGGATGCTATGGCTGTTTGTCAATAGCCGGACGTTTGTCAATAGCCCCCAGTGGCCATCCGTCTGTAGTTCTGCCTGGTCCCAGAGCCCCGGTTTGCTGCCGGGGGGATCTGAAGGAATTCCAAAGGAGAGAGCCAAAAAAAACGGCCGCTGCTGATCTAAATCTGAAACCAGATACGTGTGAAAGAATGCTTTTTCCTGCCCAAAGCTTTGTCTTGGGACCCCTGCCCCCCCCACCTCTGTTTCTCTCACTGATTGTTTGCAAACTGGAGCAAACAGTTGGTGATGATATTGTCCCATAACACAGAGTCAGTGTGGATATGATCTGGCCCAGGCAGGAAACGGCTGTGGTTCCATCTGGAGGGAATCTGCCTGGGGTAGGGCAGCAGGGAATGGGGGCGGGGTTCTGGATCCTTATGCTGTCCCCTTCTCGCCCTCTTGCTGTGGTCTAGGCGCTGTGTTGTGATGAAAAGAGTGCGGAGCATTCCCACGCTCTTTTCCACGCAAGACGGCGACTCGTTGTCCTCCGATTCGTGTTTTTGGCTCCGGTCGATGTTTGTTTGAAGCCTTACTCATTTACGTGGGGATCTTCTTTTCCCCCTGAGTTTGTCATGCTCTGGATTCAGATTCAGAGTCTAAAAATCTGAGACACAACAAAGGGGCTGGTTCCAAGGCCTGTCAGCTTCCTCAGAAACAAAACAAGATGCCTGTCTCCCCTCCGGAACATTCACAGTGGCTCCCTTTCACAATATTCACAATGTGTCCCCTGTGGAACACTCAATTAATTTGCTTAGTTACAGTTGTTAGCCAGTCAGTTATTTTGTTTATGTTTGTATATTAGTATGTTAGTTGCCAGTCATTACTGTGTTTAGTTCAGTGCGTATACATAACTTGTTCAGTGAGGTATGTGATTGATTAAATAGGTATTGTGAATGAGCAAGGTATATTAAATTAATGCAGAGTTTATTTGCTTGTCAGGTGAAAGATATAGGTGTTTTGTAATCCATTCATTCATTCACGGAATGGTCTTACTTAAGGGTACAATAGCAGTGTGTAATTTGGGATTCAAACCCAGAACATTGGAGTCCTAATTCTGACACACTAGTCACTTGTTCATCCTACTGTCTCCAGTAATGAAAACTGCCCACCTTGTTATGTTCTCCCACGTTGAGGCGGAGCAGTCATGCATTATCAGTAGCTCATTGATATGAACAAATCACAGGGCTATTGCTACAGCATGTAAAGCATGCTGTGGGGCAGGAGGGGGGGTGCAAAGGATGGAGCCAGATGCCTTTGGAGAGGGGCCCCCCTCAGCGGCTGTGGGTTTGGCAGGGCGTCGCGGGCTGTTTTGGGAGCGAGACTGAGGGTAGCGGGACGGGACGTTTACGGGGAGGGCAGCCCCACCCCTGCTCTCCCTCTCTGTAATTAAGAGTCCTGCACAAACCACATGTGCACATCTGCAGAAATACACATGGCTGTCACACACACACGGACACACTCACACACACACACACATGCACACACACATACACACACACACACACACATGCACATACACACACACACACACACACACACACACACACACACACACACACATGCACACACACACATACACACACACACACACACACACACATACACGCACATACACTCACACACACTCACATACACACACACACACACACACACACACACACACACACACACACACACACACACACACACACACACAGCATATACTGCACCCAATGTGTTTCTTTTGTATCCACAATGATTCATATAATAAAAGTTTTTATGGGGGGTTAGGGTTATGATAGAGTGTATGGGTGGTCCTGTTATGGTTGAGATTGTGTTTTACTGGGTTTCATGAAGGTATGACACAATACGCTAAAAATGTGAAGTGAACAATAGGTGTGTTGGCGACTGAATTTCTGCTGGCGCCGTGAGGAGGAATGCGGTGGACAGGCGATCTTACACACCCACCTCTGGTGCTTATCATTTTTTTCAAATATTTCTAAACAGTCTTTCCACTTTTCTTCTCCCTAATTTGAAATCACTAGCTGTGCCTCACCGCTGTACCACCCACTGCAAGGAACACTACACCTGGAGCACGTGCGCTCCTCTGGTGCACACAAACCTGTCACTACAGGGCCTGGCCTGCACTCGTGGCGATAGCCTTTAGCCACTAAATCACTAAGTCACTCGGAAGCCCTGTACCAGGAAATACACATATGAAGCAAATGTACAGTTTGCTTCATACACGGAGGGGCAACCCTACAAGACCGTAATCCTGCAGGCTCTGGAAATCACCAACGCCCGCAGAGCTGGGGAGGGAAGCCAGCCAACACGGGTCAAAAAAAGACAGTGATAGGTTGGACCAAGTTGGCTGAGTGCCCGGCTGAAAGCTGATTGGCTGCCATCCGCTGGCCCGGTCGCCCTCCAACACTGGGGTGGAGCAGGCGTGATGTAAAACACGAGGTAAACTCATGCTTGCGTCACGCTGTGCATTGTGTATTCGCCCCAAAATATCCACACAGAATGATTCGTTTCATCTGTTTTTGTGAATGACAACTTGCTCCAAATCGTCCTTATTGAGACCTAATCAGAGCCATTCCAGGTTTGCAGAAAGTGTGTGTGCATGGAGGCAACATGGCGGTAGCAGCACTGTCACAGAAGTGAACTGCAGCTTTTTGGCCCTCTAGGCTTGGACGTGCCTTTGTTTAGTAAACGGCCGTGGCTGGCGGGGTCCTGGCTGCGTGTGAGCGCTGCATTTCTCTGCTGTCTGTTTCGTGCAAAGCCAGAGTGAGAAGCTCTGGTCCAGGGCTGAGAAGGCACCCCACTCCATAATTAATCAGCCGCTCGTCAGGGCTTGAGCGCAGAGGCGTAGTGTTTCACAGCTCGTTAATCATTAACGATGCTCCGGGTGGACAGGGCGGGGCACAGCAGGGACCAGCTGTCCTCAACGTTGACCTCACTGTCAGGAAAGGGATGCGGGGGTGCAACGGTGCAGCGGGGGAAGGGGTGCAGCGGTGCAGGGGTTCTCCTGCACCCCAAAACATTGTCTGCGGTCTGTTGACCCTAACAGCTACAACCCCACACAACACATGTGTTTTCGCCTCTCTGCTGTCTTTCATTAAGGCTCAAGTTGAAATAAACCAGCTTTCTGGCGATCGCTAACAGTCTGCACTCGGTCCACATTTCTCTCATTTCTCTTCTTCATTTGTTCCAGATCAGCGATGGGAGCTTCCCGTCGCAGCTTCGAGGGTCAAATGCACCTTTATAGCTGTTGACATTAAACTGCCATTTTGCACTGCAGCAGCTTTCAATTTGCCTTTGCATTGTCACTCCATGCTGCAGTACTTGGTACATGCTGCAGCCTGGGAGTGCTTTTGCTTATTCAGACCTTTTGAAGCATCGTAATCAAAGCAGCGTCCTCTACTTTACCCAGGAGCGCTCCATTACCACCGACCCACAGGGAGGCACTGCAGCGAGAAACACAACTAAAGAGACGTAATTCCACTAAAGGATCTTCACTTCACAATCACAGCTGATTCGTGCATTTATTTCGTTAGTTGGTTGATTAGTTGACTTGCTGGTTGAATGGTTGACTGGCTGCCTGCCTGGTTGATTGATTCATTGATTCATTGATTGATTAGTTGGATAAGGATTGGTTTACCGTATCCTGGACGGCTTACAGAGCAGAAACAACAGATTACATCAAAAGCAGGTAAACAAGTACAGCACAATACATCCAGAGAAATGGATATGGATATGTATTAATTAGAAGGCAGTCCAATTTTAGAGTGTGCATTTACAGATGTATAGAGGGTATATGCTTTGTATGATGAGTAACCCGTCTTTTTTACATTGCTGAGTTTAAAAGTACATTGTCCTGCAGCCTTTGCATGCGCCTTTTAACTGTCACTGTGCAACCGGCTGGAATGATGCCACGGCCTCATTTCTATAATGTCTGTAAAGACCCTGGAAGGTCATGGCTTCAGTCCTCAGTCATCTAAAAGTGGTTGCTCAGCATTGAATGAGATTGCATTGCATTGAACTTTCCTTTCCGGCTGCTTGAGTCGGGGAAACTAGACACGCATGCAGCAAACAGCTGGACAATCTCGGGTCCAAGGGGAGGGAAAGATCCTTTGATATTAGATGTTTTTTTGGGTGGGATTTAAAATATCCAGATGCCAAAAAAAAAAAAAAAAAGGGAAATCACTAACAACAGCACAACTGCTCTGTGCTTGAATGTTGGCTCCAGAATGACTGTGGATGCTCTTCACATGCAGGAAGAGTTCTATATGTGCTCTATATAGTGTTGGTGAGTGACATACTTGGTAATGGAAAACACACACCCGTCATCCACCCACTCTCATGTCCTGTAACCTACGCCCCTTACCATGATCTATACAAACACACAGCAACCTACGCGCTAAAAACGACAGGCTGTGCCCAGCACTCTATAGCCACACCCTACAAATTACACCCTCTACCCCACTCTCTACGCCAGTGGTTCACAGCAAAAAAGTTAAACGGGCACAAATTCATAAAAGCAATAGAGAGGCGGACACGAAGATTGTGTCATAGACCAATGACTACTAAACGCTTTGCATTGCTTTTCTCCCTTTACATGCTACCACTGGGTGATATCATCAGGGAACATAATGTCATTGATACACAATTGTATATATCCGCAGAACCAAATGATACGGCAGCTATAAACTCCATTACCAACTGCCTATTAGCAATAAATAAATGGATGAGCAATAACTTCCTGAGATTAAATGAGGATAAAACTGAAATTCTACTTATCGGCCCCAAAACAAAAAAGAAATGCTAATTAAAAACTTGGGAGGATTAACCCCTGGATCAAATCTGAGGTCACAAGCCTAGGTGTCATCCTAGACTCAGAACTGAATTTCAACTCCCATATAAATAAAGTGACTAAAACATCATTCTTTCACCTCAGAAATATAGCAAAGGTACGACCATTTATAAATCAAAACGATGCTGAGAAGCTAATTCATGCTTTCATATCTAGCCGGTTAGACTACTGTAACTCACTCTTCACTGGTCTTCCCAAGAAAACCATTGAAAGACTCCAGCTCATTCAAAACTCTGCAGCTAGATTATTAACCAAAACTAAAAAGGAGAGAACACATTAGTCCTGTCCTAGCTGCTCTACACTGGCTTCTTGTAACCTTTAGAATAGACTTTAAGGTCCTCCTTCTCACTTACAAAGCTCTAAATGGACAAGGACCTAACTACATAGCTAAATCTCTTAGAAATTACACACCAGCTAGAACACTGAGATCATCAGATGCAGGTCTATTAGAGATCACCAGAAACTGTCATAAGAAGGTTGGTGATGCGGCCTTTGTCAACTACGCCCCAAAATTATGGAACACATTACCCATAAATATCAGGGAAGCCAACACACTAGACATTTTCAAAAGACAACTTAAAACCTATCTTTTTACCAAAGCTTTTGATTAACTCTGACTTGCACTACTAAATTGATCTTGCACTATATATATTTTAATCTTCTCTGATTACGCATTCTGTGTAAAGCACTTTGAACTGCAATTCTTGTATGAAAGGTGCTATATAAATAAAGTCTTACTTACTTACTTACTTACTTACTTACTAAAATGTTACCGATTGAGTGAAAAGGCATATTGACTATTAGGTCAATATATTTTAGGATGGCGGCACGGTGGTGCAGTGGATAGCGCTGTCGCCTCACAGCAAGAAGGTCTCGGGTTCGAATCCAGGCCGGGGGCCTTTCTGTGTGGAGTTTGCATGTTCTCCCCGTGTCCGCGTGGGTTTCCTCCGGGTTTCCTCCCACAGTCCAAAGACATGCACGTTAGGCTAATTGGAGAGTCTAAATTGCCCGTAGGTATGAGTGTGTGAGTGAATGGTGTGTGTGCCCTGCAATGGATTGGCGACCTGTCCAGGGTGTATTCCTGCCTCTCGCCCGGAACGCATGCTGGGATAGGCTCCAGCCCCCCCCCCGCGACCCTGACCAGGAATAAGCGGCTTAGATAATGGATGGATGGATGGATGGATATTTTAGGATCGTTGGTGCATCTAGTGGACTGAGCAGCAGGGAGCATACAGGTGAAATCACTAATAATCAAATGACCAAATAACAGATGACACAGGGGAATTTTAAAAAGCAGATCAATGTAGTTATTTGGTAATTAATGCAAATATTGTATGAAAATGTGACTGTCCACAACAAAATATTTACAACAGCCAGCTAACTATAGCCTACAGCACCCATTGATGCAACACCGCTGTGTTACTTTGTTACCAGGAGGAACATTTCAGTTTGCTACTTTGTAGCTGCCAAAGAGATCACAGTGAGACCATTTCCCCTCCTCTTGTGATGAAACAGAGTAATAAATATGTATGAAGAAATGTAGTTTTTTACAACTGCCATTTACATTTACATTTTTACATTTTGCCATTTAGCAGATGCTCTTATCCAGAGTGACTTACAAGATGCAAGTCGCATTTGTATTCAGCTGTTATTTAAGGACTGAGGTGTGGATCGAGTCCGGTAGTGTCAATGTTGACAAGAAACGTTGCCTATAAATGAGTAATTAGCAGCCTACCTTATTTTGTGAGTAGCCATAATCAGGCTGGACCGTTATACTACTTTTAGCTACTAATGAACTTGACTTCACTGTAACTGTACAGCTTGTCCACAGTCTATCGCATGACAATCTTTTGCCAATAAAATGTTTCTATCCATGCACATGATTAATAATTGAATTCTAATTGGTGTAGCAAAGACGTAAACTTCCTCGATTAACCATGCTATAGGTCAGTTTAAAAGGCATGTAACTGTCCGATCTGGGAAATGTCAGGATCGATGCAGCTACAAGAACATCATTTACATGCATTTTCCGACGTGAGCGCAGAGTAATACCGAGAGAGCGCACGCAAGACGTCTCACGCGGGCACGCAGTTGCGGACCACCGCTCTACACCCACACCCTACATAGTTCCAACACAAAGGCAAGCCTTCCTTGCCTACAACTTACGATGTAGTTACTTGGCAGATGCTATTATCCAAAAAGACTTACAAGATTAATATGGCTAGAGATCATCACTAGAGCTTTGCTCTCACCCCCCCAACCCCAATCATGTCCTCCTTCCACCCCTGTCTGTTCTGCACCCCTGTTCTGAAGCTTAACACACACCACATGTCCGGTGTTGGATTGATGTGTGTTCAGGAGACCCTGGGGCAAAGGCCTCAGCTTTGTGACAGGCTGCAGCACCATGATAGAGTAGGGGTGTCTGTAAAAAGCACCCGGGGGTCAGACTTCACCCTATTGACCCCACCTAACTCTGAGCCTCAAAGCTCCCCCACCTTTTCTCGGTACTGTATACCCCCCCAGCAAGGCTATCAGTAACACGAGCCGACTCGGATGAGATGGCAAACAGAAAACAGGAGTAGAATAATGTGCATCTTGACTGCTGACACATACAAAAATCTATTTTATTATAGAATCATTCTGGGGTTGGGGGTCTTGGAAATGGATTAGCGATATTTCACGGTCATGTAGGAATGATTTATTCCTGTTCCAACGTGCACTATTTCTTTTTTGCCTGGCAGAAGTTGGAAGAAGAGAGATATAATTCCTGGAGAGAGGCCCCCTCTTAAAGGACCCTGTGGAGTGTGTGGGGCCATGTGGAGTGTGGGGGCCCCTGTGGAGTGTGGGGGCCCCTGTGGGGTGTGGGGGCCCCTGTGGGGTGTGGGGTCCCTGGTACCCAGCGCTTTGATCCAGGGTAGCATTACAGGGTCTGAAACAGGCCAGAGGTTGGAATATGGAATATGGGTCTGCCACACCACATCTGCTGCACAAACGGAGGTGGTGGCGAGCGAGCGAGAGGAGAGAGAGTGCCTGTCGCAAACCAGGGTCTGTCTGAAAACTACCAGCAAAAAACTGGCCCATATGACTCTATAAATGATAACAGTGTAATGTAATCCAAAAAAGGAAATTGAACAGTTAAAGTCAATATTTATCTTCTTCCCAGAAATACTCCCCCATATCCCTTTAAGACCTTTAATCCGGCTGGGATATATCCTACCCCCATCCCCCACCCCTTGCAGCCCTTGCACCCTGTGCTCCAACAGCCATACAGGAAGCTACGCTTGTCTCGCTGAGAGTGACAGGCAGAACCCTGGAATGTTCTCCAGACAAACTTAGGGGTCTTTGGTGTGCCCCCCACCCATGGACTGGTGAATATCACAGGCATTGCATGTGGAGGCAGACACAGTCCAGAATCAGGAGGCCGGGCAGCAGGGGGGGGCCGGGGGCACATGTTTATCTCTGGTTAAAAGATCCTCCCCCCCTCTCTTTCTCTCTCCCCTTTATCTCTCTCTTTCTCTCTCCCCTTTATCTCTCTCTTTCTCTCTCTCTCTTTCCCTCCCTCCCTCCCTCCCTCCCACCCATCAGGATAAGAATAACCTCAGAAAGAAAAACAAAAACAGATTATCTTGGTTGAGTGGCAGGTGGGTGACTGGGGTAGAGGCGGAGGTAAATGTCTAGTGGCATGGGGGGCATGGTTGTGGATGAGTAGACACAGTGAGATGTGGGTGTGGGGGTATAGAGTGTGGGGTATATGGTGTGCAGTACAGAATGTGTAGTGCATGATGTTGTGTATCAGTCCTGGTTATAGTTTGTGGGGTACAGGTTATGGGAGTGCAGCATAGTTATAGGGTGTGCAGTGCAGTTATAGGGAGTGTGTGTGTGTGTATGTGTGTATGTGCATGTGGAGGTGTGGGGTATAAAATAAGTTGGCCCAGGGTATAGGTATAGAATGTGGGGTACAGGGGTGTAGGTTACAGGGTGTAGGGTGTAGGTTACAATCATTTGGGTACAGAGAATAAGTGTGGGGAACAGGGTGTAGTTTGTAAAGAGTATATTACAGGGTGTGGGTTTACAGTGTGAGTGTGGGATACAGGGTGTGGGTTTACAGTGTGAGTGTGGAATACAGGGTGTGGGTTTACAGTGTGAGTGTGGGATACAGGGCGTGGATTTACAGTGTGAGTGTGGGATACAGGGCGTGGATTTACAGTGTGAGTGTGGAATACAGGGTGTGGGTTTACAGTGTGAGTGTGGGATACAGGGTGTGGGTTTACAGTGTGAGTGTGGGATACAGGGCGTGGATTTACAGTGTGAGTGTGGAATACAGGGTGTGGGTTTACAGTGTGAGTGTGGGATACAGGGCGTGGGTTTACAGTGTGAGTGTGGGATACAGGGCGTGGGATTACAGTGTGAGTGTGGGATACAGGGTGTGGGTTTACAGTGTGAGCGTGGGATATAGGGTGTAGGTTACAGGGCTTCAGGGTGGGTGGACAGCTGGTGTATGTGCTTTCTATGCCTGCCCTCAGAAACACATCAATATGCTGAAACCACATCACTCATTTCAGGGCTGGAACTGGCACTGGTAAACAGGACAAAGCACCTCCCCTGTGTGTGAGCTCTTCTTCCAGCTCAGCAGGAAGTCTTCACTCCCTCTTGAAATATAGTTTCCCTTCTGAAATCAAAAGTGAGCTTGTTACAATTTGGGGTTATGCAGCATGAAACACAGTAGTCTTGAAAGCATGAAACACTGCAAACCTGATTGATGCCCTTATTTCTGAGAGCTGAAGGGCTTTTTTTAGAGCCCTAAACTCAGAAATGGAGGGCAGGGAGGTTTTGAGCCTCTGCTGGTTGTGGTGAGAAGGAGGTAGAGACATGGCCATCATACAGACAGAGACAGTTGAAACGCAGCCTCCTTCCTCTGTTGTAATAACTAACTGTAACAAAAAGGAGGATTTCAGAAGTGTAAAAGAAGCTTTGTGAATGATGTAATAAACTAAAAATGACAACATCCTCCCAAAGGTTATCTTTTAACATACTTTTTCTTTTTCATAATTTTTTTTACAGATGAAATTTCACAATCCCTACCACAACTAAATGGCCCCCAGCTGGCCCCTGGCTCCCTCTCCCTCTCTGCTCCTCCGGTCCTAGACTCCACCCTTCTCCCTGTGTGTCCACCCCTGGCCCCTCCCACTGCTGCCATCCTGCCCTCTTCTTCCTCCTCCCCTGGATGTGGTACCCCCCGCCCAGATCAGGGAGGCCCCGCCCCCGGGCCCGCTGGAGGCTCCACTTCCAGCCCCAACCCCAGCCCCCCCGAGTCTGAGGAAGACAAAGCCAAGAAGCTGCTGTACTGTTCACTGTGTAAAGTGGCCGTTAACTCTCTCTCACAACTGGAGGCCCACAACAAAGGTAACCTCTCATGCATACACATACACATGCGTGCACACACACATGCACACATACACAAGTGCAGACACACACACATGCACTTACTCAAGTGTGCACACAAAATGCACATACACACGCACAAGTGCAGACACACACACACACATACTCAAGTATGCACGCACACAGGCACACATGCACATGCGCACGCACAAGTGCAGACACAGAAACACACGCGCACACACACAAAGAGAATTGCAGGCCTGCAGGTGGTGGTGGTGTGTGTGATGGAGTGTGCGCAACTCTGCGATGTGAATGTTTCTCCCTGCTGCTGTGCTCTTCTACGTGGCTGGTCTAACAAGCCCACATCACAGGCTGCTCTGTTCTGTGGACCAGGGGGGTGGGAGTATTTAAAGAAACCCATCCCTCAAAGATTTATGACCTGGACTGTGCACTGTCAGTCCGCCGTGCTCCGACTCGCTGCGGGGCATTATGGGCAAACCAACTGCAGAGCTCAGCGGTAAATTACGGTCGCCATGGAAAGTCACTTATTTCAGGAGAGAGGAAATGAAGACATCAGGGGTCCGGCTCTCTCCAGTGAAGCAAACCCCCGGTCACTCTAAAAGTGTGTCACAGAGGAGCTCTTTATATACCTGACATCTTTAGAGAAACCCATTGTTGATTGATTTAAATGTCCTCGCTTTTTCATTCTTTCTTTCCCCAAATCTGGAATTCCCACTCAAAATATCGTTTTCATTCTGTGAGCATCGCTGCGACGTACTCCGCCTGGCTGTAGTGTGTGGAATGTGCGATCTGGAACATCGGCCTTTGCTACTCTCATCAGGCGGTCGCGAGTGAATCGATTGCATCGGGACCGCTTCGCTTTTTAAGCTGCGTCTCAAACCACGTACTTTTGAGCTGAACACACATAGTGATCTGAATGCACGTAATGACCACACCGCCATGTTTCAGTGCAAGTCCAAACCGAAACACATTGGCACAGAGCATAGAGAGAGTATCTTAATGCGTGCTCCGTTTGCCCCAAAACGTTTCAGCAATGCATGGATCCATGTTTCGATGGGAAAGAATCTTTCATTCCTTTCGTCTTCTATGTGACTTCAAGCAGATTCTCACTGAGCATGCATGGTCAATTGATGTGAACATATATCATATATCTGATATACAGGTAAATGCCAAAAAAAGTGTCTTACTAGGGTGTTGGGCCACCACGAGTCACCAGAACAGATTAAATCCTCCTTGGCATAGATTCAACTCATTCAGATTCAAGTGTCTGGAACAGTATTGGAGGGATGCAATACCATTCTTCCACAACAAAAAAATGTTGATGGTGGTGGAAAACTCAGTCTCAGGCACCGCTCCAGAATCTCCCATAAGTATTCAATTGGGTTTGGTTTTATGCTTATCAAATCATTCATTGACCACTTATGCCCTCTGGATGGCATTGTCATCCTGGAAGAGACCACTCCCATCAGGATAGAAATGAAGGTGATCACTCAGAATGGCTTTGTATTTATTGGTGCTTACCCTGCACTCGAAGGACCTAAACCATGCCCAAAAAATGTACCCCACACCATAACAGAGCCACCAGTTTACTAAAAGTGTTTATTTTATTTTGGCAGTTACCTGTAGTTGGCTAATTTAGCAAGCAATAGCCAGCCACTACAAATACAGTGAAATGTTAGCTAACAACAGCACATGAGGACATTCGATAAGATTTGGAACCAGAGTAAACTCTGGATGTCTGGAAGAAATTAACCCCCCTTCTTGCCCCCTACTACATACGCTCCACCCTTCCTGGAAAAGGAAAAAAAAAGAATTAAAAAATATGAATTAACTAAGGTCCAAAAATGAAAAGCATGTGTGGTGCGTGCAGTCAAAGCAGACAGAAGAGAGAGAGGGAAAGCATTCTGAGTGATCCATGTTTGTGCTTTGGAAATGCATACTAGTTATACATTCTGCCAATAAAGCATCTTGATTTGAGTAGCATTTAATTTAACTGAACTGAAAGAGACAGAGACAGACAGTGGTACAGACAGAGAGAGAGAGGGAGAGAGAGAGAGAGAAAAACAGAGGTGATAGAGTGGAAAAGAGAAGTAGAAATAAATGAGGAACAGGGAGAGACATACAGAAAGACAAAGCGAGAAAAAAGGAGAGAGGGAGAGAGGGAGAGAGAAAATAGAGAGAGAGGAGAGTGTAGTGTCCTCTGAAGTAATGGGGTGGTCTCCTTCTCATGGCCATTATTTAGGCTTCTCTTTTATTTGAGTTCATAACTTTAAGGCTTCTCTTTTATTTCAGTTTATAACTTGACAGGCTTTGAATTTATTTCAATTTAGAACTTGACAGGCAAAGCCTGAATGCAGATGGAACACACAGGGTCACAATTTGTTCTCTCAAAATAGAACAAAAATGATATTTAAAAAAACCATTCGGATTGGTTTTTTTGTTTGTTTTTTAAAATCACTTCTTCCAGTGCTGTGATTTCGGCTCTCCCTTTCCCCCGGGAGTCGAAACCCGGCACGTCGCCCGGGATTCGACAAAACAAAACAACTGGTGCAACGCTCAGCAGCCAGAGGGTGTGAGGCCTGCTTTTGGCTTTTCTTTCTTTTTTTATGGAGAAAATATTTATACCAGATTTTTTTTGTAGCCAAGTACAAGACACATAATTACTTGCAAAGGAAGCATTTGGCAGGGGCCCTGTGTTTTTTTATGATTGCAATATAAACCATTGCATCATGCTGATCTGAGTCGGGGAAATGCTACTAATAAGGTATTCACAGCACCATCCAAACATTGCTTTTGTTTTATAATTTTGTAGGTCCCTGAGTGGCTCGGTCAGTAAAGGCACTAACCGCAAGTGCAGGCCAAGCCCTAGGGAGCCTTCGACGCGGCTATGTTATCCGCCAACTGTCTGGGAATCATTCACATGACCCTCGTCCTGCCAGGGGCTAGAGTGGGCTTAAGTTCGCCAGGGTTGCTGCTACCTTAGTACCTTCCAACAACATGACAGGTGCCCACAGGCTTCAAGTTGTCATCAGTTGGCGACGTACGTCCCGTCCCCTCTGATCAGCGCCATCTCTCTCCTGTTGCATTGTGGCCTTTAGGGTTAAAACAGTCGCTAGCTGTTTTGCACACGCCCGCAGGTGGCAGAACAGTAACTCAAAGCCACCATTTGCAATTTGGGCAGAAGGGTAAGGAAAACAAAAAATACATGTGTGCCTTAATACCTAGAATACCTTAATGTGCAGCAATCTGGGTTTGTTTTTTGTTTTTTTTACACCAAACTAGTAATAGTCACTTAACTTGTCATTTAAAACATTTTAGTTGGCCTATTAACTGTTGTGTTTCTGGCCATGGGTGTTTGTGGACTGGTGGCCTTCTGTAAATGGGAGATATTGAAATTGACGTTTATAAATTATCTCCAAACTGAGTATTTATAGATCGGAAAGGAGCAGGTGTCGACCAACTGCTGCTAATTATCCGATACTTAAATTCACCACACGAGTTCATATTCACTTCATTATGCACACAGTCATTATCTGAGAATTCCAACAATTGCCGTTAAATGAATAAATTACCTTATTAAAAGCTCCGCAAAATGCTAATGTCGTACGCTACTGAAAGAGAATAAGAGGGCAATACAGAGGAGGTAGAAGACAAACCGGGACGCTATAGTGTTACCATGTTTTTCGATTTTGTAGAAACGCAAAATAACATTTACATTACAGCAATGGTGTCAAATTACTATCTACTACTAAAAGATCTATCTGGATTTAGGGAACGTCAGTGTCATCAGTACAGCACCCACGCCACTGGAAAAAAACAAGAAACGACAAACCCATTGGACCAGCAGCGAAACTCGTTCTGTTGACACGTACATTCGTTGCTAATTTCATAATATGTGAAAAATGATTGTACTTTGCTATGTGGTTAATAACGGTCCCTAGTTCGTACCTGGACCATAACAGTTACCATGATAATAAAACATAGGACCATAGTATGAACCGTATGGCTGTGTGTGGCTACATTGCGTAGAATATATACTAAACTGTAACTGGATTTCTTTTCCACAATGAAAATTCAGTCACACAGGTACACATTCAATGGCTGCAATTACTTGGCTTGCCTTTTTTGCCATCTAGTGGTAAACCGAGAGTACTGTCAACACTTTAGGAGATATACTAAAGCCCAGTCATTCAGCCAGTTGGGGCCAAATGACTAAGGAAGATCCACACGCTTTTTGACGTAAATCAGACAGCTTTGGATACTCTCCCTAAATCAATCCAAAACAAATGGGCGTAAGTATCAATTGTATATCAGTTGTATATAAGCACTTTGACGAGGGGTTTTCCCAAAATGAGGGTGTGTCCATAAAGTTTCAATGATGTTTAGATCTGGTGATTGGGGGGGCTATGTAAGATGTTTGACTTCATCCTGGCGTTCATAAAACCACTCTTGAATCTGTTTAGCAGTGTGTATGGGGACATTATTTTCTTGGGAACATCTTGAGGAAACAATATTAGTACCATAGGGTGCATCTGGTCATTCTACCATGCAGAATAATAATCGGTGCCAATGACACCCACGAGATGGCTGCCCATACCATAACAGATCCACCACCACATTTAACAGTTGGGAACAGGCAATGGGGGCTGAAGGCTTCCTTTGACTTTCTCCAAACATAAACCTGTCCAGATGTAGGAAAAATAGTAAAAGACTCATCAGTGCTCCATTACAGTCCCAAGTTTTTGCTCATTACACCAAGTTTTGTGTTGTTGTGCATTGTCATTGATTACAAGTGGTTTCTGAATGGCAGCCCTCCCAAAAATACCAGCTTTGTGAAGCTCATGACATACAGTTTTTGTTGAGACTGGGTCACAGAGGTGTAGATTCAGTTCTGTGGTTTGAGGCTGTTGTTTTGTGGTTTTAGCAACTATCCTGTTGCTAAAAGTGTCCGTCTATCCCGTAAGATTTTGAAATTAACTTTCTGTGACTCTTGCACTTGCAATTTTAGAAATGTTTTTATGGTTAAACCACCTCGATATAGAGGCCTAAATTCAACAGACCTTGAACTTAGCAGACATACCATTACCAATGGAGAAACTTGACTTATCTTAACTCTGTAAGGAGTTTTATCCAGGCTGTGTCTACATTGGGCATATTAGCATTGGACAGCCTGCATTTTTATCATACATCCCAGTCTGGATGCGTTGGAAGTGTTGTTGAGGATTGACTTGATCAAATGTGCTTATCGAACACGTAGTGATGTTGAATGTGTGAATGAGCAAGCAGGCATGTGAATGAGTGAGGGATTACCATCTGGCTTTCTGCTTCCTCTAGTTACAGGCAATAAGTCTTAGGCAATAGAAAGACTGTAAGAGTGCTTCTTTGCTTTTTTTAAAATGTAAAAGCTTGTATCAAAAAATGTTGTGTCAGAAAAGGTTATTCTTTGGAACAAGGGTCTATAATGTAGTAAAGAAAAATGACCAAAAAGAAAAAGGTTAAAAAAACAAGGCACTCCTTTTGAAAAAAAAAGAAAAAGCCTTTATTCTTAAGGTGGCTACCACCGACACACTTTTTAGCACTTGCCTTCATCAGGGTTTGTTTTTAAAAAAATTCTAAAGTAGTGCCTTTGGCTTTTCTTTTTGGCCATTCTTCTTTCTCTTCATAGGCCTTATGCAATGCCCTTAATCTCATTGTGATGCTTCACTGATTCCTCTATCCCACTTTCTCTTCCACTCCCTCCCTTTTTTCTCCTACCTTCCTCTTTGTCCCTTTCCAGGTACCAAACACAAGACGATCTTGGAGGCTCGTAGCGGGCTGGGTCCAATTAAGGCATACCCCCGCTTGGGCCCCAGCCTGGGTGGGGAGCAGGGAGGGGTTGCGGGGGACCCCAACACTCAGGAACGCACCTTCCACTGTGAGATCTGCAACGTGAGGGTCAACTCGGAGCTGCAGCTCAAACAGGTAAGGAGGGAACCCTGCCCCATCCTGCCATGCCCTACATTTTTACATTTACATTTTAAGCATTTAGCAGACGCTCTTATCCAGAGCGGCTTACAAGATGTGCATAAATACATGGTAGGAACAATCATAGTTCGTGAAAGAGATCAGTGCAGTAATACAGCGATAGACATCATTGCAGGCAGCTGCGTACCATACCTGTAACACTGGGAAGGAAAAGGTTAGTCTTTTTATTTTTATTTTTTAATTAAATGGAGTAAGCAGGGGTATATAGTGTTGAGCAAGTAGGCAGTGGTGATGACAATTAGCTAGATGGTCAGTGATAGTGGAGCCTGAAAAGGTGGGTTTTGAGTCTCTTGCCGAAGATTGCAAGTGATTCCGTGGTCCTGACCGATTGCGGAAGGTCGTTCCACCAGCGAGGGGTCAGGACAGAGAAGAGATGAGACCGCGAGGAGCGGCTGCCAGGCACCCAGAGGGATGGGGCAGTCAGTTTGCCAGAGGAGACAGAGCGGAGGGGTCTGGCTTTGGTGTAGGGAGTGATGAGTGACTGGAGGTATAGGGGAGCAGTACCTCTAGCCGCTTGAAAGGCAAGCACCAGTGATTTGAATCTGATGCATGCTGCGATGCCCTGTCATGCCTTTCCCCGTCTCATTCTGCCCCACCCTGCCCTGCCCTGCCCCAATCTTCCCTCCCCTGCCCAACCAACCTTCATTTAAGATCAAGTTCAGTTTCAGCTTCAGCGGTTCTTTTCAGATTCAGTTTCAGTTTAAAAAAAACAAAACATTCTCCATAATGTGTATGACCTACGTCTGGACGTGATGTGTAACATTGCTGTCTGTGTGTCCGCCTGTCTGTCTGTCTGTCTGCAGCACATATCGAGTCGGAGGCACAGGGATGGGGTGGCTGGGAAGCCGAACCCGCTGCTCAGCCGGCACAAGAAGCACAGGACCGCAGACCTGACGGTACCTCCCCTCCCCTCCCCTCCCCCCTGCTCCCTGCTCCCTGCCAAACATCCATTCCCTCACCCCCTCCAGAACATTTGTCATGAGGGTGGAGCCCATACAGATACATGTTTCACACAAAGCACTTTAGTGCTTCAAATTTAAACTGCTTTAGTTTAAAGGTGCTTAGCGAGAATCAATATTGGTTGAATTTGTTTAAAAAAAGTTTCTCAATGTTGTTGTTTTTCTCTGTCCCATGTCTCCTCCACCTCTTCATGTCTTTGGTGCCTTTTCCTCTCTGTTCCTTTTTTGTGCCCCCTCCCCCC
Source organism: Aldrovandia affinis (assembly GCA_029706075.1). Lineage (NCBI taxonomy): Eukaryota > Metazoa > Chordata > Actinopteri > Notacanthiformes > Halosauridae > Aldrovandia > Aldrovandia affinis. The sequence goes on from JAINUG010000101.1 coordinate 1,863,793, forward strand.
AGTCCACTCTTTCCTTCTCTAAGGACCTCACCAAGGCTCTGGGCGCTGGCCTCCTACCCAGCCCCTTGGCCATGGCTGCGGCGATGGCGGCCGCCGCCTCCTCGAACCCACTGGGTCTCCGTGCAGCGGGCCCCTCCCCCCACCCACACGCGCATCTACTGCAGGGCCCGACCCTCAGCCACGCCCTCCTGAGACCTGCACCAGGGCCAATCCGCACCTCCCACGGGCCCATCCTCTTCTCTCCTTACTGACACGCCGCTCCGCACCACCCAAGCCCCACCCTCCCTCCCTCTCCACACCCCTCCCCTCCCCACCCCACCCCCTAGCTTCGGCCAATCAGGAGCATCAGCTTCAAAAAGCACACTGTGAAGAATTTAATTAACGAAACAAACAAACAAACAAGAAAATAATTTAACCTCAAGAATTTCGGAACATCATCCATGAATAAAGAGATTTAAAAATGAAAAACGAGAGAAGAGAAAGAAGAGGGGGAGAATGCCTGAGAGGGGGGGATCATACACCTCTTTTCCTCCCTTTCCCTTCTTCCACCCCCACATACAGACACACACACTCTGGAAGACTCTCAATAGCGCGCCTGAACAGAGGGAGGGGAAAGGAGTGAACACGTGTTTCGGCTGGAACCCCCTTTACATCTTCACGTCCCCCCCTCCTCCCTGTTTCCTCTTACACTGTGAGACCATTGCAGGAAACGCTAGTCATTATCTATAAGCAAACCTGCACCTTTATGCTCGCAACACACCCGCCCACCCGCAACACAGCCACAAACATCATGCACAGAGCCATACGCACACGCACACACACACACACACACACACACAGACACACAGACTGCAAATTGTTATTCACTGCTAGGCTGCAGTACAGCACCCCATTGTCCTGGTTCAGTGTGATTGTACACACCCCTATGCACTTCAACACCAAGACACCAACGTTACTTCAGTAGGGTAGTCGCTTCAAGTGATCTTCGCTGTAATAAACTTGTGCCCTGTGTAGCTTTGGCCTCCAAAACACTGTATTTAATTAAGTATAAAAACACCCCATAAAGATAGCTTCCTGTTTCTGGGCCCATAGGCGAGCAATAAGTCCTTTTTTTAAATACCATTGTGAGACAATGAGGCTGCAGAACTACGTGGCTCCAGTGGGGGGCAGAAGAGACGAGCGGACAGAAGGATGGATTAAATGAAGAGGCCGCCGAAAGAAGAATTGAGAAATAAGAAATCGAGAGACAAAAGACAAATCCATTATTTTTTTAGTGACTTGAGTGACACATGCCTGGAGGGAACTCTCAGCTCTTTCATTCGGAATAAAGAAAGAGAGAGAGGGAGCAAAAATGATGGCTAGAGAGAGAAAGACGGAGATCCAGGGATGACGACTGAAAATTGATCGGTTTCGTCCCCTCGTTGTGGTACCGGGCCAGCAGAGGGCGCTGTAAGCAAGGCCAATAATATAGGAAAGGAAAAAGAGGAAAAAGAAAATCAAAATACCTCCTCCAAAGCTGAGTGAATGGGTGTACATTAGATTCCTGTTGCACTACAGAGTTTTACCAGCTGCTTTCAGTATGTTGCTGTCATGTCTTTCAGTATGATGCTGTTATGGCTCATGTACTTTTAGACAGTATGTATTTCTACAGGTGAATTTATGCAGGTGGAAAGTTACTGGAGCATTTCAGCTACAGGTAGGACCTCCACCTGAGCTTCAAACGTATAACCTTTCAATTACAAGCGCAGTTTAAAAACTGTGTTGTACTGCAGCCCGTGTCACACGTGAGACAATGAAATGGTAACTTTTGCAAGAGATTGGCGGCGCTGGTATGACCCGGAGTGGGTCTGATTGCGCTGCTGCGGGAGTCTCATTTCCCCGTTCATCACACTGTGAGAGTCAGGCACAGGGAGAGATATTGCTGTGCTGTTTATCACACTGTGAGAGTCAGGCACAGGGAGAGATATTGCTGTGCTGTTTATCACACTGTGAGAGTCAGGCACAGGGAGAGAGATGACTGTGCTGTTTATCACACTGTGAGAGTCAGGCGCAGGGAGAGATATCACTGTGCTGTTTATCACACTGTGAGAGTCAGGCACAGGGAGAGATATCGCTGTGCTGTTTATCACACTGTGAGAGTCAGGCACAGGGAGAGATATCGCTGTGCTGTTTATCACACTGTGAGAGTCAGGCACAGGGAGAGAGATGACTGTGCTGTTTATCACACTGTGAGAGTCAGGCACAGGGAGATATATTGCTGTGCTGTTTATCACACTGTGAGAGTCAGGCACAGGGAGAGATATTGCTGTGCTGTTTAATCACACTGTGAGAGTCAGGCACAGGGAGAGAGATGACTGTGCTGTTTATCACACTGTGAGAGTCAGGCGCAGAGGGAGAGATGACTGTGCTGTTCATCACACTGAAAGTTAGGCACAGGGAGAGAGATGGCTGTGCTGTTTATCACACAGTGATTGGAGGGTTTCACCTGTGTGTTTGTGTGTGTGTGTGTGTCCATATATGCAGAAGCACGAAGGACAGCTTGCATGCCCGACCATAACAGCCTTTTATTTTCTCCTCCTCTGGGTCGGCGAGTGAGCGGTTATGCAACACTCACGCCATTGGCCCTTTCCAGCTCTGCTTCTGCCCAACAACCACGCTCTCTGGGCTTGAACACAGCAGGGAAGAGACCAGCCCCTAAAACAGGCAGAGTTACAGAGGACTCAAACATTTCAACCAATCATAGTCAAGCAAAGGAAGAAAGCAAAGTATTTGATTGGTTTATACAAGTCAGTGATTGACAGCACATGCTAGCGCCGCCTATTGAGAGGTACTCTTAACCTGCGTTTATCTGGGAACCCTGTGTTTATCTGGAAGACACCCCCCCCCCCTCCCCCACTCCAAAGTGTGGTATGGAGGAGAGGGGGGGGGGGACATGTGGCCCAAACACTGACGGGCAGGTTGGCCAGTCAGTCATCGCTGAGACTTAGGGGGGTACATCTGCCACACTGTGAACCATTACTGAGGGTCAGGTTGCGATGGCTGGAAAAGAAAGGAACAAAAAAAAAGAGTGAGAGAGGGCGGATTGACAAAATGGGGCTGTAGAACAACATAGGAATTCTAAAAGTGATTTGAGGGTGAAGCTTTATCAAAATCGAAAAACGAGTGAAGCCATCATGCGTCATCAGTGGCTTGGTGATTTGAATCAAGCACTGCTATTTTCTGTGGCAGGCAAAGTCATTCGATTGGCTTAAATATGTTGGTGATGCATAAATAGGGTGGCAGCTCCGCTCAGTATGGAGTTCATGCAGCCTCACTCACTCACCACTGGTGGGCAGTCCTCTAATCATACTACATCTGGACTTCCTCTCTCCAGTCTAAAGCCATGCAATGAATTTTTTTATTCTGTGTTGTTGTTGTTTTTGGTTTAATGAGAATCGCAAGTCAATCTGTTATTGCTATCTATCCATTTATGTTTCTTTTCACTTAGAACATTATAAATTGTAATAAGCAACTAGCGATGTGAAAATCATAAAAGCAAACAACAATAAAAGAAAAGATTTAAGAGATGGGGGATGGGGACATATTGCAACCTGGAAGGAGGAGGGGTGGAACGAAAAGGTTGTGTGCGTGCGTGCGTGTGTGTGTGTGTGTGTGTGTGTGTGTCCGAAGGGAGGGATTGGGATTTTGTGTAGGAAATGGGCCCTGGGCAAACAGTTCAAAATGTAGGAGGATGAGACAGGTCCCAGCAGTGTGAGACATGATGCATTTGTCACACTGTGTACGTTACGTATCAGGAGAGCCTGTTTCTGGGAGTTTATATGTGACAGTGCTGCTGAAAGGCATCGCGCTACAATGTCTTACGTTCGCTACAATATTTGCGAAGCTGTGAGCTGTTGTAAGTTATATATATGGACTGTTATTGTTTGAGTATAAATGTGCTGTACAGGGTTATATACATTAAATTAACTGAGGAGTGCGTGCGCTCAAATAAGGCCTAAAGGCCAATCAGCCAGTCTGGAGTGAAGGGGGGGCAGGGGTCAAAGGTCAAGCTGACTGGCCCTGCAGGTAAAGGGGAGAATGCAACCAACACTAAAGAAATCTGTTCAGATCGTCATGCTTTAAGCCCATTTTAACTGTTATTACGTACACAGTGTTTTTTGGGGTTCATTTGTGTGAGGACAGGAGATGGAAATGGTGTCAGGTTTGATTTACCTGGGCTGGCTTCCTCTATGGTGTTTTGACTGAATTGACCCTGCAGACAGAGTATGTTAATTTGTTTTTTGATCAGGAAAATCTTGTAAATATATACATATATATAAAAAAATGCATATTGTTATCGGACAAACTGGTTTCACAAAGGTGTGCTGTAGACCCTGCCCTTTCGGGCCCTGCCAATCAGAAATACAGATCTGAAGAGCATATCTGCATGGTGGTAGCCAATGGCGTCCCCCTTTGTTAGACGGGGCCCTGTGAGCCAGTGGAAATGGAGGGTGGGGGGGTGAAAACCAAAGCAACCAACACAGCAGGGAACAAGGGCTCAGGTGAAATGTAACCACATCCCTCGTCACCAATTGGATAAATAGCTGCTAGACGATTTGGCTGACCCAAGAACAGTGGTGTGGTCAGTTTTGGCGAGTGCCCTGTGAGCGGTTACCTGACCCAGGAACATATTTTTAAGGTGATGCAGGTTTGCTCTCAGACCACAGGGGTGTCTGAGAGAGGGCCGAGTTCTGTCCACTAACCACCGGGACAGAGCAGTGGGTCTGTAGCACGTCGTAATTGGTCTATGTTTAGTAAGGTCATGTGTAGCACTCTGACGTCCACGGTTTTTATTTCCAAGCCCAAAGGAGAGAGGGAGGGAGAGAGAGAGCAAGAGAGTGAAAGAGAGAGATTGGACAGGGACATGCAGCTTTTAAGCACTGCTGAATTATGACACAGAAAACATGTCAAAAAAAGCAACTTTGTTAGAGTCGTCCAAAAGAATGTACCTGGATGTACCTACAATTCTGAACAAGGTTGAAATGATACAAAAGTGATGCAAACATTAAAAAAACATTTCCAGGACAGGTGTGATATTAGTTCTGAGGTATGTGTGAGCCTCAGGTGTAGTACGTCAGGGTTTTGAACCCCCCAACCTTTCCTTGGACTGAGAGATGAAAGTGCTTTGGCAAAGAAATTCTCATGCCAATTAAGGTGTTCTATTTTTTGTTGTTGTTGATGTTTTTTTATTTTATTTTATTTTGGAAAAAGAAAGTGTAACTTACGTTTGCTGAATTGTAGCAATACTTTACCCCTACTGGCTACTCTCGTTTATTGCAATAAGTAAATCAACCAATAAATACATACATGAGTAAAAAAATATAATAAATGTAATTTAAATATTTAAAAAATATTGGTATCAAGAGCAACTTGAGACCGTAATGGAAATGAATAAAAAGTCTGTAAATGTCTATAAAAATATGAAACCTCTAGAGCTTTGTTCTTGATGATTAAAACAAATGAGAAAATAAAGAATTTTAAAACTGAATGACTGGTGTTTTGGGGGGGGGTTGTATCCTGTTTACTAGGGCTATGCAGGCACGCTACAGCACTGATTGCATAGCTTTTGCAGAGCTAAGCACCAGAGTGAGTGGCTGGTTGAAATGACCTCTTCAGAGTGTGTAGGTTGACAGCCACCAGGCACATGCACAAATAGGGCTCAAGGGGGGCTTGAGCCCCTGCCCTTTTGCCCTTTTGAGTCAAAAAGTGCCCCTTTTTTGGCTGGTGTTAATTGTATGTAATTTTTTCTTTATTTGTTATTGAAATTCTATCAAATATAAAGCAGGAAATGTATAGTAGTATCCACGAAAAAAAACACCTTGTCAATTTAATGGTTTTGTCTCAATCAATCAATCAACGTTGCATCTTCCGGCATTCCGTATACAACTTGTCATGAAAAGCATCGCATCCCCAGCCCCAGTTCGGTTACGGTGAATGATATCACTCAGGTAGGCACTGTTTAATTATGAAACCATGATTAAACAACACTTACTTACTTTTCATGTTTTATATCCGTTAAAAAAACTATGAAGTAGGTCAGTAGGACTTGCCACCTTCACGCTGTAATTTCGTCAATACTAGCCTTGGGACTCGCGAGCAAGTAAGCTAGTCTAATTATCATTAAAACGACGTTATCTCCATCATGCAGGACAACTTACAAATATGCCATTAATTTCTGAAGCAGGTAGTTACATTTTGCATAGTTAGTGTAGTCACCCCATTTTCTTTATAGCCAGTTTTCTAAAAACGTGATGTTTAAAAGTGTATTATTGTTTGGGCATGTAGCAGTGTGTTTCCCTGTTAAAATAAAAGTTTCAATCAATCAATCAATCAATCCATTTTGATTGGGAAATAAGAAGCAGCATAAACACTGCTAGAAGAGGCAAATACACCTGTCTCCAATGAAAGGCAAAATACTTCTCACCTCCCTGACCCTGGGTCAGTTTTTCAGCCATATGCATAGATGTAACAAATATATAAGAGTGTGTTTAAGTAGTGCGTGCGTGCGTTTTTGAATATAATATAATACTGTGGTTTATTTTCCTCTCAGTGTGATGCTCAAAAACATGTTACTAAAATCAAACTGTAGTTCAGTAGTTGTACCATATGTCTCATTTATAAAAGATATGCAGTGTAACAAAATGATACAGAACATGAAAACAGAAGGAAGTTTTGAAACCCCAAATTCAGGAGGCTTATGTATCAAGCATGTCAGAGTAGGACTGCAGATCTAGAATCTTATCATTACTTATAATAAAAGGTAAAACAGGTCCCAGGTTCTTTCTCAAAGAAACCACTGATCTAATGTGACTGAATTGGTCTAAACAACTGAACACTGACTGACTGCATTACTTACACTGACTGACCTGCATTACTACATCAAATCTGTGGTTTCTTCATGGAATAATATGTTTCAGTAGAATTTTAACAGGTCCTATGTTATGAACATAGTGTGCGATTATGGATGGCGGCGGTGTGGCAACATCGGGGTGGGAATAGTGTGTGTCGGTGGGGTGAGTGCCCTTTTTTTTTGCTTGAGCCCCTGCCCCCCAAAATGTCTGTACATGGCCCTGACAGCCACCATGCTGCAGATTACTGCCACAACCACACAAATGACGCCACAGGTTTAAACCTTTAATCTTCTGTCTTCTTGAGTGCACCCAAGGTCATTAACAAACGATAAAGAAATGGTGAAGCAATTAAAGACAACACAACAGTTCTAGTCTCTTAATATCCTTCAGTGCTTTTTCATGGAACGTTGACCTGCCGATCCAACAGATAAAATTAATTTATTTGCGAGGTCAATATTGAATTCGGACATAGAGAAAAAAGATTACATTTATCCAGAAGTTCAGACAATCCCAAAGTATAAAAGAATACTACACAATTTTTGTGATGTAAAAAATGCTCTCACAAAAATACAATTGGGGAGCTACACCTATCATTGCTGATTCACCTAATTCATTGCTTGATTGATAATCAAAGAATGTAAACGGAAACAGGTTGAGAGTAATCATCGGTTTAAAGGTATGGGTTTCAGCCTCCTTTCAATCCGACAAATCTCTAGCGATATACGGTACATATATATACATAATAGAATCTCAGAGTTAAGAACTGAATGACCGCTGCATGAAACGCAATTACGCCTTTTCAATATCAAGCTCTGATGCAAAAAGGCAAGCATTAAGCCAAAATGAAACACTTTCCATTTCTTCAAAAAATACTAACACAGTTATTATTAAAATACTATCAAAATTCGACAAAGGGGCGAATGTATTAAACACTATTGCAAAAGAATACAATTTGGGAAAAACTAACGTTTGATATAAAGAAGGGCAAGAACAAACAGGCCAGAGATAAGATATGTCATTCAGAAAGCCATAGGGAAAATGTTCAAAGATCCTGATTACCAAGCTGGCGGATAACATAGCACACCCGTATTTTGGCTGGTCCGATACAAGTGTGGGCTTCCTATCAAGAACCCAATGGCCACTCTAAGAGAGCTTCAGACTTCCTCTGCAGCGATGGGAGAACCTGGCAAAAGGATGACCATCTCTGCAGCACTCCATCAATCAGGCCATTATGGTAGCACTTGGCATTCAGGCCAAAGAGTTCAATTTTTGTCTCATCAGACCAGATAATCTTTTTCCTCATGCTCTCCTTTAAGTGCCACTCCTTTGGCAAACTCTAGGTGGCCTGTTATATGCCTTTTACTCAGAAGTGGCTTCCATCTAACAATTTCCATGCAGGTAATGTAATTGCACTTATGTCTACTTCCTATTGCTCAGAGAAAAAAAAAAAACATGTTACCGCCCAACACTATAAAAATGTCTGCCACGTCTGTGGTTCTATGCACTAAAAGCAGCACATAACAGTGTGAAAACATTGCTGTCGATCATGATCTGTGCTTAACCCAATAGATTACAGGGGAGGGGCAATGTGATAATTGATTGACAAGAAGGCTCTAACAACCTCTTGTTGAGAGATGACTGAGTAGATGACCTGAGTTCATGACTAGGCTCGTATGGAAAAAGCAAATGTATTCAGGTGCTAATCCTTTAAAAACCAATAAAATCTTAAAATCAACTAACTGGGATTTTTTACATTTGTTTCAGATTGTTTTCCCCTTTTTCTCCCAATTTAGTAGCCAATTATACTGTGGCATCCCATGGGGACAGCGTGGGGAAATGGCTGTCTGCCCCTTTAACTCTTTGGAGCCATGAGAGCCCTGGGGACTACAACTCCCAGCAGCATGCAATCCTACACCTGGCCACCAGCTGAATCCAGTGAAGCAATTGGGACAGCTGGCAGCTGATATCAATTTGGGACTGTATAAAGAGGACTGTTTTGTATCACATTTGCTGGTGGAGTAGGGTGGAGTGTAGAGAGTGGTTTGGTGGTTAATGTTAGATAGTTGGAGTTTGCTGGTGGTTTAAGTCATCAAGTATTGATGATGACTTTATTTTGTGTTTTTGTAAATAAGTTAAAATCATCATTTTGTTTTGGAATCCTGCCTCCTCTGGAGTTCTTACGCCTACACCCTCTAAAAAGGTCCTTGTGTGTCACCCCACCCCCAGCAGTACAATACCCTCTATTTTATTTTTATTTGCCCTCCCCACACAAACTCTCCACCTGTCTCTACGATGCAAGCTAATTCTCAGAGGGCAGCAAACTCTACTTCCTACGAGACGGAATTCGCCCACACGTATTCTGGAGACACCATTTTCCACTTCTCAGCTAGTTTGTGCCTGCTCACCCCCTTCCCCCCTTCCCCTGTGGTGGACAGCTAAACACCACTCTGGCACAGTCAGGTTTCGAACCGTGACTGTGATAAGCAGCTCATACTCGTAAATGAGAGCGTTAGACCTCTACGCTATCGGAGGCCCCCTAATGCAAGGATTTAAGGACTGGAATTATATGCTCTTTTATTTGTTATTGTCAGCACCCGAATTGTTGCATTTTGTAGAAGTTTAAGTTTTTGTTACTATGCAACTTGGGACACCTGAAAATAATGAGCTACAATCATCGTGAGTAGATGAGATAAAGGCATACATATTTTTTTCAGCATCACAGAGACAGAAAATACCTTATTCTAGCAATGTTTCTGAGCTAATAAAAACGGACTCTGTGATATTTTTGACCTGTGCCTTCATGCTTAGCGCAGAGTTTAAGATTACTCCTAGATTTCTGACCTCAGATTTAAGAGTTTAGGGAGTGAATCTGGGCAGAACTGTTCTCTCTGCCTCTTTGAACTAATGAACAATAATTTAAGCTATTAACCCTTTGGGGGAACGTTCTCTCCACCGCCTCAACGTTCGGGTATCTTGGCCTCCTTCCTTCTGAATAGTTGCCACTGCAGGATGATAAAGTGTCCTGTATTTGTTGCTCTAGAATTGCACAAGCTCAACGGATAATCATTCATAAAGATTTTTTAGATCATAATGTGAATAGAGGTGGTTCGGCACACTCAGGTGTGGAGGGGAAGGACAACGTAAGTGTGAGTAAGGCTCTGAAGCTCATGTGTTTAAATGCGAGAAGCATAAAAAAATAATTTGGGAACTGGAGGCTGTCATGTTGAATGGGGGTTATGACATTGTTGGGATTACTGAGACATGGCTTGGCGCAGCGGATGGGGAGGAATATAATGTAGAGGGGTACAAATTGTTTAGGAAGGATAGAACTAATAAAAGAGGAGGGGGAGTGGCCCTATATGTGAAAGACGATCTTAATGTGCAGGAAATTCCAGGTATAAACACATTAGTTTCTTGTGAGGACATCTGGATTAGATTATTAGGAGATCGTGAGAAGGGCCTTAATATAGGAGTATGCTATAGACCTCCAGCTTCAGACAGTAACATAAATAGTACGCTCTTTGGTAACATAAAACAAATCTATGCTGAAGGAGAGACGATAATAATGGGCGACTTCAATTACCCCTCTATCAATTGGGAGATAGTGACAGGTCAGGGCAAATGTGAAGAGGAGTTTTTAGATATGGTCAATGACTGCTTTTTGGTACAGTCTGTTACTCAGCCTACGAGAGGGAAATCAATACTGGATCTGGTTTTGTGTAACAATCCCGATAGAATTTGCAGCACAGAGGTAGGAGAACCGATAGGGGCAAGTGATCACAGTGCAGTTATTTTTGATATTTTTTGGCAAGTTAAGACAGCCTCCTCTAACTCTCGAATTTTTAATTTTAGACGAGCTGACTTTAATAAAAGGAGAGAGAATTTAAGTAATATAGATTGGGTAAAACTTCTAGATTGCAGAACTGTGAATGAAAAATGGACTATATTTAAAAGGGTTATTGTAGATGTACAGTGTAAATTCATCCCCAAAGTAAGGAAAAATAGGATGAAAAAACAGTCTCCGCAGTGGATGACTAAATCTTTACGGGAGATTTTGAGGCAAAAGAAACGACTGTACAGAGTATATAAAAAGGATAACTCCGAGAGAAACAAGTTCGATTATTGTAATATGCGGGCTAAGGCTAAAAAGGAAATAAGATCAGCTAAAAGGCGGTTTGAAATTAAAATTTCCCAAGATGCAAAAAGTAATCCTAAGAAGTTTTTTCAATATTGTAGTAGAAAAAGGAAAGTTAAGGATGAGGTTAAAGTGCATTAAGAATAAGGAAGGAACTTTGGTTTATAATAATAAGGACATTGCAAACACACTAAACAGTTACTTTGTGGGGAGCTTTACTAGAGAAGAGGTTATAAATATGCCTAAATGTATAGACAAGGTACAGAATGTTTTGGAGGACTTTGAAGTAAGGGACGTAGAAGTACTACAAAAACTACAAAAACTTAAGACAAATAAGGCAGCAGGCCCGGATGGCATATATCCCAGAGTACTCAAAGAACTTGGGGAAATTATATATAAACCATTTACAGATATTTTCATTCAATCCATAATCACTGGAGAAATACCAGATGACTGGAAGCAGGGTAGTATAATTCCAATATATAAGAAGGGGCACTGTACTGACCCAGGGAACTATAGGCCTGTCAGTTTAACTTGCATCGCATGTAAAATGCTGGAATGTATTATTAGGGATAAGTTGGAATCATTCTTGAAAAATAATAGTATTTTAAGGAGAGCCAACATGGATTTCTCAAAGGGAGGTCATGCCTAACAAACCTCCTGGACTTTTTCGAAGAGGCTACAAAGTGTGTTGACCTGAACCAGGCTTATGATATTATATATTTGGACTTTCAGAAAGCATTTGACAAGGTACCACATGAGAGGCTCATTGCTAAAATGAATTCAGTAGGAATTGCAGGAGTAGTTTCACAGTGGGTTAAAAATTGGCTGCAAGGGCGAATACAAAGAGTAACAGTAGGTGGGGCCGAATCTGACCTCGGTGCTGTGGGCAGTGGTGTCCCGCAGGGATCGGTGCTGGGACCTCTGCTCTTCCTTATTTACATAAATGATCTTGATATAGACATTAGTAGCAAAATAGTTAAATTTGCAGATAATACTAAACTTGGGGGTTTGGCAAACACTTTGGAATCGACTAAAGTAATCCAAGATGATTTAAACAAAATCCAAAAATGGGCAGATACATGGCAGATGACGTTCAATATTGCTAAATGTAAAGTTATGTGGGAAATAAAAACATTAGACAGGAGTATTTTATGGGAGGAGAAAAGTTAGTAGGTGTTCAATTTGAAAAGGACTTAGGAATTGTAGTTGATCAAAGCCTATCTGCATCAAAGCAGTGTGCTACAGCAGTGAAAAAAGCCAACAGGATGCTGGGATACATAGCAAAAAGTATTGAGTATAAATCAAAGGAGGTTATATTAATGTTATATAATGCCTTTGTCAGACTGCACTTAGAATACTGTGTGCAGTTCTGGGCACCGCACTACAAGAAAGATATAGAAGCTCTTGAAAAAGTCCAAAGAAGGGCAACTAAACTGATACCTGGTATGAAAGGTCAAAGTTATGATGATAGACTTAAGGCACTCAATCTATTTAAACTTAGCAAATGGAGACTTAGCGGGGATTTGATTGAGGTTTTTAAATTCCTAAAAGGGATTAACAAAGTAAAATACCAAAGATTTTTAAGATAAGTGGGGTCAGCAGAACAAGAGGCCACAGGTGGAAATTAGTTAAAGGCAAATTCCGCACAGATATTAGAACATTTTTCTTTACACAGAGAGTTGTCAATGCCTGGAACAGCTTGCCAGGTCAGGTAGTAGAGGCAGAAACGCTTGGGCTATTCAAGTCCAGGCTAGATGTAGTACTAGATACTCGTTAGATTAGGACATGATGAGCCTAGATGGGCCGAACGGCCCGTTCTCATCATTATGTATTCTTATGTTCTTATAACCTCCCTGTAGCCTGTGTAGCAGAATCACATGGAAAAGATGGGACACTGCTGTTGGTTTTTATGAAAGTCTTAGTAAATCTTGCATCCTAAAGTGGTAACATATGAGCTGATGCAATGTTCATGTCTCACTTATGAATACTCACGGTCAGTGGTTCATATCACGTTGCCGTCAGCAGATGCTATATCGATCACCAATGGGTTGAGGCAGCAAGCCTCAAAAGCTGGGTGCTTTAGCAAGCGAGGTCTTGGAGGGGCTAGATTCTCCACCAACCCCCAACATGTATCCATCTCACAGCAGCATGTGCTGAGCGGAGATCATTGGCTGGTAGTGAGCAGACCGCCATCTGGAAAATCAGGGTTTCCACCATTGAAATCATAACATGCACTGGACAAAAGCTACAGAAAAGATAATACATTTATGGGGGTGCCTTTCAGGAAGGAGCAGCACACCCAGACTGTGTTCGAAACCGCTCCCTATTCACTATATAGTACACTATATAGTGTGTACGCCATTTTGTAGTGTGCAACGAATTCTAAACTGTTAATTTCGTTCACTATATAGTGAACGAGAAAAAACTCACAATTCACCGTGATTTGTAGTGAACAGCGAATGTACTCTACAATTTCTCCCGTGTACCACAATGCAATGCGGTCGTGTCATACCGTCATACATACACCTCCGTTTATGCCTCAAGAACAAAAGTTGAGCCAACAGCAGTAAAACAGAAACAGGAATCATGGTGGTAACGTTAGCTAACTGCTTTAGCCACCGATAGCTACCGTTATTATCGCTATGGGAGTTGGTGCTAGTCGTGAGCTCGTGAGTTATCCTAACGTTATTTTCTCCACACGAGCTAGTTAGCTCACGACTTCCATAACGGTAGCTATTGGTGGCTAAAGCAGTGGCTAGCAGACAGCACCACAGTTGACAAAACCACACTTGCACATCATTAGAATTTCAACAATTTATTTGGGATTTAATATTCAAAACTGAACATGCAAACCCGATACCACCTGAGTACATTTCAACAGCTGCCATGAGTGCTCGGTTTGTTTACGATACTGGGCGCGTCCGCTTGCGTCACCTGAATATCCGGCACTTTTTTTGGGACGCAAATGACGTTCAGTTGTAGTATCCGAAAACACTATTTTCGTTCGCTACATAGTACACTATATAGCAAACACTATATAGGGAATAGGGAATAGTGAACGAGTGAGCGGTTTCGAACACAGCCCCAGTCACCTTAAAGTTTGACCCCTGCATGATTGCTAAACGGCAGGTGCTTGATGGCCAATTGACGCCACCCTGAGAACATGTGATTAAGCCGCCTGTCAATTAAAGTGCTTTGCCGTTGCCTTCTCCCTGACCTCGTCTGGCCACGCCCCCATCTGGAGAATAAAAGGAGCGGAGCCATGGTTTCAGGTTTTGCCTTTTAAAAAACGTCATGCCAACCAGTCAAACTTCTAAAAAGCTTTTTAGTAAATGGTCGTTCGTCTGTTTTCTGTAATCATCCTTTTGAGCACTTTTTGGATAGTTAGGAAAAAGTGTAGAGTAGGGATAGCCAGTCTGCAGAAGAAACCGACATTTTGATTTGCACCGGGAGAGGTTAGATTTATTTTCTTTCTAGTGCTAGGGTTAGACTCTTTTGTTCGGTTTCGTTATTCCTTTGCCGTCTTTATCTGTATGTCCACTGTGTTTTGTGTGTATGTGGTAAATAAAAAATCCTGTATTTTTTATAGTATTCGTTGACTCTGAGGAATATTTGTTTGTTACGTCCTATTTGGCTAGTCACCTGGCTATTGCAGTGAGGGAGGCTTTGTGGGTTATAACAAGTTCAAGCCATAGTGATTAACATGTTCTTCCAGAACAAATACCACCTAGTAGTGATGTTATGTCTGACACCGAAGCTCCGATGCGTGCTTCAAACTCGCAGTCATTTCAACTGAACCAATGCTTCGGAGCTTGCTTTGTTACAAAAATGATCATGTGAAATATGACATCCAAAGCAATCACTGCTTCGTTCCCTCAGTGAATCACATGACTGGTTTGATTTGCCATGTACCAGGTTTGACAGGTTTGAAACATTGGCGGGCTTCCCTATATAATGAACTTTAAAAATGAACAAAGCGTGGGTTGTAGTAGTAGTTGCGTGCATAGTCGTCGTTGTGAAGAGTGGGATTGCATTTATTTCAGTGTTGTGATGGAGCCAGAAAGAAAGAGGAGTTGCAGTTCTCAAGTGTGCGAAAAATAATAATAAGTGTAGCGGTAGAGCTCCAATACATACATTAACATGTGAGCGTCCACTACAGAATGTGACGTCAATAAGAGTATGATTAGTTAATTTGCGCTGGGGAATCAGGACTTTAGCTCAGCGAGCTAATCGTGTCTCTTGTTGCGTTGGGATCCTTGGTTCGAAACCCAGCTTACATAAGGTTAGTCTTATTAGTCTTACGTACATATTTCTTAATAAAGATGTCGGTGACCATCAGATACACCATACATGTACAAAAAATACTGTTCCTTAATAATGTCTCTTTGAGACAACCAAATCACTCTATTTGTACAGCACATTTGATATAATAGCATAATATATTTCATAACATATCACAGAATCACTGAATTACCTCTGCCCAATGGCCCAATGATATAGTCTGTCCATAAGCACCTTCAGTGTCCACTTAAACCCTTAGCCTATGTACCCTACTCTTCCACTTTATCACTTCGGTTGTCTTTCTTTATCCCTTTTGTTCTTCCGTCCTTGCATTTACTGTACAGAAATATTCATTCTCACACTCAATATTTTATTACCAAGTTTGAATCATATTTAAAAACATAAGTCAATGAACAAGTATAAGTTGTCGACAAGGGGAATTGAACCGCGGTCTAATCGAACCGGGGCAAAATATTATTCTCTACATTCTCTACACACTTCTGTTGCATATTAAGTGCAATGCAATTTTCTCATAGGATTCCCAATAGTGATTGGTGTAATAGATTGTACTCACATTCCCATCACCGCAGCCCTGGGTGAGCCACAGTCGTGAGACCGAAAACCCAGGGTTAAGCCTTAAGTTAGGTCGCTAACCCTCCAATCCTGCTTTGTGAAACAGTGCTATGGATCTGTTCATGTTGCATGCGATTAACTGTGTTACAAACGCCGCCCCTTTTGTGTGCAAGAGCTGACAGCTTGATCGGAAAGACCATGGTTGACAGAGTGAGTTTATAACCACCACCGTGAGACAGATTAGCCGTAGTCGCCTTCGTTATGCTTTGTGTAGCCAACTAACGCAAAGATACCCTGACTATGTTGAACTTCCTTAAGTGAGACAGGCCCCAGGTGTCCCACATTTTGATTCTTCAATAAACGTTTTGTCACATTTCACAATTCACACTTCCTTATTGTGATTATTACCACATTTTAAAGAAAGTATGAACTTTTACGGATATAAGATACGAATATGACCCGCACAGACAGCTCAACAATGTCATCAGCAAAAAAATACTTCCATAGTTTTATATTCCACCTTTCCCATCCCTCAATGTCCCGCATTTGGACTGTTTTAATCTGGTCACCAGATTCAACGTGCGTAAAACTACCGTGCGTGTGTATCAGCTTTTCTCAGTAGGAAACGGATATAGCCTACTATAGTTATCTGGGATGAGTTATCTTTTATTTTAAAGACGCTGACATAAGTGTGTGCTGCATGCTCGTTGGCAATACGAAAAACTCTACTCGTGTACACACTAGAAGGCGCTGTAGCCTTCAGTTTTTCTCGTTTCCCCCTCCACAAAAATTCTATACCAAGAAGAGAGAGCAACATTACAATTTGCAAACGTGAACATCTACTGACGACACATGCTGTCTTGTGTCTCGCGTTGTAGCGTTGTTTTTCTTCACGTCACGCTAGAGAATGTACGTTAAATTACAAAAATGGTTTTAATTGAGAAAAAACCAACGTAATTATTTCAAAGAATAGGCTACAACTTAATTCCCTTCGCTACCTGTATAGCGCAATCGCTTTGAGAAACGCGCAACAAAGGCTAGCAAACAGACTTAAATTCGGTGAAAATGTAGGTGCATATCACGAGAATAAAACTGCCTAAATTTAACGGATCAGATTATGCGATAAAGTAAATAAGCACGTGTATCAAGAGAGCACCTGCGTGCCGACATGGGCCTCGCGCATAGTGTACCTATATAGCCTACCGCATAGTTTTGATTAAAAAAGCATTTTATGCTGAGCGTCTTCTTAACTGTGGATAAATGAGATTAAGGTAACCTTCTCTCCTATAGGGTCGTGGTGTTTTTTTTATAACGTAGCTATGCATAATACTTAAATCGTGATTTAATACTTAAATCGACATTTACTTCTGCCCAGATAAAAAGGAATTCCTGTATTTGATTAGATTGAAGGGAAATAGTATACAAAATACATTGTTGGACACAGCATTGCACTCATATGGGCAATGGTGTCTAGTGACACAAGTAGCCTACATTTGATTCGCTGTGCAGACTGAATTGTATTTGTTTACATTGTTACATGCCATGTGTTCCACAAACTATTTTTAAATTTCTTAAAGATCAAACTGCGGTCTACTTGAGACGACCCCTTTGATACCGATGTGTTATCCAAAACCCATTTTAACAATTCTCAATTCACATTATTGATCTTTACCGACGATTAGCTGCATCTATTCAATGGCTTTATCATAACAACGTTATAAAAGAAAGGCTGTTTTTCTTTGCTTTTCTTTCTTTAAGAAAAATTGACATTTATTTTGGTTGGACTCTCGTTCCTGTCGTTTCACACTCACCGTCTCCATCTCGCCTGCCAGTCTCCTGGCTCTTTCCAGAAGCACCGGTACCGTGAACGTTTCATTACCGCGACGCTTTCATAAAGGACATAGTACGTTTTAAACTAAACAATACGCGGCCACGTTAAATGACCGTTTCCTCGACCGTTACATACGGGACACATTACCGTAACCGTCTTCTAAAGGACGCATCACTGTGGCCGTTTCAAAAAGGATACATAACAATGACCGTTACTTGACCATTTAATGAAGGACACATTATGTGTGTTTCAAGAGGAACACATCGCCGTGACCCTTTTTTATAAAGAAAATATAACTTTCATCGTTTTACAAAGGACACATAACAGTGATTGTTTCATAACCATTAGTGTTTTAATAAAGGAGCCAGTGGCACACAGGTCACCCTCCTGATCCAGCTCTGACTGTGTGGGGGGGCAAAGCCATCTCTCCCTCTCCTCAGATCGGAACCTCCAGCTGTATCTCAGTGCAAGACATTTCTTTCTACACTAAATGCAACGGTTTGTTTAAAAACAACAAAGAAGAAGTAACATGTTTCCTTCTCACAATGTGCACATTTATGCAATCCACATTTTTTCTTTTTTTTTGTCAACTTGAATCCATGAATGGTACACGGACAGTTTGCACTTGAACTTCAAAGCAAAATATACACAATTCATCAAACTGGTGAGACAGAGAGAGAGAGAAAGGTCATGTCACTTCTTAAATAACAAAATGAAAAGGTGCATCTGGATTTAATAATACAGAGCTGCAATAAAAACAAAAAACAAAAACAAACAACATGATAGGCCTCTCGAGGAGACAGGCCTCACGACGCTGCACCCAGATACCCTCTCGTTAAAAACGATCTGCTTTGTATCATAATGAGGTGGCAATTCTGCAAGACACTCTCACGCTCTCTCAAAGCACACTTTGCACATAACACACTAGTGCGCCACTTCTATGAGGCCATTACAGTCTCTCTCTCTCTCTCTCTCTCTCTCTCTCTCTCTCTCTCGATTCAATTTCAGTTTGCTTCATTGGCAAGAAAAACATTCATTCGTGTTGCCATGTACAGTCAACTCCAAAAGTATTCACATATTTGATAAATATGACCAAAAAGTGTGACGACCGTGATAAGGACCCAGACGCAGATCAGGGATATGGCAAAAGAGTAGTTTATTAGAAGGCAGGGGTCAAAACCAGGAATCAGAGAATCGGAGGTACAAAAACGCGAGGCAGAGAGAAGTCGAAAACAGGCAGTCAAAAGGTCGATAAACAGGAAGGCAGAAAGGCAAACAAACAAAATCACTAGGCAGGCTTGGAGTCGTAATAAGAAGGGTAGTCTCGGGAAATACAAATTACACTGGCTTCGGAAAGGTAGGCTCAGGGAAAAATGAATCAACGTACTGACAACGGGTAACAGAAAACACTGGACATATATACAGGCAGACACAATGGAAATCAGGTGAGACAATGAGGAGAGAGAGGATGGAACACAGGGAATAGATAATTAAATAACAAGGGGGAAACGCAAGACACGGACACTGAACCATACAAACATATAGACAATTAACGACCTGGGAGAACAGGCAGACACGTGCATAGTAAAAGGGGAGGTACGCAAAGAGAAACGTTGCGTGCGTATGAAGAGAGAATAGAAAGCTAATCAGGGATAGGATAATGGGAGAGCGAAATGAGCGATAGTAAGAAGCGTGAGATAATTAGTGATTAGTAGTGTTAGTAACTAAATCTAAATCCCTAACGTTAGTAGATTAGTTAGTTAGTACTGTACACATCTAACTAATATATACAAAGTGCGATCAAGAAAGTAGGAAAGAAGAAAACGAGAAAATAAGCGAAGGCGGAGAAACCCGGAAATTCTAAACACCAAGTGCATGACAAGACAAGGAGTGGATCTAGAAATAAACGGAACAGGAACAATAACAGACGGGGGAGCAGAACGTGACAGAACTGTGAAAAATGCAAAGCTGAAAAAAGAATAATGAAACATGACTGATAATAAATAAACAAAGTACAAAAATGACAGAACAATAACTCAGAATATAACAAAAATAGCTGTATAAAATAAACAATACAGGTAATTAGCTATATTGTATGCTCAAAAATACAAATATCTTTATTTCCCAAAAAGTATGTGTCACAATTATTCACAACTCAGTTTTCAGTACTTTGTACACTGTTCCCTCAGAATTCAAACCACAAATCTTCTGAGATCGCCATTTAAAAACGTTATTTAACCATTTCTTGGTTGATTTTTAGGTATGCTTGGGATCATTGTCTTGCTGAAAACTATCCTACTTATACATACTTTGGACTTGCGCAACAGGGAGCTTCAGCCTAACAATAAATGTAAAAGAAAAGAAAAGAAAAAACTTGTAGTGCTTTCTACGCAATAAAAACTAGATTTTGTAAAAACAAAAATTTGTCTCAAAAGTTATCATTTTCAATTATACCTACAGGTAACTGCCAGGAAACACTTGTAAATGAAGGGTTCTGGCAACTCTGTTATGGTGTGGGGTGTATTTCCTTGGCATGGTTTAGGTTCACTCAACCCCTCAGAGGGCAAGGTAAATGCCAATAAATACAAAGCCAGTTTGAGTGATCACCTTCATCCTATGGCAAATCATTTATATCCTGAAGGGAGTGGTCTCTTCCAGGATGACAATGCTCCATCCACAAGGCACAAGTGTTTACTGGTTTGAGGTGCATGAAAATGATGCAAACCATATGCTAAGCTGTCACCAGATAGAGTTCCAGACACATACAATCTATTCCACGGTCCATTAAAGCTGCTCTGGTGGCTCTTGGTGGCCCACCTCCCTATTTAGGACACTTTATGTTAGTCTTCTTCTTCGTCGTTTGGGTATATTATTTTTCCTGCTCCCCTAGGCTCGGGGCCGAGGGGCTATCCTTTTACCACCTCAAGCCTAGGGGGGGTTCACCCAGGCTATATTTCGGGGCACACCTCCAGCAGCCATGTCACCGTGTCGTCATCCAAAACCGACAGACCATGGATCCCATTGGGTGCCCGATAAATCGGGCAATCCAAGATGACATGGTCTGCGGTTTGTTCCTCTGCGCCACACTCGCAGGCCGCGCAGGAGGCCAAGCCCCATCTGTGCATCGATGAGCAGAAACGCCCGACGCCAGTCCGGAGGCGGTTAAGCCTCACCCACGCCAGTCGGGCAGGTCCACCCCGATGGGGGGAGGACCGACGTCTGGGATGAAGTCACGGAGTCTAGAGGTGTTTTTCTCCCACTCCGTGCTCCAGGTGTAATCCACCCACCGTGCCGCACTGATATTAAGGTCGCTGCATTGCTGCAGGAGTTCCCGTGCGGCAGGCACAAATGGGTGTCTCGACTTGAGGCGCCGGGAGGCTCAGCTGTTAGAGTGAGCCTTTCATGAAGCAGATGGTTTGGCTCCATGGCCCGGCATGCGAGACGTGCTATGGCTCCCGCACGGCGAAGCCCAGCGGGCTGGATGCCTGCAAGGATGGAGAGGTTGTCCACAGGAGTGGGACGCAGGCATCCTGTCACAATGCGCAATGCTTCGTTGATAGGCGTATCGATGAGGCGGGTGTGAGCACTGCGACACCATACTGGCGCGCAGTACTCACTAGTCGAGTAGACAAGGGCCAGGGCAGCCGTACGCAGTGTTCTTGCCCCGGCGCCCAGCCTGACCCGACTAGTCGCCTCATCAATGCCACACGAGATGTTAGCTTCTTGCGCAGTGACGCGAGGTGTCGGCGAAACGTGAGCGACCTGTCCAGTGTCACGCCGAGGTACGTTGGCTCAGCGCAACATGGCAGGGGTATTCCGCCGATATTTACTCGGAGCTCACGTTTGGCCTCCTTGTTGTAAAGATGGAAGGCTGCCGACACCGTCTTTGCCTCGCTGAGCTTCAATCTCCATTTCTGGAGGTATGCCACTAGTGTCTTCATATCCTGGCCTAATGTCCCCTCCAATGACTGCCAGTCTCCAGCAGAGTACACCAACGCGAGGTCATCTGCGTAGGCATACTTCCGCGAGACTGTGTCAGGCAAGTCATAGGTGTAGATGTTATAGAGGAGGGGGGCCAGGACCGATCCCTGGGGGACGCCGTTCTTGAGGCGTCGTAACCCTACTTCGCTGTCCGCTACCGGTGGTGAGGGTGAAGCTGCGATTCGGACAAGCTCCATGATCATTCTGACCATGTGCCTGTCCGGCAGCAGGCGGAGCAGCTTGCAGGTGAGGCCGCGATGCCATACGGTATCGTAGGCAGCCGTCAGATCGACAAAACGGCTCCAGCCTTCTTTTTGGCCGAGAAGCTGTCCTCGATGTCTTGGGTCAACAAAGTGACTTGGTCTACGGTCGATCTCCGCGCCGGAACCCAGCCTGCTCCCGGGGGCAGTGGGTCAACAATCGGTTCGACGCGGGCGTAGATAAGACGCTCAAGGATCTTGAAGGATGCAGAGCAAAGAGATGGGACGGTAGCTCTTAGGGTCCCCTTCAGGCTTATTCGGCTTCGGGATCGCGACAACTAGGGCTCTTCTCCAGATTTTGGGGATCTTCAGTTGGCGCAAGCAGGAAGAGAGGAAAGCTCTTAACCAGGACTTCAGAGCAGGTGCAGCATGGAGTATAAGCTCCGGGCAGATGGAGTCAGGGCCCGGAGCTTTTCCTGGCTTTATGTGCTGGAGGGCAGTAGCGAACTCCTCCGGTGTGAATTCACCGGAGATGTTGTCGCTACTAGGTGTTGGGGCCTCCAGAGGTCAGACACTTCTTTTGCCACGAGTCGTGATGACTCGCGGTCTTTACCCTCGTATACCCCATTTTTCACAAATTGAGATGCGATTTTATTTGCAGAAATGGGGCAGTGACGAGGGAGTGTCTTGACCTGCCAGTGAGGTTGTTCAGGATACTCCATGCCTTGCGGCTGGAGTGTGAGAAGTCGATGGTATTGACAGCCTCCTCCCAGCGCTCTTGTCTCCTCCGACCGAGTCTTGACAACAGGGCTGTAGCAGCCCTGCTTGACTCGGTTCCTGCAGGAGCCCGGAGGAAGGCGCAGTAAAGATTCTCACACTCCGCATCCCAGCATGGTTTGTAGCTATTGCGACGTCCACGTGGGATGGATTTTTTGGCCGCTTTCACTAGCACACTGCAGAAGTCCTGGTATGCCTCATCCACACTGTTGGTATTAGGCGATGGAAGATGCCTCGTGGATTTGTTGGTGAGGAGGCGGAAGCGTTTCCAGTTGGCCTTTCGAAATTCCATCGCTTCACCGGCTCACTCGGGACAATGTCCACAAGTTTGGGTACGGTTATCAGCGATGGTCGATGTTGGAACCGTGGGAAATTTCCGAGCACACGTCTGTCAGGGAGCTGGTTGTCTACGCCGACACTCGCGAAAGCCAGGTCTGGATTAGTCCCAGTATTCCAGCGTCCGGAGAGAAAACTGGCTGGACCCTTGGGATCATGTAACAAGGTCAGGCAGTTGTTGGCTGCCCAGCCAGCCAGGTTCTCTCCGTCGGGTGTGTTAGTGTTGTACCCCCCAGTCTTCATGCTGGCAATTGAAGTCGCCAACATAAAGACAGGGGTGAGGGAACACGGGACAGACGCTGGCGTGAATCGCGAGTGAGGAGGCTTGTAGACGTTTACGATTTTAAACCGGCAACGCCCACGCACAACCACTCAATCTCCGAGTCAGCTGGAGATTGGTCGGCGAGAGTCCAACTCAACCTTTCGTGGACAAACGTGGCGAGGCCATACTTCCTGCTCAGGATAGACCCAGCTAGTGCGAAATTTTGTAGCACTAGCTTGTCTGCTGAAACGCAGTGGGTTTCCTGGAGGAGGATGACGAGGGCCTTGAAGGTATAGGCCAGCTTTTCGATGACACTGATCTTACTGGCGGTGAGCCCTTCGGTGTTCAGCTGCAGTATTCTGGGTTGGAGGCCAGTGGAGCAAGCCCCACCAGCTCTCCTCCCCGACTGCTGCCGAGCACCAGCCCGGGTGAGGGCCCTTAATTGGCAAACTCGGTTTCTCTTATGACTAGGGGTCATAATTTACTGACGGGAGGCACCACGAGAAGGTGTTTCCTTTATTTTGGCAGTTACCATAATATTTGGCCAAAACCCCAACAGAAATATTTCTCCAAAAACAGCTTGCAGTTCTCATATAAATAATGACTGCAGAAGAGAGCTGAGCAACCAGTCCTCCCAAGACAAGCACCCGCTCAGGGGTCAACTGGCTCTGAGGGTCATTGCAAAGAGCCACACCAAAATCAATGACCAATTCCCAAAACAGCAATTAAAATAATAGACATTCATTTGAAAGAAAAAAACACTGAAAATTGGGAAAATTAACTAAAATTACAAAATGATAGTGCTATCAGGTACCAAACAGAAGCAATACTTTGGCAGCATACTTGGAAACATAAAACTCAAAAGAAGGATAAATTCAAACAAAGTACAGACTCAGTGACTCCTTAGAAAAAAAATTGAAAAAGGAGAAAAATAGAATAGTCCTTGAATCCTAGAGAACAAAGACTGTGCAGTCATTGTGAGCTGTGTACAATGTACCGAGATAGAGATCTGTTATCCTGCTCAAAATCTTTCATAATACAGGTTGGGCGGATGCACAGGTAGCAGGTTAACTATATTTTCTTAATGTACTAAATTAAAAAAAGGAAGACAAGCATTTAGCAGACGCTCTTATCCAGAGCAACGATGTGCATAAATACATAGCAATACATAAAATACATTCACACTTGTCAATCAGACATAGCATTTATCAAGGGGGGATCTAAAATTGATATTGCTACAATTACTGCAGTCTACACCTGAATACAGAATAGAGCTTAGAACATCTACCTACCTGATAGAATAGAACATTTATCTACCTGATGTGAAAGTAGCTAGCTAGCTACCTGGCTAGATCATGTTCATTGTCAGCTACCTATATGCCACCATTAAACACTGCAAACTACATATGGTTAGTTTCATCAAATGAATATTTCTAGTTTAGCAACACAACACAAGCCAACACCAGGGCCCCATTGAAAAACAATGCCTTCTGATGAACGCAACAGAAAGTGGAAAAAAGGATTTTATTATAAATTAAATTATATAGACGATACAAATTTAATTATCATGAATAAACAAATGAAAAGCGGGTAAACAAAATGAAAAATAATTAATAAATTGTATGTGTAG
Source organism: Aldrovandia affinis (assembly GCA_029706075.1). Lineage (NCBI taxonomy): Eukaryota > Metazoa > Chordata > Actinopteri > Notacanthiformes > Halosauridae > Aldrovandia > Aldrovandia affinis. Next base: position 1,888,692 of record JAINUG010000101.1, read on the forward strand.
ATGTGTATGCATATGCATGTGTATGTACTGGTATGTGCATGTGTATATATTGTGGCAGCCCAATGGGCTGCACTAGGAAATGGCTGCCTAGCCTCCAACACATGGCAGCCCGAAACACTACATTTCCCAGCAGACCACAGTCACACCTGAGACAAGTGAAGGCAACGGGACTAACGGCCAGCTGAAAGCCATTTTAAGGCCTATTTAAAGGGCTGATTGCCTCTACACTTCGAGAGGAGTAGGAACGTGAGTTAGAAGGAGTTATTGTGTTTGGAGAGAAAGAACTGTGAAGTCGACTGACCAGCCAGTGTTTTGGAGAGAGTGTTTGTTGGAGTGTGATTTTTGTGTACGAATTTGGATTGTTTTGAGGACCCCCTTTGGATTTGGATTACGGACTGGATTGTGGACTTGGACCTGGATTTTGGATTGGAACGGACATTGACAAAGAGATAAGGATTGCGGACTTTGTGTTTGTATTCCCCTGAAGACCCCACCCTTTGTTTTGTGTTTGTTTGTTTAATAAAGCATCATTTTGCTTATATTACTGCCTCCTCCGTGTTCTTGCACTTGCCTACGCCCTCTGCAAGGTCCGTGAGTGTCGCCCAACCCCTGGGGACACCACAATATGTATGTACAGCAGTGGCGGGCCGTGCATTTCACACCTAGGCCTTCAGTAGTGCTCCGTCTGAATCAATCCACCCCTCAATAACTATTTTATGGCTATAAAAGCCATCTTATTGTTATGTTTTGAGTGTCTGTTTGGTTTGTTTTTGCACTTTGTTTATTTATCTTTCTTCAGTCATGTTTCATTCTCGTTCTGTCATGCACTTCGGGAAATTCTATGTTTAGGTTTTTCCGTCTTCGTTTCTAATCTCGTTTTACTTCCTTCTTACTTTCTAATTACACTTTGTATATGTTAGTTAGATGTATATAGTACTAACCAACTAATCTACTAACATTAGGGATTTAGATTAAGTTACTAACACTACTAATCACTAATTATCTCACGCTTCTAACTATCGCTGTCATTCTCTCTCGTCCTCTCGTATGCTTCTCACGTTCCACTTTATTTGCACGCAGATTTCTTTATGCGTTCCTCCTCCTCCGAAACATAGAATTTCCCGAAGTGCATGACAAGACAAGGAGAGGAACTCGAACAGGAACAATGACAGACGTGGAACAGAACGAGAATGAAACATGACTGAAGAAAGATAAATAAACAAAGTGCAAAAACAACATAACTCGTGTATCCAGAATAAATGCCTTTACTGAAGAAACAAACCCGGGGTGCTACAGCTGCAACACACATAAAAAATCATCACTTATAACCTCATAAAATTGCAATATTATTTAGGAAAATAGCAACATTTTACTCACCAAAAATTCTTATTATTTGTACACAAAATCCATCCTCCTTTCTTTCCTCAAAAAGAGTTCAATTACTCTGTCGTACAGATTATCCGTGTGTTTCAGTTCCATCAAGAAGTCCTTTTCTATCGCCATCGAAGCTAATGCTGAAAGTCGAGCCTGCCCTGTCGTATTTCTGGCATAAGTTTTAATTCGCTTTAGGGCTGAAAATGTCCGCTCAAATGTCTGAATCACAGACTGATGTTAATAATATTTTGTCCATGAATAATTATTAAATAATTCAAAATGGTCTGTCCGCTTCCTTTCATAGCTTTTCCTCTGGTTGCGGTGCTTCCAGACGTGTATTTTCATATTAAAGCATTTAACCAATCACATTACATCATAGTCAGACACTCTCTGACTATCCAATCAAAGGGTGTGAATACGCTGACGTTACCTAGGCCTTCTAGAAGGCCTTCGTGTCCCCAACTCAAAATCTGATTGGTTGAAGCAACAGTATGATCAACACTTATTTTATGCAACAGGGCCTGCAGAACTGATTGTGAAGGCCTCCAGGCAGATTTATTTGACCCTGGCAACAAATGATGGCTGAAATGTGATTGGTTAAATGCTTTAATATGAAAATACACGTCTGGATGCAGCGCAACCAGGGGAACAGCTATGAAAGGAAGCGAACAGACCATTTGGAATTATTTAATAAGTATTCATGGGCAAAATATAATTAACATCAGTCTGTGATTCAGATATTTTTTAGGCCAGCAGAGAAGGCCTTGCAGGCCCTGACGGCCCACCACTGATGTACAGTATATGTGTATGTGTGTGTGTGTGTGTGTGTGTGTGTGTGTGTGTGTAGATATGTATGTATATCAACATACAGAGAGTAGAGTATATAATTGCTGTTGTTGTTTTTGTGCTTGTGAAACTGTTTAATATGTTTTAGCAACACAATTTTTATATGCCATGCTAATAAAGCTCCATTTGAATTTAAATTAAATTCATTCATATCTTAAATATGAAAGGCAAAGAAAATAGTATGCAGGAAAAAATAAATAATAATAATAATAGTAGGTCAAAACACTTTAGATTGATTGAGATATTTAAAGGTTTACATGTATTGCCTCATGATTTGCCTAATTGTCCTCCGGGCAGAGGGTGCACCTGGACCTGCCGTTGCTCATCGTTTCCGAGAGAGATATGAGAGATAACAAAAAAGTAGAGAAAGAGAGAATTTATTATGGCCTGCAACAAACGGAGGGACAGTGAGTGACCCGCATTCAAAAAAAGCACCTTTAAATATCTCAGATCTACTGGGGCGGCAGTCTCTACCATACCGGCCCTGGTCGTCAGCCCCAATCGGGGGCGGCATTTGGCTGTCTGCCTCAGAGGGAGGGGGGAGGGTGAGCCGGCTCGGGTCTGCTGTGAAGCACGTGAGGGAGTCTCCAGAACATGGATGGGTGAATTCCGTCTTGAAGGAAGCAGAGTTCGCTGCCATCGGAGAATTAGCTTGCCTCGTAGAGACAAGCTGTAGACTCGTGTGGGGAGGGTAAATCAAAATAAATATTGTGTGTAATTGGCTACCAATAAAATCTCAGGTCAAAACACTTTAGATTGATTACTATTATTATTATTTTACAATACTAAAATAATATACTGTATAATACCTTCTTTGCATTTTATATTTTATATTTGATTTTATATTATTTCATATATAAATGAATAAATTATCTTTCTCTGCCTTTCTTTGTTACACGGAGATCTATTATGATCTCTCTTTCTCTTGTCAGAAACAATGAGCTACGGCAGGTCCAGGTGCACCCTCTGTGTGGAGGACAATTAGGCAAATCACGAGGCCCGCTTCAAGAAAGACCGACCGGAGAGCATGACGAGGTGGCAGGAAAGCTCAGAGAGAGGGCTAAAAGCTCACAAAGGACTACATCTGCAGCCCTGGTGTGCTTATCTCATGAGTTTTTATTATTTTATTATTATTGTTACTATGATTTCTGCACTGGAGGACAGTGTATATTTTGGCATAATGGTTGGGGTCCTGGGCCCATAGGTTCATGGAATTAATTCAGGGAAGAAAAGAGAGGGGTTCTGAAGGAGACGCTGCCGTACCTTTGACACACACTGCAGAGGCGGAGAATAACCATCCTCCATCAGCCCAATGGCAGAATTCACAGCAAGCAACGTAACGCAAGCCAACGCCAGGGCTCCATTGAAAAACAATGCCTTCGGACGCACGCAACGCTTGCCTGAAGCCGCATGTAAACATACCTTAAGGGAGAAAAAGTCAATTAAATTATACAGACAATACAAATTAAATGATCATAAATAATTGTACCTGCTCAGGGAGGGAAAACAATGAACGTAATAAATATTTGGCCACAATTCTTTTAAAAATTATACTTGAATTTCTGTTTCAAAATTCACCCTCCTGAAGAGGAGCCGCACCTTTGACATGCACTCCAGAGGCGGAGAATAACCACCAATGGCATGATGAGCAATGTCCACTCTGGCGGTAGGATCGGGCTGAGACGTTACGCAGTTGCTTGCGTGCCCCCCAGGTGAGATGCTGTCAGTATCAAGCCACAAAACATACCACAAATGTAACTTTGTACATGAAAATGTAAGAATGTATCAAATTAAGCAACGTTTCTATAACATTTTGAGTAGAACATAAAACTTGAGAACAAAAAAACAAAAAAATCATTTTCTCTCTGGCTTTCGTGAGCCACCCTTAGCTCTGCTGAGCACGAAGCCAGGAGGAGGATCCTTGTAGCTTTCTCAGAAAATGAAGCAGCAGCATGGATGGAGCCATTAGAAAACCAATCTGTGAAGAAGGGGATGATATCTGTCCAACGAGAGCCCATAGAAGTGCATCACACTGCTGAAGAGTCTCACTCCAAGACACATGATAACCTGTCGGTGAAAAATCATACACTGCTGGACTTACACCAAGTCTCCAGCCTACTCCATCACCCATTCTTGTTACACACCACACTTTTGGACCAGGTTTTGGTTTGGGGTTTGGTAGGCAGTCTTTTAAATTTTTGTTTTTTTTTCCACTTGGAAGCTCGTCTTTTTAAACACGTGTGTTTAGAGTCAGAGCCGGTGGGAGGACACAGGAAGTTGCCAAGCATGCACACACACACACACACACAAACACACACACGCACATAGGTTCTGTGTCAGACACACACATACACTCTCACACATGCCCAGGCGTGCATGCACACGTGCACACGCACCCCCCCCCCCGCCACACACACACACACAAAACATGTATGCCGTATGCCTCAGAGAGGCAGAGAGGCATACGTCAGACACACAGTCCACAGAGAAGCTCCGGACCAATCATTCTCCCTGTTTTCCCACAGAGAGCAGAGAAGGCAGGCTAATCCTGAGAACAGCCTGAAATGTGGGCCTGCCGGAACGTGTCAGAACACGGTTGGGAAGTGGAATAAAGCCCCAAGCCCCTGTGTGTGGATTGCCCTGACCCACCCTATAATTTGCCTGTAAGAAACACGGGGAGACATGAGGGTGCCCGCAGATCCTCAGTCAGTACCGCTGTACTTCAGCCAGACCCCAATCACAAGATCTGCTGCAGAACATATTCTTGTGTTGACTGTGCTCTTAACTGAGATGTGTGCCAAACCACAGGGTGCGGCATTGGGTGTTATCCACTTATCCATTTATGTAGTGAGAAACACCCATAAATAAACTCACTGTTCTTATTCTCATAAGAGAAACTCGTCCATAACCGGTCTGCAATACCATGGGAAATGGCAAACAGATATGTATATCATATGGTCACATGTTGTAATATTTATTATACATTTTATCATGTTGTAATATTTATCATACATTTTAACACATTTACTTCACGGGTATTCACATGTGAAATTCATGTGATTTTTCCATGTGTGAAGCTCCAAGCTCACTTCTTGACAATCGCATAGTTAATTTGAATATAAGAAACCTTCACGTTGAACAGCTTTGATATTTCAATCGTGTTCATAAAATCTCACTTTAAACTCAGAAAAACAAAATGCCAATGTAGTCAGCAGGCTGTGTTGAATGTTTAAGGAAATGAGACAGAGATAGTGAGTCTCATCTGGTCCACGTGAGACCTAAAAGGCCTATAATTCGCGAAGGAGCGGAGTCCATCCGGCTGCAGGATGCAGGATACGGCTCCCAACTCGTTTAATGGCAAACAATGAAGAGGCAAACAGAGCAAAGAGCGATAGCTTCACCATGTATCCTCATCTTATTTGGGCCTGTGATTGCTCCTCTCCTTCTCATTTTTTCCACCCTGAAATTTGATTAAAGTGTGCGTGTGGGAGAAGAGTCCTTGATGGACTGCAGTCATGCAGTCTGCCTTTTAAATTATTTGAACCGGTTTTGAGTCCAGTCAGGCCTCCATCGATCAGCACTGTGTAATGATCACAATCCACTGTTCTGAGGGTCATGATCCTCACAGTGTGTACTCTTAACCCGTTTCACACACCTTTCGCAAGTGAGAAAAAAAGTCAATCCAATATTGATATTTCCCAAATGCAGCTGTTTAGTTGTAACCAAACGTTTCCCCTGAAGAGCAGAAGCAGAGGCTCCTGTTGATTGTCAGCGGAGCGGAGTTGATGCCCTTTAATTTGTGGATTTAATGTGTGGTTTGAAGCTGAATGTGCACACACACACAACACACACACACACAAACACCTGAACATACACATAAGAACATACGCACATGTTCAACCACAGAAATGTGTATACATCTGGAACACACATACACGCTCACATACACAAAGACAGATGTGCAATAGAATGTATTTAGTTGTCTCCGAGGCTGTGGAATTTCTGCAATGTCTTTCAGGTTATGTTTTATTGATATTATTAATAAAAGGCTCTTGGCAGTTTAAAGAGAGGGCAGCATGGGGGGGTGGTGCACAGAGGGAATGACAGTATAGCCATGAGCTAGATGTTTGACAGCAGCAAGATATAAAAAAACAGGACATCACTTTTAATTAAATAATGTGACGTCTCGAGCAACAGACACGTGATGTTGTCAATCAGCAAGGTTCGAATCATGAAAGCATCTCTTATCTTTCTTTTTTTTACGTGTGTGTGTGTGTGAGTGCATACGTGTGTGTGTGTCTATGCAAGTGTGTGTGTGTGTGTGTGTGTGTGTGTGCGTATGTGTGTGTGAGCATATGTGTGTGTGTGTATGCGAAAGTGAATACCCAGGAAGAGATGGATGGAGACAGCGATTATCCTGCTGTGCTTATAGACACACTGAAAGATATGAAACAAGGTAATTCGATTAGGGGGGGATCTGGGCTGGTGGTTGTGGACAGCTGTCAGAGGCTGGAGGAGGTGGAGGAGAGACCCAGAGGCATTCATCTTACTGATGGGTGTGGGAGTCTAATCCGGCCTCTCTGTCCACATCCTCACGGCATAGCACAACACCATCAACAAGGAGCCACCTGTCATATAGCATGTTACACTGCAAATAAAATTGGACAAACAAGCACACACAACAAACACACTCACATACATACACACACATACACTCAACAGGGCTTTGGTTTCGTTATCAGAGCGCGATGCGCAGACATTTAATTTGTGTATTTCCATTAAAGCCACATATATTAAAACGTGTTTATTACCAATATTAATTGATGCTCCGCATAGATGTCCCGCATTTTGACTGGTCCCGCTTCCCACAACGACGGACATCGTCCGGAATTAAATAAATACATCCCTTATGTTATTATTTTAGTAACTAACATCCGTTACCCCCGCTCAAAAATATAATCGCGACCCGTCCACCCCAAACTAGAGCGGGGAGTTGTTGCATTAATCTTAGGCTGGCAGCGCGATGTGAAAAACATTGGTGGTACGCAAACGACTTAATAGTTCAGGCATCACAGTGGTCGTTCTTGTTGTTGGGTTGTCATATTTCAAAATAGGTATCTAGAGTCAACCAAGCAACACTGATTTTCTCAGGTTTGCGTGAAATGTACCCTAGCTGTCGAACAGAAATCGGCAGTTTTGTTGGGGCTTTTAGATACTGTGAGACATTCATTTTAATATATATGACCTATAAATTAGGAGTAGCAAATGCTACGGTTGCTACAGTGGTTTAATCACCTATGGGTATGACTGCGCTGCGGTGCTGCTTGAGAATGTATACTAAGTTAGTAGTAGATCAGTGGTATTAGCCGCAAGCAAACGTTGTCAGTACTGTTGTCACAAACAAATTATGTTGCAAAACATTTTGCCATTTTTTATTTGGCAAAAGCGCAGGGGAAAGGGTCCACCCACCTGAAGCTCAGCTCTAGCTATGCTTGTCCACTCCCCAGTCTATCACAGTAAAATAACACTGGCAGACTGGGACCGAGTGTAAGGCCAGATCCACACTAATCCGGATACATTTGAAAACAATGAAATGTTTTCCGTCCACACTAGCGTTTTCACGTTTTCGAAAAGTTGACCGTCCACACCGAAACGCCAAATACGCTTACATTTCTTTAATGGGCATGCGCAGGAAAACTGAGGCAGCAACGCTTATGTTTCTGCTATGTTTCTCATAGCAGTGTTTATTTGTGGACTGGAGTAAGGTCATTCATGTTTGTAACGAGTACAATGTGAACAAACGTTTTTGTGAAAATACGTAACAACATAAGAATGTTAACATTTCACCAGTTTCATTCTACATTCACATATTATTCTTGTTAAACAAGTTTGCCCCCAAAAATGTCCCAGGAAAAATATATTGAAAAATGTGAATATTAGAAGGTCTTGTCTTTTTCCCCAACGTTCTGTATTTGTGGACTTGACTGTAGTCATTCGAGTTCAAAAAGAACACTACCTCTTTAACATAACTATAAATCTAATGATTAAAAATAAACGACAACATAAGAAAATGTCGTTTTATTGTCATTTTTAAAATTAAAATTAAAAGTGTTCAACTTATAGTTTCACATTAACATTTAGTGTAACACTTTAGTTCTCCAGGCTAGGAAATAGACAGAGTGTAACCTTCCTGTTCTTCTGAAGTTCTGTTCTGTTCTGTTACAATGTTTAGACATTCATTTAGTCATATTTCATGGATCAAGAAATTTTGTGAGTAGGCCTACACATGACAATCATACGTCAGCATTTTCAAAAACATCCGTCTTTCCTGTCTATTGACCACTTTCCCTCTGACCTTTCCCATGATTCATAGTAGCGTCATGTGTTACTGATATCCGCTCCACTGTGTTTGTGTGTGTTTAAGAATACGAACATTTTGTAAAATGGCTAAATTTCACAGATGGTTATACGGATCAGATTATTTAACAAGTACAGGGGACAATACAGTGAAAGTGCCCCATCCGTCTGCCATAACGGAATGGGTAGACGATATGAAACAATGGCCCGATGTTAGCTATGTTGACATTGTCAACTACTGAGGACGTTGATGGTCAAACTTCAAACTTCAAAATGATAAAAGCACAGAGGCTTATAATTACCTACATAGCAATAAGATCTGCAAATTATTGCGTAAAAAAGACAGCGAGCTTACTTTTTAAAAGCTGAGGTTGAGCCTATAGCCAGAGTACCAACAAACTCAAACAGCTGGCTTAGGTAATGATGAGAGCCAGTGGCGTGATAGAAACAGTCGGCTGTTCCTGCATTGCAGAGTTAGGGAAATCCTGTAGCCATGCAGCAGCTATTATCTGGAAGGTAGGGATATATGAATTAGAGTAATGCAATTCTATTAACCATAAAAAGCGTCACTAGCACATAGCTGCAATAGAGCTCTCTCTTCTAGAGCTCAGGACAGGACAACATCGCTGATATTCTTGCAGCTTTGTCTAAGAGAGCTCTTTTGCAGCTTACTAACACCAAGGTTATAACTAACTCTAAACAGAACCAATATTACAGGTTCTGTTTCGAGCTAGGTAGCATGATTAGGTAACGTTAGCATGTCTAAGTAGCAAAAGGTAGGTTACTGAAGCATAACCATTTTTATTTATCCACCATTGTGTCTGATTGTGTTGAAAACGGGCTCCATTCATAAAAATGTAAGTTTTTGGGAGTTATTTGTGCTCCCGCAAACGGCACATGTTGAGCCCGAAGACATTATCTGTCTGGTGAGAATTCTAAACGTAAGCTACATTTAGCTAGCAACTTGCCTTTGAGGCTAACAGAAGTTAGTAACCATACTGGAAATGTGTTGAGTGTCATGCCCATGGTCTCTCTCAGGAAAGTGCTTGTGTCTATACTACAACGCGAGACCTATGTTTTCATTTATCCACTTGGGAGAGCGTCTTCGAAAAGCTCAATTTTCAGTGATGAAAGCACTGCCTTAGTGTTGACGGAATTTCAGAATGGATAAAAAAAGATGCGTTTTCAAATTTATCCAGATTAGAGTGGGCCTGGCCTAAATAGCCTGTCATGTCAATGTTCTTGTGAGGGGACAATGTTCTTGCTGGGAATACCCTGTACAATTTTAGAACGTTTTTGCCAGGATTCACATTTCACAAACTATTTTTCAAGATCGTAGCCAAATTGTCTTAAGCGATGATCGGGGTTAGAGCCATATCCAGGAGTTGAGAATGACCGAGGTCATGGAAATGTACACTGAAATGCAGTGGCGGGCCGTGCATTTCACACCTAGGCCTTCAGTAGTGCTCCGTCTGAATCAATCCACCCCTCAATAACTATTTTATGGCTATAAAAGCCATCTTATTGTTATGTTTTAGTGTCTGTTCGGTTTGTTTTTGCACTTTGTTTATTTATCTTTCTTCAGTCATGTTTCATTCTCGTTCTGTCATGCACTTTTATATATTAGGGAAATTCTATGTTTCGATTTTTTCCGTCTTCGTTTCTAATCTCGTTTTACTTCCTTCTTACTTTCTAATTACACTTTGTATATATTAGTTAGATGTATATAGTACTAACCAACTAATCTACTAACATTAGGGATTTAGATTAAGTTACTAACACTAGCCTACTAATCACTAATTATCTCACGCTTCTATCTATCGCTGTCATTCTCTCTCGTCCTATCTCTGTACACAAAATCTCATGTTCCGCTTTATTCACACGCAGATTTCTTTATGCGTTCCTCCTCCTCCGAAACATAGAAAATGGTCTGTCCGCTTCCATTCATAGCTTTTCCCCTGATTGCGCTGCTTCCAGACGTGTATTTTCATATTAAAGCATTTAACCAATCACATTACATCATAGTCAGACACTCTCTGACTATCCAATCAAAGGGTGTGAATACGCTGACGTTACCTAGGCCTTCTAGAAGGCCTTCGTGTCCCCAACTCAAAATCTGATTGGTTGAAGCAACAGTTTGATCAACACTTATTTTATGCTACAGGGCCTGCAGAACTGATTGTGAAGGCCTCCAGGCAGATTTATTTGACCCTGGCAACAAATGATGGCTGAAATGTGATTGGTTAAATGCTTTAATATGAAAATACACGTCTGGAAGCAGCGCAACCAGAAAAGCTATGAAAGGAAGCGGACAGACCATTTGGAATTATTTAATAAGTATTCATGGAAAAAATATAATTAACATCAGTCTGTGATTCAGATATTTTTTAGGCCAGCAGAGAAGGCCTTGCAGGCCCTGACGGCCCACCACTGCTGAAATGCAGCTTTTTGCCTATCACCACCGTCAATGTATGCTACATTAGCTAACGTTAGCCTAAATTAGCCTATCACCACTGTCAATGTATGCTACATTAGCTAACTTTAGCCTAAATGAGCTTATCACCACTGTAAAGTCTAACTAAAAAGTTTGTGTAACAGTCAGCTAGACAGAGACAGCTACATTTGGCTAGTGATTACACAAACCTACACACAATGTAGCTATCGATAGATGACCTCTGGAGATGAATAGCATTAATCTGGTTATAATACAAGCAGTCAACTTTTTTATTATGTGAGAGATCTCTACACTTACAGTGAGCACCATAATTCTTTGGACAGTGACATTTTTTGTTATTTTGGTTCTGTACTCTGGCACTTTCAGTTTGAAAGGAGGACAATGAGGTTGAAGTGCAGACTGTCAGCTTTAATTTGACAGTATTGTCATCCATATCGGATGAACCGTTTAGAAATGACAGCACCTTTTGTACATGGTCCCCCCATTTTAAGGTACTACAAGTATTTGTTGAATTGGCTTCACAGATGTGTTTCGTTAGGCAGGTGTATTCATTCAGAAGAGAGCTGTTGATGTCTAGTCTTGATTCTAGACTTTGGAATTGCCTTTGGAGATTGTTGTTGGGGTGTGACAACATGAGGAAGACAGCAGTGCCAATGCAAATTAAGTCATAAGGCTCAGAAATGAAAATCAATCAATTGAGGAAAATCAAATCAATTGCATGCCCAGGGTTTTTGCAATCAATAAGGAACATTACAAAAACCCTGGGCATGCCCAAGTGAACAACTGGTGAACTCAATTATATCAAAAGATCCGGTAGATTGAGGAAGACCACTGTAGTGGATGACCGGAGAATACTCTCTATGGTGAAGAAAACCCCCCTGACAATGACCCAACAGATCAAAAACACTCTCCTGGATGCAGGTGTAGAAAGTGTCAAAGTCTACCATATGTAGAAGACTACACCAGCAGGACTACAGAGGGTACACGGCAAGATGCAAACCACTGATAAGCCTGAAGAACAGAAAGCCTCCAAATGCCTCCAAACTCATTGGACTGCACTTCATCATGCAACAAGACAATGACCCAAAACGTACTGCTAGAGCAGTGACGGGGTTTGTGATGGCCAAAAAGTGGAAAATCCCTGACTGGCTCCTTGAAAATCCTTGAATTGGACTGAATCCAATTGAACATGCATTTTACATGCTGAAGAGGAGAAAAAGTCAAAAAGTCCCCGAAACAAGCAGGAACTGAAGATGGCTGCAGTACAGGCCTGGCAGAGCATCACCAGGGAAGATACCCAGCGTCTGGTGATGTCTACGCATCGCCGACTTCAAGCAGTCATTGCATGCAGAGGATATGCGACCAAATATTAAAAACGATTACTTTATTCTACATTATGTTAAATTGTCCAATGAATTATGGTGCCTGAAAATGGGGGGACTATGTACAAAAGGTTCTATCATTTCTAAACGGTTCATCTGATATGGATGAAAATACCCTCAAAGCTGACAGTCTGCACTTCAACTTCATTGTCATTGTATCCTTTCAATCTCAAAGTGCTAGAGTACAGAACCAAAATAACAAAGAATGTGTCACTGTCCAAAGAATTATAGTACTCACTGTACATCATGCTTCACTTGGCTTCAGATCAGCAGTCTGAGCTACAACTCCTGCTGTGCAGCAAAATCGTCCCAAGAGTCATTGTGTCTTCTTTGCTGAGCAAAGATTTTGTGGTAACGACAAGATCCGCCTCCTCACTACAGGTCCACTTCACCAACACACAAGCTCAGAAGTAATGACGATGATGGTCATCAGGTGAGCAATCGGTAATCTTTGCTTTGTACAAAATCTTTACTATACCGAAGTGAAGTTATTTTATGTACAGTAGTTCACCACTTATATTCAGTATTACACTGAATCAGTATGTTAAAAAATACAACTCAGACTCATGACCTCAGTGTCCTCAATGGTAGCCTCAATACAGCCATGATCGGGGTGTCATTACCCGTACAGTGTGACAAGGTCAACGACATCCAATGAATTGCCTCTACACCCTCCTGAATACACCACGAAGCCTGACGATGCCCTGATGAAAAGTCTAGCATAAGGTAAACTCGTGCAGGGTAAACCTAGCTACGATTAGGTTTCTGAGCGACCACTGCTACTCACTACCCAATACAAACGACATTACAAAAGAACATGAGTTCTGTTCATTTTTGTCAAGGGAATAATTCACTTAACATTACCTCCAGCTCTTTCTGAAGAACAGGAAGTCCATACTGCCCATGCCTTCCAAGCCACTGACGGTTCAAACTCTCCTTTTGTGCTTTTTGTTTTTGGTGCAAAACAATGCTATAACAACGGCGTTCGCCCATTGCTCCTTGGTTGCCATGATTACGTCGGAGAACAAGCGGTGATTGTACTATGTGCCTGCTTAACGTTGCATGGTGTACCCACTGTCAGAACTTCAAGATTACCAGGAGTTTGTTTTTTCAGTGTGTGGGGGTCTGCAATGTTAAGATTTCAGTAGCCACATAGCTTATTCCCGGCCCTAAGTGCAACTCGAGTCACCAAGACTGACACACACATTCAATATAATAATAATGAAAAATAAATATCAGCCAACTCACAAGAAGATTCGAAATAATATTTAATGGATCATCTAATTAATAAAATAGCAGTGAAAACTTAGTAGGTAAGTAGCTGAGAATTTCTGGTTCTAGCTTACAGTTTGGTGAACAGTTTCAAATCCTGACTGTGCCAGTGCCAAATGTGGCCATCAGCCCTGCAGGGTGATGCATAATTGGCTGTAGAAATGCCCAGGGAGGGAGGGGTTTTAGTTGGCAGGGAAGTCAATGTCTCGTCACATAAAATCTTCTTTGGTCGATCGATCATCTGCAGTCTGCCCGCATCAGCACCTCAGCTGGTGAAGTGAAAAAGTGGCAGCGGACGAAACATACTTCAGAGAAGAGTGTGGGTTTTTCTGTGCTCTCCTGAGTTGCCGGAAGAGGTTGTAGTGATGAGACAGGCTCACAAACACAAGTGGGCATTCCAAAAGAAGAAAAATAGATGAATAAACAAAAAAGGTTAATTATTTTTATGTAATGCTAAAATGAGTCCAGCAAATCACGTGCGGTCTTATTTTAGGCAAAAAAGTTATTTGAGCAAATAAATAGTACCAGTCACATCTGTACCACTGTCCTCTGTGTGCATTTTAATTATTTTAAAGCACAACAAACAGCTTAGAAACTTTGAGAAGAGTAGTTCATACATTCAACCAGAAGTCATTAGGCAATATTTCAAAGGGCCTCCAGAGTAATATCTACAGCCATTCAGCTGTAATGGATCTACAAATTGGGTAACATGAATTACATTTAATGGACCTCCACATACTGTCAAAGGGACCAAAATGCAATAATATTTACAGCAGTAAGAAAGAGCCATGCTACTTCTGCAATTACCTGTAGGTGTCTGACCTCTGGCCCCACAAGGACTAATATGTTGCCATGGTGATACTTCCTAGCCATTCGAATTTCCACTCGTTTCTCTCCCGTGGTTCATTTATATCTCTCGCACCCCCCCACTTTTATTCTGATCCCTGGGGTTCAGGGATTTGCACCCCCACAATTAGGATGCTCCTCCACAGACACCTGCAATGATTTCACAGGTTAAAAAAGGATGCTGTGATCTGCCCTAGTTAATACAAAACCCGTCTGCCCCTGCGTAGCTGCATCGTGGCAGGTGTTGAGTTTAGGTTCAGTAGACACGCCCTAGCTGTCCGTAGCCCTAGTAATTGCTGGCGGGAAGACATTTGCTGGCAGGAAATAACCTCAGCGTTGAGCGTGCGGATGTGTTCCTCCCACAGTAGATGCTCTAATAGAATAATACATCACGTTAAGACTTCCAGTCAATGGGAAAAAATGGCAATCCAGTAAAAACAAAGAAACCTCTGAACACATGAACTATAAGGGCATATACACACACACACACTTGCATGCAGCCAGCGATATAGTCAAACACACAAAAACACAAAATCACACATAAACACTCACAAACTCAAACACACACACATATGCATGCACACATTCACATTCACACACACACACACACACGCATTCACAAACACACACAAACACATCCACCCATACACACACACACACACAGTCCCCCAGTGAACATGGCCCGAACTGCAATTGATAAATGCATAATTCAACAGGGAAGAGTTTGGTTTCCCTCCTATTTCATATTGGGTTATTACCTGACCCAGAGTGATCTCCATCATGCATTAATTTCCCCTGAAATATTGTCTATTAGAACAGGGGTGCCATGGGGCTGGGGGGGTCTTGGAAGTTGCCAGAGTATTATCTCTAGCTTTGGTCGCAAGAGAAATAAAAAGAGGAAATAGCACAGTAAAGCTCCGTCATGGCGCCTGGGCTGGCTGCAGTTTGGTACAGCAGATCAGCTGACGGGACAGGTGTTTCCTGTGTCCTGGACAGAAGCCTCTGGTGCGTGTGTCTGGAGCTGGCTCAGATGCTCCAAGTAGTTCATTACCTAGGTGCCAAGCACGTAGCCAACAGTTCCTTTCCCATGGTTCCATTCCTGTGGTACTCTTGCTTTCACTCAGCCATTTCAAAGCAATTGTATTTTGCTTATTTGTGGTGATGGTGGTTGTCGTTGCATACGCCACACCTACATATACAGTGTACCTCACTCAAAGTTGAGCCCAACACACCACAGTAATTACACTGAACAGTCCCTCCTGAGCCTCAACAAAACGGGCTGAAGATTACCATGGCAACAGCATTTGAATCTCATCCTCCAAAAAAAACACAATAACTGGCAACAGCATTGTTACACACACACAGCACAGTTATCCTCCAAAAACAAGCGCCAAATGCCAACAGCACAATGCAGGTTTATTCTTGAGATTCATGAACTGTGCTTTTGTTAATGTTCTGTACTGACTGGAGGAACGACAGGTGTTGGACAGAACTTTGTGTCACGTAAAATCAAGCTGCATCAGTGCTAGGATCCTATTCATATACGGCTGAACAGATATTCAACAGCATCATAACTCCATGATACAATGGAGCTGACCTGGAGGCAGGACTTTAATTAACTGTATGCGTTGCGCAGCTTCGGCCATGAACCGCCTCACTCAAGACCATTGTGTGTTTATGCTGAATGTGTCAGTTTTAAAAACAGCAAATCAAGGGCTTTCTCACACAAGCTTGCACATGCCCATGCCCACGTATGCATACGCGCGCGCACACACACACATGTGGGCACATACACACAAACACACATGTAGGTACATGCACATACACACAAATACATACACCAGAGATGCCAACATTGGAATCCTTTAATCAGAGCAGTGAGTGAAGTGAGCAGCGCACATATTGACTGTTTTGAAAAATATAAGAAAAATGGAACTACACTCATTTGTCAGCTGCAGCGTTAGCAGGTACATGTGCTGCATGCAGTAAACTGCGCTCATTCGCCAGCGCAAGCGGGTAGACAATAATACAAAATAAACACACTTTTTATTTCCAAATCCGGGAGGATACGACACATGGCTGTAAGGTTGGGAGTTGGGCTGATTTTCCAGGAGCTTCCTGGCGAAATCGTGAGGGTTGGCATGTCTGCATATACATGCACAGACAGTTTTTTTCTACTAAATGTGCCTTTAGCTGGTGTACTGTCCTTTGATTTTGTGCCCAAGGTGCAGCGCTGAGAGGTGGTAGTGAGAGTCACGCTCATGCAGAGGTGTGATCACCATGCAGAATCTGCAGGGTTCCATTGGGTGAGTCATGCACACCACCACATCCGTACTTACCTAGTGCATACTTATCAGAGTTAAGCGCATAGTTGTCACCGCATGTATTATGTAAACCTGGTTAAATGAGGCAGGCCTAACACAGTGCTGGTACCTGAAGCTAATTCCTCCCAGCAACACTGCCCACTATTTATTGAAACAAATGGACACACACACATACATACATATATACATACATACACAATTTATCTTTATTATGTGTGGTGAGCATTCTGGTGCGAGACGGTTGCCATGCATCACCCAGCTACATATTAGAGGTGGTTTGAACTGGATTAGTCCCAATTCACTGAGCACGTTGAGATCCTGAGATCAGATGAAAAAATGCTATAAATGCAGTCCATTACTATTATTAGTATTATTATTAGAATTATTAGTATTACCCTGCAAATGAGCCCAGAAACATAGACCTCTCTCTCTCTCTCTCTCTCTCTGTCTCTCTATGTGTATATATATACAGTGGAACCTCTCTCCTCTCTCTCGCTCCTACTCTCTGAACAAATCGGCCCACGAACACACTTTCCAAACAAATTTTCAAACAAATTTTCACGGCCCGCGAACAAGCCCTCGGTGCACGAACGCACAAACACACAAACTCGCGGGCTTCTCGCCTAGCGCGTCGTGGATAGCGTCAGCTGTGCTTAGTACTCAGCATTGTTTACATCGTTCGTCGTTGTGTTCTCCTTTGATACACGTTCTTTTTGTGCTATTTCCATAAAATTTGCCCTCATTATGGCTCCCAAGAAAGTGAAAAGTGCTACTGATAGTGGTGTTAAGAAGTCTAAGCGTATTACAGTAGAAACGAAGAAGGAAATAATAGCTAAACGTGAGAGTGGTTTACCACAAAGGTAAAGTGTACAATTATTATGTTTTATTTTACTATTAATGTATTTTTTGCCACACATAAACCCATAAAAACGTTTTTAAAAAGTGTTTCTGGGGCTGGAGAACGGATTAATTGGATTTACATTAATTTCAATGGGAAAAATTATTTCGGTTCGCGAACATTTCGGTTCGCGAACGGAGTCAACGAACAAATTAAATTTGTGGGCCGAGGTGCCACTGTATAAATATATATACACACCAGTGGCGGGCCGTGCATTTCACACCTAGGCCTTCAGTAGTGCTCCGTCTGAATCAATCCACCCCTCAATAACTATTTTATGGCTATAAAAGCCATCTTATTGTTATGTTTTGAGTGTCTGTTCGGTTTGTTTTTGCACTTTGTTTATTTATCTTTCTTCAGTCATGTTTCATTCTCGTTCTGTCATGCACTTCGGGAAATTCTGTTTCGGTTTTTCCGTCTTCGTTTCTAATCTCGTTTTACTTCCTTCTTACTTTCTAATTACACTTTGTATATATTAGTTAGATGTAGCCTATATAGTACTAACCAACTAATCTACTAACATTAGGGATTTAGATTAAGTTACTAACACTACTAATCACTAATTATCTCACGCTTCTAACTATCGCTGTCATTCTCTCTCATGAAACATGACTGAAGAAAGATAAATAAACAAAGTGCAAAAACAAACCGAACAGGCACCCGTTGCCGTTGCATCGCAGATTAGATAACTCGTGTATCCAGAATAAATGCCTTTACTGAAGAAACAAACCCGAGGTGCTACAGCTGCAACACACATAAAAAAGCATCAATAATAATAACCTCATAGAATTGCAATATTATTTAGGAAAATAGCAACATTTTACTCACCAAAAATCCTTATTATTTGTACACAAAATCCATCCTCCTTTCTTTCCTCAAAAAGAGTTCAATTACTCTGTCGTACAGATTATCCATGTGTTTCAGTTCCATCAAGAAGTTCCATCCTTTTCTATCGCCATCGAAGCTAATGCTGAAAGTCGAGCCTGCCCTGTTGTATTTCTGGCATAAGTTTTCATTCGCTTTAGGGCTGAAAATGTCCACTCAAATGTCTGAATCACAGACTGATGTTAATTATATTTTGTCCATGAATACTTATTAAATAATTTCAAATGGTCTGTTCGCTTCCTTTCATAGCTGTTCCCCTGGTTGCGCTGCATCCAGACGTGTATTTTCATATTAAAGCATTTAACCAATCACATTACATCATAGTCAGGCACTCTCTGACTATCCAATCAAAGGGTGTGAATACGCTGACTTTACCTAGGCCTTCGAGAAGGCCTTCGTGTCCCCAACTCAAAATCTGATTGGTTGAAGCAACAGTTTGATCAACACTTATTTTATTCTACAGGGCCTTCAGAACGGATTGTGATTGGATAGTCAGGCAGATTTTTTGACCCTGGCAACAAATGATGGCTGAAATGTGATTGGTTAAATGCTTTAATATGAAAATACACGTCTGGATGCAGCGCAATCAGGGGAACAGCTATGAAAGGAAGCAAACAGACCATTTGGAATTATTTAATAAGTATTCATGGACAAAATATAATTAACATCAGTCTGTGATTCAGATATTTTTTAGGCCAGCAGAGAAGGCCTTGCAGGCCCTGACGGCCCACCACTGATACACACACAATGCCTTGCAAAAGTACTCAAACCCTTGGAAAGTTTTCAAATGTTGCTGGATTAAAAATGATACGTTCAAATTTTTTTACATTTAATAAAACTCACATGCTCAAACAGATTTTTTTATAAAGAAGAAATTAGTTATGTCAGCAAATATTTTCAATAAATAAATAAAAATTGAATATGCTGCTTGCATAAGTATTCAGACCCTTTGCATTGATATTTGGTGAAGCACCTTTTGCTGCAATAAGAGCTTTATGTCTTTTTGTGCAAAGTTTCTACCAACTTTGCACACTAGTTGGAGGTGATTTTCACCCATTCTTCCTGGCAGAATTCCATGGACATCGCTTATGGACAGCATAAGTACAGCTACCAGAGCACAGGTTTTGAATACAATCACATTTTTTCATTTAATTTTGAAGCATCTATACTTTTTACTTTTTTTTTTTACAAATGTGTGGAGTAGGTTGTATTTATAACAGATATTAGTTATTAAATGAGTGTTATGAAATGAAAGCTTGAAAGCAATGTGGAGTAAAATCTGAGTACTTTGCAAGGCACTGTAGGTACAATTGTATAATTGTCTGTAAAAGACAACTCGAGAGAGGAAGAGCATGTACTGAACATGGTTCCAATGTTCTGCCTCAAGGCTGTTATCATTCAGAAAGGTTGATTCATTCACTTATCATATTTGTGTGTTCGTCACCACTTAGTTTAAACTCCCGAATGCATTAGATTGTGAAGTCTTCCTTCCCCAGGGTGGTGAACTTGTGAACTAACAGAGGACAAAAGCATGACAATGCTGACTAGTTTTGTACATAATGTACATACATTCATAGGTAATGTTCTGTACTCTATAATTGCAGAGGCAAAAAGTCCCTGCCTTCTTCTTTAAGAAAACGTTTTCAAAATGAGAAAAAAAGGCACGTACAAGAAATATTCTTGCAAACAGAAATTTGCCATCAAATTTCTAAGCCAGGAAAGACTTTAGGGAAAATGGAAAGCAGAAAGATTGCAGGGCACAATTGATACCTTTTTCTCTGAATCAATTTCACCCTAAACACTCATCCAGATGGAGCAAAAGCCTCGTCAGACATTCTGACCCCTATCAAGTGCTCTTCTGGTACTTCACTGTGCACACTCACATACACTTACACGCATACACGCACACACATGCGCGCACACATACACCTTTACTGTAACATCTGCTAGTAGAAGCTCAGTGGGATATATAACCATTTGTCCCCTGATCATCTTTTTCATTTCTTTTTTTAAAACATATTTATTACTGCAGAAGGCTCATATCCAGGGTAATTTACAAGACCGTGATGGCAACACTAAAGCTTCACAAGAGCAACAAGCAGATATGCATTTCGATTTATTCATTTATCCTTTGACAGGTGCTTTTGTCCAAAACAACTTCCTAGGCCATTAAAACAAACAGTACCAAGTGGGGGGAAAAAACCCAGCTAGCACCACAAAAGGTTAGTCAGAAACACTACATACTCAATGACTGCATGAGACCGAAACGAGGTATTGAGTGCACAAATACTTAGTGCTAATCAATGTGACAGAGACAATAGAAGAAGCTTAAATCCAATACAAGCTTTCAACAGGAATCATTTTGAACAGACAGGGTGCATCAGACCAGCATATTAAAGCACAGGGGAAAAAAATATTTTTGAGTCTTTTCTATGTGTGCAGTCCTTAAAATACATTAAAGCTCCCATATGGCCCATGGCATTCACACCCACGCCATAGGGGACAACTTGTTCAGGCTGCTCTGACTTCCCCTGTAGTGTGGAGCAAAGCATGCTGGGAGTAGCGCACAATGGCCCACAATTCCCTCCAATGGAAAGAAGCAGTTCGCCCAACAAAGGGGACTGCAAAATCTCTTCACACCTTGGGAACGACGCATAGAGCCAGTGTGGATATTCGTCTCCTTCCCTGAAGACTTTATCACACAGGAGAAACTACCAGAGAATAAACAGACACTTCCCCCCCACCCTGTTTCTTTCTTTCTTTCACTCTCTCTCATTTGGCACAGAGGCATCGGTAGAGAAGCACAGAGAGGAGGGGTTTCAGCAAAATTTATTTAAAAATTGAGAGGAAGAAGGGAGCAGAAAATAAGTCATAAAAGAGGAAAGAACAAGAGGAGAAGGGGAGATCTCTCAGTCCAGCTTTGATAATGTGAGTGACGCAGTTGCACAGCAGAAACCCTGCACAGTGACTCCGGATGCACTCTGGAGGGGCCCCTGGAAAGCCTTTGACTCATTGTGGGAGGAGGCACTGGAGGCTTTCCCAATTCTGATAAAAACAGATGAGCAGCTTCCTGTAAGTTTATACAGATCAAAGACGCATCCTCTCACCCCCCTACCAAAACCACCGACCGCCTGCACACACACACCCCATAATCCACCCACGCCCACATAGGGCCACCTGAGGGGGTGACGGAAAGAGGTGCACCTCAAAAACAACCGAGACCTCCTGCAAATAGTGTAGAGTGCGCACAGCCATGCATGCTTGTATAAGACTGTTACACATAGTAATTATCCGTCTAATTAACTATCATGAAAGTCGCTTCCTTTTGGGACACCTGAAGCAGGTCACCTCCTGCTAGTGGCCTCCTGAAAGGCATGGTGGGATTGCATCACCTACGCAGGAGGACTTCCTTTGCTGTTGGCTCAGTGTCTGCTTACTTCCTCAGACTGTGGCATATCCATTTATTGAAGTGAAACCTGACCTGAGAGGCTCCAGTCGTTTATATGGCAAGATTATTTCTGGTCTGCCTCCTAAAAGTGGACAGTTTTAATCTTAACCTTAAAACCACTTTATGACCCTCAATTCTGGTGAAACACAGCAAACGTGCTTTTCCTTGATCGAGTTTGCATCTAGCGTCGTGTTGCACCTGAATCGTGAGTGTGCATCCATCTACACTGCTACAAACCGCGCTGACTTTTCGAACTATTTTTTTCCTCACTTGATCGAGATTTGCTTTCTGCATTATTGGATTTTTACGACGCACACGATCGTCACTTCAGACTCGCGTAAGAGTCACCTCAGTCCCTCGCGTTTCAGTGCAGACAGATGTATGTTCCTCGCAAACACCTTGAGCCAGAAGAAACCGGAAAAGTGGAAACTGTCTCTCTGAATCCCTGTCACCTGTCCACCCTGTACCCGATAGTGTCTATCAGGAACCCCTTACAGGTTGTTACTGGAACTGTATAACAGAAGCGATGACAAAGGGTAATGGCTCACCCAAACACAATACATTTTTCCTTTCAATACGACGCATCCAAAGAATGTGTCTGACATTTTGAGCGTGGTTCATTAGTATTTGAACCTCGATACTAATGATGACTTTTTTAAATTCGGCGTTCATATAGCCTAGATGGCGGATTCGGCCTAAAGTCTTCTTTGGATGTGTAGTAGGCTACATCATATTGAAAGCAAAAACGGATACTTTTCGATTCTCGGTGAAGCTATCGCTTTAAAATGACTTTGAGACATAAGCATTCACCCTGCCTGAAAATGTATTATTAATAGCTGTTGTTTTTCGCGGTTTGGTCACTTGTAGCTAGCTCAGCTAATATACACTGAATACTTCACTTCTCGTTGCTTTGCGTTATTTAAGTGGTCCGATATATACTGGTAAGAATTCAGGTTTAAGGTAGCCTACATTTGTTCACAAATATAATCGTTCCACAACAATGCCGCCTGAATTCTTTATTTTTCATTTCAAAAAGTGTCCGGAACGCTGGTGTTCAACGAGGTGGCTCATTTCTGTGGAAATGCACTGGGGGGTAAAAGGCTGATTTGATGGAAGGTTTGAGCAGACTGCGTTGCGATACTATTTGGCGCATTTGGACAGAAATTTAAGAGATATTTGATGACGATGTTCGGGTCCAGAATACAAACCGTACCAGAGGGTCATGATGAACGTTCGCGTACAGAGGGATGACGCACTGTGCAGCGTTACTGGAAGATTACAGAAGGAGAGAGACTGATCATCTCCTTAACAAACCAGACAGAAAAAATAATATTTATTTGCTATTTTCAGATAGCGCGTGACGAACAGTAAGTGTACCATGTTACTAAAGGCACTGTTTATCTTTCTTGAATAAAACTTTTTCATTCAAGAGGAGCTGAAACTAATTAGAAGTGCCCTTTTCCCCCTATGATGTGCCTTGGCATCAGAACGCTCCATTGCCATGCCAAATGCAGAAGCCGAGGGACAGCTTGTATTATTGCAATATTGAGGATGCTACCTCTTAGACTCCCATTGTTTTTGGACATTGACTGGACAACACATCGTGTGTAGCATGGCAGATTTTTGAATCCCCCACAGAGAACACCTGCTCTGTAAGCCCCTACCCCCCCTTACCCTCCTTGTACTACCCAAGATGAGAGGGAGGGGAGGAGTCAAAAGGCAGCAGGTCTCAGATGATGACAGATAAGAAAAAAGTTTTTAATTAATTTACATTAAAATTAATTAATCCAATTAATATAATTGAAATGACACCTTGAGGTATCCCTTACATTTATGTCTGAGATTCAAAATAAAATATTAGAAAAAATAAGGTGTGATAAATGTCACTTGAGTTGCTAAGGGCCTGTGGTTGGTGGGACCGCCCTGTGTGAAACAGCCATTACTTCAGCGTGGGAGAATGTGATGTGTTGTGGGTCCTGGGTTTCACGCCGCGGGGACAATCCGGGCCTTTCTCAATTTATTTCTGGGCCTGGCGTGCCAAGGGCCAAGGAGAGATGAGGAATGGAGGACAGGGGGAAAGTGCACAGTTTGCGTGTACGTCTTTGAGTGAGTTATTAAACTGTCTGGCACTTCTCTGAACACACTGCCCCCCCCACAACCCCAGAGGCTCATGGGGCATGTCGATGCACAGCTGTTCCCCTCTGCTCCCTCCCATCGCATCACTGACACCCTGAGTGCAGATATAGCAGTCATCGCCCCCCATCCCC
Organism: Aldrovandia affinis; assembly: GCA_029706075.1. Classification (NCBI taxonomy): domain Eukaryota; kingdom Metazoa; phylum Chordata; class Actinopteri; order Notacanthiformes; family Halosauridae; genus Aldrovandia; species Aldrovandia affinis. The sequence goes on from JAINUG010000101.1 coordinate 1,913,046, forward strand.
CCCCACTCCTCCACTGCTGAGCCTCACGAATGAGGGACCGTGCCACCTTCAACCTTCCTGTCTTTGTCTCGTTTAATGGCCCATCTTCTCCTCCCTGTCTGCATTGGTCCACTCTCCACTTTTGTTCTTTGTGCCTGTGACTCCACCACCACCACCTTGTCCCCTCTCCTGTCTATAGGAAACACTAGAAGGCACACAGCGATGCGAGCCCAGAACAGTTTTTTTATATTGCATTTCCTTACAGAGTGGGCGATTCGTACAATGCGTCCTCAAAATAACATCTCTTCCAAAGCACGCTGCTGCGCCCCTGCCCCACCCCCCAGCTGTAGGTGTAATCCATGTGCGACCCCAGAGATTGTTCTGAATAGTGGCTGCTTCCTATCTTGCCTCCTATCTTTCTCATAGAATACCCTACTGTGTATCAAGGCTGCTGCCTATTCAGCACGATATCTGCAAGCCATTGTCTGACAGAGATAAGACTGGGGGCCCTATTTTCGTGCCGGTGGTAAGCGGCGTTATGACCTAGCGCTGGAGAATTGCCAGTTTCGTCTGTCACAAACGGAATATTTCCCGCCTCTGCCGAGTTTGGCAATTTCATGGTGCGCAATGAAGGCGTTTGCGTGACTATGGGTTGGGCAGCGCAATAGGGGGTGTGACAATGAAAACAGTCGGCACTATGCAAGTTTGGTGTCAAATAATGAGTTTGCATTAACGTCCAACTAGACCACCTCTTAACGCAAACGCTGGCGCTCTGTGCAATTTGGTGACTTTATTGATGCGCACATATGAACATAGGGTTATCTAAAATCACATGAGAATAATGTGAATTTCTCCCCACATTGAGGCAAATCGTCCAATCCATGTTTATTTGGAAAATTGCAAGCTGGAATCAACTAAGCTAAAAACTATTTAACCACAGCTTGTGGTTATTCAATGCATGGACATAAAAGACTGAAGCCAGCAGGCCATCCATCGCTAGGTCTTGTCTTCGGCAGGCCTGGGGGCGACCTTCAGCCAGCGGACCAGCACATGGAGCGCAGTCGTGTTGTTTTATTGATATGAACTTTTAAAAATGAATTATTATTATTATTATTATTATTATTATTATTATTATTAATATCTGCAAATGGGGGCGTAGCGGGGAGGCTTAAGGAATTTCATTTCTGATTAATGTTTTATTTTATTTTTGAGAAAAACAATAGATTGTGACAAATAAAAATATATTAAATCAATTACAGTTTTTTTCAATTGCTAACAAGCATCGGTCAATACTGAAGACACTTTTTCAAAACTCTTCATACAGTCTGCATTGCCAACATGCATCTTGGCCAAACAGTTCATCTCACTTCCAAAACTCACTCAAACCACCAAAACACTTCATACATGTCTCAAAATAAGGCAACAATTCTCACTCAGAAAGCATACATTGTCACTCATAACACACTGACCTAAAAAACACTAACAACAGGGAGCATTACATAAATTATTAACTTTTATCTTTGAAGTTTGAATGATTTTTCACATAAATCAGTATTTCATTATAGAATAAGAATAACACCTTTTCACTTTATTGACTGTACTAAAGTATATGTAACAACAATGAATCAGAAATACAGAAATGTGCTTCAATATCGTTTATTTTTTCTATATCTCTGCATATAGTAATTTACTTGTGAAAAATAAAAAGTTGAAACAAAAAATAGCAATTTCCTGAAATTCCAGGGCTGCAATAATAATCACAAAAACAACATGTATAGTATAATCACTCATACTGTACAGTACTGTGAGGGTTCTAGTTCTCCCTCTCTCCTGCATTTGGCCACAAGTTCTCATCAACATCACATCTTATGTCTTCTCTGGCGATGCATCTTGGAAAGTATCTTTTGGAATGTCTAATCCAACCCTGGCAGTCTTTAGGATAAATGTCTCTACACCCCACATTCATGGCATCCAGTAAGGACATCTGGTCATGTGGACGGTGGTCATACACCTTCCACCTCCACGCAGAGAAAAACTATTCTATGGGGTTTAGGAAGGGGAGTATGGAGGCAGGAATAGTACTAACATCCTGGGATGTGCAGCAAACCAGTCTGTGACTGCAGCAGAGTGGTGGAATGCCACATTATCCCACACAACAATGAAGGTAGGGAGTTTCCTGCCCCTCTCTCCTCCGCTGGCACAAGTCGATTATGCAGGTCATCCAGAAAAGAAATGAGCCTCTCTGTATTGTAGGGGCCAATGAGTGGTTTGTGTAACAGCAAACCATCATTGGACAGTGCTGCACACATTGTGACGTAATTCTGTTTTGAATGTGTTTTTAACAGTTTTGAAAACAGTGTGTTAGCAATTGAAAAATGTGCTGCAAATATATAGTGTTTTGTGGGTGGTGGAGTGTGAATGAGAAAAGAGTTCATGCATTTTGGAAAATGTGGTCATTGAATGCATTTTGTGTGAAAGCAATGAAAAATGATTAATTGTTTGGTCCACATAGACTTCTGGTTCGCTGACTGTGTGAAGAGTTTTGAAAATGTGACTTCAGTTTTGACCAATGCATGTTAGCAGTTGAAAAAAACTGTAAAACATTTCCCCATCGCCTTTGTTTCAATATCATGAGTATAATACTTTAAATGATACACATCTTTTCATGCAATGCATTACCTGGTAAGCCAACCTCTAGCCCTCCGAAACTCTGTACGCTCTCCGTGGGGAGTGTAGAGGTGGCTATCTCCTCCGCTGGCGTGAGTGACAACCCTCCGGTTGACCGTGTGTCCCTTCGGCAAGAGGCAAGTTTTCTCTTGCCTCTTCGCTTCACATCATTGAACCTCTTCCTACATTGGACTGCGGTTCTCAGAGGACCACCAGAGGATGAGGCAGTGATTATGGCTGCCACTTCCTCCCAAGCTGCCTTCACATCATTAGCCCTTGGGGGCTTCTTTGGGGTGCCATAGATTCACCCTTGGCATGACTTAGGACGATTCTGCACCTCCCGCACAAGCAAATCACTCTCCTCTTTTGAGAAGCGTTCCTGGCGCAGCCGCGCAAAACTGTCATCCATGTCAGGAAATTGCCAATTTGCTATAGCGTTGGTGCACTGGTATTTAAAGGGATAGAAAAAACCCCTACCACACCCACTCTGATTCACAAAATTAGGGCTCTGGATGTCTTCACTGGACAGAACACAAAGCAGATGCTCTCATTTGTCAATCACAATCACATTGCTCAATATGCCTAAATTACTTGATTATGTCAGTTCCATATTTGACCTCCTTCCTTTCTTTCTCCCCCTCTCGTTTGTCAAAGTTATACACTGCGTTCTTCACAAATCTGGATTTCTGTTTACAAAGAGGAGGCTAAAGATTGAAATGTTTGTTTCTTGGAAAAGGTGTTGTTCTGTCGGCAACCTTTACACGCTCAACTCTAAACATCTCCAAAGCTATGCAAGTTAATTAGAGAGGAATGGGCAATCAGGGCTGCTTTTTTCAGTAAGACCGTTAATGAGTACCTAACTCCTGGCAGAAAATCTCAAAAGAAATATACATTTTCAAGAGAAATGGACTCTACTCTGTACTGTACACTGCATTTGTAAAGAATCAACATCTATTTTTTTTAAATAAAGTCATATAAGCAACTCAAACACTCTGGCATACTGCCTTCATCAGGGATATGTGTTTTTCTGTTAGTGAACGCTGCAATGCAACTTAAATACTGTGAGCTCTGTTTCTCACTGCTGTTTTTTCTATTGAATCTCCTCATTTCTATATGAAATAAATAAGCAAATAAACAAAGAAACCAGCTCCAGCAGCAAAAAAACTGGCCTATCAAACTGCAAGAGAGAGAATCACAATAGGTCACTCAACCCAACCTTGCATCAGATGAAGTGTGAAGTGTGAAGTGTGAAGTGTGATGTGTGATGTGCGTGTATGTGATGTGTGATGTGCAATATGTGTGTGTGTGAAATGTGCGATGTGTGTGTGTGTGTGTGGGTGTGAGTGTGAGTGTGCATGTGTGTGTGTGCCCTGTGTTGAATATCCATTTCCGTTTACAGGGCAAATCTGCAACCCCCAGTTCACAAACTGACAGGAGCAGAGTTCTTTTCTCAGACAAATGTGATTAATACTTTAGGGCTTGAGTGCCTTGTCACAGGACATTTAAATAGCTTCCCCTCTGGTGATGTAAACAGATAACCTCTGGCAGAAGAATCTCCTTCGTCTTCTTCTTCCTAACTCATCTCAATCAAATAAATGAATATCTCCTTGTTGTTCTCTCTCTGTCTCTCACTATTCCTCTCCCTCTCTTTTTCTCTATCTGTAGAATATAAGTGATCCCTTTACCAGTTTGTGCAAATAAACAGATTGTGTTTTACCCCCCTGTGGCTCAGGCTGACAGTCTAGGGGACACAGCCCTTTGATTAAGGGAAAGAACAGTCATAAATGATGCAAAAATGCTATTAATTGCTCAGCCCCCCCCAGTCCTGTTAGATCTTTTAGATCCCCCCCATCCCCTGTCCCCCCCTTTCATCACTCAACGGATAACCTACAGGATCCAGGTGCTGACAAATGTGGATGCGGATTCATTACTAAAACATTGGAATTATAATCTGTTAACCTTTCACAAAGTGCGCTCTTTTTGAGCCCCCTGAGCGCCCTTTGTTGTAGTTCTACACATGCTGTCCTTTATCACACTACTGTCCCAAGGGACTACACCCATTTAATTCAGCTAACATTCCATGAGCAGGGAGACCTGGAGCTCAGTTTACATCACTTCCCTTTTAAATATTAATGGCATGCACATCTGTGCAACACGGTGTGTTAATAAACTTTGCTAAGAGTTGTTTGTAATTATCGGAACAGTGGCTTAAATGATAATAACATAATAATAAAAGGAATGATAATAATAATGATAATGGCTTTCATTCGCATTCTCTACAGGAGCAGCAGTACAAGTCATCCTGACAAGCATCTTTTTTTATGTTGTTCTTTTTTTGTTGTAATATATACTAATTTGTTTTTCATTCCCCAACTTGGAATCGGCGATCACATGGTCAGCATGTCCAATAGCTGCGAAACCTTCCGTCAGATTGAAAGGGCAATAACGAGAATGTGCTTCCTCCAAAACACAACAACCGCAGGCCCCTGATCTACCAGAGGAGTTGCTGTCGCACAACAAGGCGGGTACAATCCCCACGGAACTCACTTAAAAAACATGTCACGGTTTTACCTTGCTTGGCCTCTGGAGGGCGCATGATCATGTGATGGTCTTTTTCCTTGTTTGCTTGAGGAATCATTTTAATTTCCACTATCCTTATATGGTCTTTTGTCGTGAGTTTTCTAATTACTTTCAGCTGAGGGCTATAATTCCGCCTCAAGATTTATTTATTTGTTTATTGGGCTAAAATTCTCCAGAGCAAAAGTCTCTAAAGCCATTTTATTTTCTTACCTCTTTGGTGAAGAGTTCTCGCCTTTATTGGGTAGTTTTCTGTTGATTTATTTTCCGTGGACTTTTTGTTCCTGGAGTTTTCTTTTCTTTGTCCTTCCATTTTTTCCCCACTCCATTATCTGTTCGCAGACTTAGTGGCTGATCGCTCATGTTCAGCTTTTAGATATTCATGAAATCTGCATGTGGCTCTTCCACCTTCGATCCCCACTACAGTACACAGAAGTCAACAAAAACCATGAGTATTGAATTAGCTGTGGCTGCGCAACAAACATTTCTAGCCGGCCAGGCGGAAGCCATTCAGCAACTGCATTTTCAACTAACAGGTGCCAGTGAGCAACAAAGGGAAATTTATGCGAGACTGCTCGCGATGGAAAGTTCCATGTGGGATTTTGCCCAAAAAAATTCTCAACTAATTAACAAGCAACCGCCTGTACAGGTTACCGGGGCTCAGTCACTTCATACAATTACATTACAGCTAGGTGGCTAGCTACGAATAGCCATTGCTTGCTCAGCTGTAAAACTAGCTAGCTGGCTAGCTATGAACATAATATATGAATTATATAGCCAGCTAGCTATGAAGATAATAATATGCATTGTCTGTTCAGCTGTACAGCTAAGTTAGCTGGCTAGCTACAAATATAATATATGGATTGCCTACTTAAATGGCTAGTAAATAAAAATCGTGTCGTCAGAGAAAGATCCATATATTATATTCATAGCTAGGCAGCTAACTTAACTGTACATCTGAACAGACAATGCATATTATTATCTTCATAGCTAGCTGGCTATATAATTGATATATTATGTTCGTAGCTAGCCAGCTAGCTAGTTTTACAGCTGAGCAAGCAATGGCTATTCATAGCTAGCCACCTAGCTGTAATGTAATCACTTCCATATATTATATTCATAGCTAGCCAGCTAACTTAACTGTACAGCTGAAGACAATGCATATTATTATCTTCGTAGCTAGCTGGCTATATAATTATAATATAATTATATATTATAATTCATATATTATGTTTGTAGCAAGGCAGCTAACTTAGCTGTACAGCTTATTCGTAGCTAAATGACATCACCCGGACACCCAGACACATTCTTCCGGGGTTTTCTCACTCAGGAATGCGAGCTTGTCATGTTGGCATAGCAACTACAGTCCAAAATCCCGATGACGTCACCCGATGACATCACCCGGACACATTTTGGCAACCGGACACATCCTGGCGTGACACTGCCATGAGAGAGTACATGAAGGAATTTCTAAACAATGGCTTTATTAGACCGTCTACGTCACCTGCAGGTGCAGGTTTTTTCTTTGTAGGGAAGAAAGATGGTGGGTTAAGGCCGTGTATTGATTATCGAGGCCTTAATAATATCACTGTCATGAACCGGTATCCTCTTCCCCTCATGAATTCCACTTTCGAACGTCCTCAAGGGGCATCTGTGTTTTCTAAGCTCAACTTGTACAATGCTTACAACTTGGTGCGGATTTGTGAGGGAGATGAGTGGAAGACCGCTTTTAACACTCACAGCGGCCACTATGAGTACCTGGTCATGCCTTTTGGACTCACTAGTGCCCCTTCGGTGTTTCAGGCTTTTGTGAATGACGTGCTCAGAGAGATGTTGGAGAGATTCGTTTTTGTCTATTTAGACGACATTCTAATTTTTTCTAAAAATCTCTCTGAGCACATAGAACACGTTAGACGAGTCTCTTAGAGGCACGGTTGTTCGTCAAAGCCGAGAAATGCGTGTTTCACTCCAGTTCCGTTTCATTTCTGGGGTTTATTGTGGCAGAAGGGAGTATCCAAATGGATCCCAGGAAGGTGTCAGCGGTCAGGGATTGGCCCACCCCTGAGTCTGTTAAGCAGGTTCAACGATTCCTGGGATTCGCTCATTTTTACCGGATTTTCATTCGCAATTTTAGCTCCGTGGTTGCTCCTATTTCTGCACTAATAAATCAGCTCCCTCTTGGTTTCAATGGACGTCTGAAGCTGAGGCAGCATTTGTTGAGTTAAAGAAGAGGTTTAGCTCCGAGCCTATTCTCATCACTCCTAATCCTTCGCTCCCGTTTGTGGTAGAGGTCGACGTGGTGGAGTACATTCAGGACACTAAGCGACGTGACTCACGGCAGGCCCGCTGGTCGCTTTTCTTCACACGTTTCAATTTTCTTCTGACATACCGTCCTGGGTCTAAGAACATCAAGCCGGACGGGCTTTCCCGGTTATTTGATGGGTCAGAGGTTAATCACTCTCTTGAGCCCATTGTTCCCGCCGCTCAGATCCTGGCTCCAGTTTCTTGGAGCATTGAATCCGTTGTGCGTAAGGCACAGCGTCTGGAACCGGATCTGGGTGGTGGTCCTCCGGCTCGTCTTTTTGTGCCATCGAGCTCAGGTGTTACAGTGGGGTCATTTTTCCCGGCTGACGGGGCATCCGGATATTCACAGGACCCATGAGTTCTTGGCCAGACAGTTCTGGTGGCCCAAAATGGAGAGTGATGTGCGAGAGTGTGTGTCAGCCTGTTCAAATTGTGCTCGTAACAAAGGGTCTCAGCTTCCGCCGTCTGGTCTTCTCCGGCCACTGCCCATTCCTAGTCGCCCCTGGAGCCACATTGCCATGAATTTTGTGACCGGTCTGCCGGTGTTGGAGGGTTACACAGTCATCCTGGTGGTACTGGATAGGTTCTCCAAGGCAGCTCATTTTATTCCTCTGCCCAAGCTGCTGTCCGCTCTCGAGACCGCCCGACTGGTGGTTGATCATATGTTCCATATCCATGGTCTTCCCCAGGACGTGGTGTCCGATCGTGGACCCCAGTTTGCTGCCCGGTTTTGGCGGGCTTTTTGTTTGCTCTTGGGTGCGTCTGTAAGTCTGTCTCCTGGGTTTCATCCTGAGACCAATGGGCAGACAGAGCGTACTTACTGCTGTGAAGCACTCTGTGCATTCGTGCTATGAAGGGCGCTATACAAATAAATACTTACTTACTTTACTTACTTACTTACTAACCAATCTATGGAGAAAACACTTAGCTGTTTAGCTAGTAGGCATGTGGGCAGGGGCATGCAGTATTTAGTCGATTGGGAGGGCTATAGCCCTGAGGAGCGCTGCTGTGTTCCATCCAGGAACATTCTGGATCCTGAGCTTATTCAGGATTTCCATCGACATGGTTCAGAGGGTTCGGCTGGGGCTGCCCCTTAAGGGGGGGGTCCTGTCATGGTTTTACCCCACTCGGCCTCTGGAGGGCGCGTGATCATGTGATGGTCTTTTCCCTTGTTTGCTTGAGGAATCATTTTAATTTCCGCCGTCCTTATATAGTCTTTTGTCGGTGAGTTTTCTGATTACTTTCAGCTGAGGGCTATCAGTGTTAATTCCGCCTCTTATTTAAGGTCTCTGTTTCCCTCATGCAAACAATTCTGTGTAAACTATTGTTATGCTCTAGCCGGTATTCTGAACTAAGGTTTAGTTTCGCCACTCTGTGGTTCTCTCAGTTAAAGAGAGAAGGTACTTCTTGTTATCTCTACTTAAGGTTTAACGTCACCACTCTGTGGTAACCTTTTAGGAAGAATTATCTTATCCTACCTAAAGGTTTTAAGCTAACCACTTTGGTGGTTTTCCTTTCGAGATTTATTTATTTGTTTATTGGGCTAAAATTCTCCAGAGCAAAAGTCTCTAAAGCCATTTTATTTTCTTACCTCTTTGGTGAAGAGTTCTCGCCCTTATTGGGTAGTTTTCTGTCTATTTATTTTCCGTGGACTTTTTGTGCCTGGAGTTTTCTTTTCTTTGTCCTTCCATTTTTTCCCTGCTCCATTATCTGTTCGCAAACTTAGTGGCTGATCGCTCGTGTTCAGCTTTTAAATATTCGTGAAATCTGTGTGTGGCTCTTCCACCTTCGATCCCCACTACATGTCAAGTATATATTTATGATATAAACCTAAAGCTAACAGTGTGTGAGGTAAATAAGCATTGATTATGCAGATGGTTTTTATGGCGGTTAGGTCATTCATTCCAGTAATTAAAGCCTCCAAACAGCTGCAAAACTTGGCAAGTGAAATGAAAGCAATAATTATTCCGTTTAAATTTTTGGGTGTATGATTACAATGTTTTCAGAGGCAGTTGAAATTTGAGTGTTTTTTCTTTAGACAAACAATTGAAATAAAAACCAAAAGTCCTCTCCTTATGGAACAGTACAATTGTAGGCATATGTGTTCTGCCTTTGAGAGCAGGGTGTAACAACTGTGTCTAATGCATGTAGTCGTTTGGCTATGGCTATTTCAGACCCATGTTCACATCATGGTAAACACAGATCTATTTTTGTTAATATCATTACTATGATGTTATTACACTTCGTCAGCAACTCTAAGATAATGCCTTACTTTTTAATTGGGTTACATTATCAGATAGAATAGAATAGAATAGCCTTTATTAATCCCGGGGGGGGGAAATTTGGTTTGTCACAGCAACAATGGTACAGGAGTGAAAGAACACACAAGACATACAGGACATAACAACATACTGGATAATAAATATATTTAAAAACCAGAGTAAAAAACCTAGCAGCTATACAGACATAAGACATACAGACATATGACATATCAGATACATTTCATAAATTGTAAAAGCATAACAAGATGACTTCTGACTGCATTATAGTTTTTCTTTGAATTGACCAATGGTACAGAAGTGCTTGATTGACATAGGCTATAAAAATATATTTAAAAAACAATGGATATAATACTTATATCGTGCCATGTTGAGAACTTGAATCATATGTTGTTCCAAATGTCAATCAGCTATTTGTCACAGGCATCTCTAAAACCCTCAGCACAGAGGATCTCCACCAGCCTACCTGGGGTTTCCAAGGCGCTCTAGATAGAATAGAATAGAATAGCCTTTATTAATCCCGGGGGGGGGAATTTGGTTTGTCACAGCAGCAATGGTACAGGAGTGACAGAACACATAAGACATACAGGACATAACAGCATACTGGATAATAAATATATTTAAAAACCAGAGTAAAGCTAGCTCACAACTTTTGGGTTGCAGTTTGAAATGTCAACATTGACCCACTTGTCCTCCCTATTCAACAGTTGTTGGGTGTCATTTTTTCCTCTTTCTTTTCTTCCCACTGAAATTGGACACACACATTAAACATTATTAAGTGTACTGTACATACATTTGCTATAAAATACCAGCAAATTACAACTGCAATATGTCCACCATTGCTGAAGGAAATCATTTTGTTGGTGCAAGGCTGTTAGATCCACTTATGGTATAAATATATAAGGGGCAAGGAAAGCAATTTCGCAGGGCAGCGTCGCAGAAACAAGAATCGTGTTTATTTGATATTTATATCTGTAGGCCTAATGGGTTGAGAGGTGTGTCTGAAGCAGTCAGACCGAATCCCTTCCATCCGTGTGAGCATGTCTTCGGCTCCGCCGGACGAAATAATACCTGTCATGTGATCTTTATCGCTAACGGCTTCTGTAACAGCTGTGTTTAACGCGCGTAGCCTTTCCACAATTCTCGCGATTGTGAAAAAGTCAAGCGCCATGATACGTAGGCCTTTCAAGTTACATTCCTTCCCCACCACAAGAACGGTTAATTAATAGGGGTGAATGAAACAGTAGAATAATGCCAGCACAAACAATGGTGAATTATTAGCCTCCAGATTGTTTCGGTCAAAGATAAAAATGCAGCCCAATAAAAACGCCACGCCTCTGAGAAAAAATCGGTTAAGGGAATAGATGTATAAAATGAATATTGCTACTTGAATACAGTAGTCTACAGTTATTTGGGAGTCCACCCGTTTTGTCCAAATTCCTTTGGACACATCTGCATTGTTGAAGACAGATAGGCCTAACCAACGTTAAACAACAACAACAACAATAATAATAATAATAATAATAATAATAATTTTTTAATACACGGAAAATAAGAAGACTGCAAGGAAGGAATTTCCCTCCAGATTAATCCAATGGGTAGCAAGCAGAATATAGGCTTTACACAGGGCATGATTATACATTGACAATTGCTCCCTATGTCTCCCCACTGTTGGCACGTGGTGATGGACATCCTCAGTAATCAACTCTGCACGGGAGCTGGAGCAGATAAATGACTGAGAGTTCAATAGCATACATGCGTTTATTAACGTTGCCATAGCTGCTATCTATGTAATTGCTTCACAGGGAGCAATGGTTTCTCATCAAAGAGCGTTCCAATTACGCAACAGGGAGGAAGAAAACAAAAGGAAGACTATTTTATTCGAGATTTTGATTATTATTATTATTAGTAGTAGTAGTACTAGTAGTAGTAGTAGTAGTAGTAGTAGTATTCATATTAATAATACATGTAATGAATAGATCTATTAATACTAATACTACTACCACTACTACTACTAGGCCTATTACTAGTGATAATAATAATTCATTCAATAATAGTTCATACAAGACAACATGCATAGCCTGGATATAGATAGGAAAAGGTTTCACACAAATATTGGTTATAATAATACGTAATTGTTGGCCTATTTTTGGCAACAATCCAGTAGCCCTTTGAACGTAGCGTTCGACGTCGACGTTAAAGTAATGTAATGCATAATTTATAACAATAGGCCTATAACAATATTATTCCTCAACTTTTGACAAATTGTGGTTCCCCCTCCACTTCGCAGCAAGGAATTTAGAAAACCTTAAACTCAAAAGGCTTCAAGTCAGAAGGGCTAGGTATGCACGTGCCATGCGCATATTTGGAAGGCATGAATAACAGGCAAGCGTCCTCTTTAGCACAACTGCGGAGCAACTCAAACTCTGATGATGTGAAAACACAAATCGAGGACCTCTGATCTGACATCTGAGTCATTCGGTTCATTAACCCCCAGGACGAGTGCAACAATAAAGTATATCACCTCCTGGCTTCAGGATGTACGTAAGTCAGAACGCAACTGATGTCAGATCTGTGAAGTAATTCGCCCATCGGTGACACGAGAAGCACGAAGTGACCAGCCGCAAGCAGAAACCACACCTACACTGACGCGTTTGATTTAAATTAGCAGACACTCGGCTCTATAATTTAGTGATCAGATTGTAGAGGAGCTCTCAGTGTTGCTGAATACTCGAAGACTGCAGGAGCTGAACTCTCCGCATCCGCATCAAAGCGCGCACATTATCCGCTCCAGCGCAGGGCATCACTGCTGCCAGTGAGAGCTGCATTATTAACAGGTACCAGTATATTTATATTCATATTATTATTCGTAGTAGTGCTGGTGGGTAATATTATTTGTAGTTTTACTGTTTAATGCTCTGATCACCATTGTATGGTTGCATGGTATGGTCCTCTATTCTAATCCGCTAATCTCGATTTTTAAACGAAAATAGTTTTTTGGTGGCATTGTTAGTGTATTTCTTCGTTGTATCAAGGGGTTTATAAGGAAATTAATGGATACAATGAATATTGCTTACTGACTGGAACACAGTAGCCTAAGACGACCTGGAATTGTGCCATTTCCCCGTACCGTAACGCGTGCCTTACCACTCTACTAATGTGCTGCTGCTAATACAATGTGCAAAACAAGTTTAATTCTGGAAATGTACTTTCCAATGTTCAAAAACGTGAACCATATTGGAAATGATTGTGTGGTAATGTAATCTCTTCTATATGTATTAGGAAAAAAAGTGCATGCGTAATTTTTGGACATTTAAAAACGTTGGAGAACTTTACATTTGGAGATTTTTGACCGTTCTTATTCCAATGTAATCTCCTCATATAATATGCATTACGGTCATGAAATTAGAGCTACAAATGCAACTGGACTCATTGGGTCTGTTAAGTGCGTAATTTGGGAAGCCAATTTTACGCACTCTTGACATTTTTTACAGCTGCACAGAAACACGAAAAAAGTGACATAAGAGTTGACCAATACTATGTTATCATACCAGTATGTGCAATTTATAGCCCAATGACTTATTTTAGTGTCCTGTTTGTGTCCGGTTAATAACATAGCCTATATAATACCAGAACGGAAGAAAGGAACTCGAAGAACGGATATCGAGCTTCCATGGAAAGAAATTGCTTCTGGCCAAATAGCAATTGATATAGTTTTATGCAAAAGATTTTGAGTCATTTTTGAATTATTTCGTCGCACACATTTTATTTGGATGTATAGTTTTATACAAATTATGTACTATTCGTTTTATGTATAGTTTAGATTAGTTTAGTTTAGTTTGGTTATTGGTTGTGATAGCGGTACTGCGAATCGTAACCGTGGCTTTATACGCTTAGTGTACTCAGGTGGACAAAAAGGAGACGATGCGAAGTGGCTTGCTGTTGGCGATCCTGTCCCTTATGATGACAATCCGAACGTGTCAGTCCAGCTGCGAGGAGCAGGAGCCGCACAAACCGGAGTCAGAGGTGGGCAATAAATGCGGCTTCCGCAACAATCACAACTGTAGGTGTGCATCTTGTCTCGGCCACTTGCTTATAGCCATCTGGCGGCTTTACAAATATTTATAACATTGTCTATAACAGCATGCATTATCAAGCAGATGTTACAGTGGGCAAAAAAATCACAACTATCAATCGCGGCTAATGTAAACAAACGACAGACACCCATACCGGGACGTTAATAGCCTCGTTTAGTGCCGCAATCTCCGGTAGACAAACGTTGGGTATCAATGTCGCCTAGAATAAAAGAAGAACCACCGATTAAAGTTGTTAATCGTATTTTATGTATCATCTTTCATTTTCAGGAGAGCCCGAGTTTTTCCAAGTTCCCGCGTGGCATTCTGAAGAGATATAACGGAATAGACTATGACAGCTTCGTCGGTCTTATGGGTAGAAGGAGCACCGGTGAGAGTCTGGGATGTCTAAAAATGTATTATTGGAATCATATAGATGACTGGGCAGGATAACGGATGTTCTAGAACCAACGATCTAAATTATATCCATGCACCAATGGTTCTGGTTATTGATATGGCAATGATGTCCATCAGCCAAACCAGGCGATTCATCTCATCTGAAAGAAATGCTCATTGTAATTTAAAAACAATAAATCGCAGTATTAATTACATTGTACTAAAAATGATTTTTAAAAGCCAAAACAAAATATAAAAAATGCTGGTTCCTCCAAATGTTTCTCCACAGCACTGGAAATGAAAATAATTCGTTTTATTTAGTTTCCCAAATTTCAAACGGATAAAGTTAATGAAACATATGAATACACTTGCTATGCTAAATGGTTTCTCTAATTATTGTAAATTGAATTCTAATAAATTGTTAGTATAATTGTTGTGATTATTTGCATATGAACATCTTGGTAGTTATGACTTTCATGTTGTTGTTTCACACATATATATTTTCAATTTCTTTCAGGTTCAAATGAAGTACCCCCTCCACAAAAACGTAAGATGAATTTCTGCACGTTTTGCATTTGACTGTTGATCAGAGCTGTAGACGAGACCATACCTCTTGAGATCTAGACCCAGACCAAGACCAACAGTATTGAGACCGAGACCAATACCAAGACTTGCCTGAGCAGGCAGGACCAGACCCAGACCAAGACCAACCATTTCTTCCCACCAAATGAATGAAAATAGTGTCAATCTTTAAAAAGATATATTTTAACCTAGTTAAAAACAGTCATGTCAACATTGTACATTGTAACACCCAATGGTGCTCTATTAGGTCAGAGCTTTTCTGAGCTGCAAAAATGTGAACACAAGGAAAACAAAACATACAGTATTTCTAACCCCATAGATTATTCTCCAAAAATGCATATGTTAATTCGATTTTTGAAGTTGAGGTAGGGTTAGGTTCCACAGTTTTTGGCCAAGTACATTTAAAATGTACTTAAAATGTAAATGTAAATGTAAGTAGGTTTCATTATGTTATTTTATCATATATGATGATACATGTACTATATAATATAAATAGCTTATATTATCATCACAACAGTGTGTGTGTGTGTGTGTGTGTGTGTGTGTGTGTGTGTGTATATATACTGTATATACACACACATACACATTATACACATTAAGTAATCAACCTTTTACTATTGATGATATTCAAGAGAGTATGCTTAAGTATGATTAAGTACGTTTAAAATGAATGGTTTGAAGAGAGCATTAATGCATGTATTAATGTATTAAGGCTGTTTTCTTGCAGGAGATATGCATGATTTCTTTGTCGGCCTGATGGGACGAAGGAGTTCGGAGGCTGGTAAGTGTGCATCACGTCAAATCCAATTCACTTACTCCAGACAGAGGTGATGTGCATGGCCTCACCCTGACCAATGTAGAGGAATCACAGCCCCCCAGGTGTTATGCCTGTCATTGGTCAAGTCATTTGGTGGAGCCAAATCGCCCACTCCAATACCGCCCCAGTATCTTATTTGTCACAATCAAGTGTGCATGGCCATTTTTTTATAATACAAATCATCTAATTTAGTCATGGGTCAGGTCCTTACAGCAACCATGGAGGTCAAAGGTCACTCACTCCTTCCCTGTAGCCAGCTGATAGCACCACATAATTCTCTATGGTAACCAGATGCTCAGCTACTGTATTCCATCTATCCTCTCTACTTACCCTAGGGCAGGGGTACAATTGCGGTTCTGGAGTGCCAGAGGGGTTTGTGGTTTTTGCTGTCCAATCCCATAACTACATAGCTGGATTAATTATTAGGCTTAATGAATGCAGGTGACCATGTATTGGATCTACTCAGCCTTTCACCATTCCAACTGAATATTCAGGCTCAGATTTTTGATAATCAATTAAACTATGCAACAAAGCTCATATTGAATAAAACCCCAAAACATCTCTGGCACTCTGAGACCACAGTTGCCTACCACTGACCAGGAGGTTCCAGCTGGCAACAGGAGCTTCTAGTGCAATATTATTGCCATTGGCCACGTACCTAACTGAATAGTGATGATGCATCAAATTAGGCTGCTGGGTTTTAGAATGTGGATGAGGTCCATGGTCTGGTACTGAATCCAGACGGTGCCAGTGTGGACTGCGGTCAGCAGCCCTGCATAGCAACGCATAATTGACAGCCGCGTCACCCAGGGAGGGAAGGATGGGTGGGTCAGCTGGGTTGTCTGTGTATTGTCGCATACCAGCAACCCCCAGCTGGTCACTCGGGTGCCCACAGTCTTCCTCCGACTCATGTCTGTGCAAGCTTTTGTAGACTGTGGTGTGAAAAGAAGCAGCGGTTGAAGCCGTGGGTTTCAGAGGAGAGTGCGTCTTCGCTCTCCCGAATTGACGGCAGAGCTTGCAGCAAGCGTGGCTTACAATATGATTGGACATTCTGAATTGGGAGTAAAAAAATCATTAAAAAGTAATCAAATTAGCCTGTATTGTTTGCATTTCTCTGTGTAAAGGCTGACTTGAAAGCTACGGAAACACGGAAACTGAATATGGAAACGTTTGTCTGCCACTGCTGTACTCAAATTCGAGCGAATTCTAGTTTGGTAGACAGCAGTGACGTGATGATCATTGAGACGAGTGACTGGTTACTGGGGGACATGGCCCCTGGTGCACGCTGAGCCACTCTGTGTGCACACAGGGAACGCGCGGCCGTGGAGGAGTGAGAGCCCTGGGCCCACAGGCGGATTCTTCTTCAACAAGTGCAAACTGAGGTGAGTCCTGCCTTACACCAGGTGAGAGGGGTGCCTTTCAATATCGGGGAGGGAGGGAGGGAGCTTACTTGCCGGATACTGGAGTCGAACCCTGGTCTTCCATTCTACAACCCAGTGATATTACCTTCATTCATTCTGTCGAGACACTGTTTCACTGAGTGTGGGACTGAAACCTGGCTGTGTCAGTGTGGACTGTGGCCAGCAGCCCCACAGGGTAGCAGGGTCAGGGTCAATTCCATTTCAATTCAGCCAGTTCAAGGAATTGACTGAATTTGAGCAATTGGATTTCTTTTCTTTTTCTCTTCTCTTTTTTGTTTGTTTCTTTTCAAGACCTGCATACGTCAATGTTACGATAGTTTGATAAATCACACCTTTCTCACGCGTGCGAATATTCTAGACTTTATCCATAAATATTTTAGGATCGTTTCTAAGCAACACTGATAAATGACCCCCCCCATCCCAGGTTTTCTTGCAAGAGATGATTTCATGATTTCTGTGTCAGCCTGATGGGCCAGAGGAGTTCAGAGTCATGAATTCATACATTCAGGAATAAAAGGAAGAACAATCTAACTCACTAGCTATAAAACAAAACTAAGCTACACTACTGCCTCACGAAACACTGCAGGGAAGGCGATCTAGCAAAAGATCCATCACAGAAATCCCTTTTCCCCAGACCCTCATTGGACTCTCCATTAGAGCATGATTCCCTGGTCCTGGGGGCACACTGTACACAATGCTCATCTTTCCAGCTGCTTCTCATCAATCAGGCTTGATCAAGCTTTCTGATTGAACACCAATCTGGACACTGACCTCACCTAATAGTTATCTGAATGACAGACAACTCCTTTTGCGAAATGTGTTGTCGGAGGCGTGTTTGCTCACACAGATACAAATAAACAGTGGTTTTGTTCAATACTTTTTAAAGTATCCGGACCTTATAGTCAGGGATTTTATTTTATTTTATTCCAATGCCATAAAAAGATTGACTAGTAACTTAACCAAACAGCTAGTTAAATCAGTATGAGCAATGTAAGGAGGAAAAAAAGACTACAAATAAATGTAAATTATGTCAATGTAAATGATACTTGACATATTTCACAAACGGATGACCCACACAACACATTTCTATCAGAAAGGGACAAATCCAACCCAGAATCAGAGTATTCAATTAACAGCTGAAGAAAACCCAGCTAATTAAAAGGCTGAGCTGGAAGGAAAACCCAGCGCACGCAGTGTGCCCCTCGAGACAGAGCTGGGAAATGCTGCATTACCAGTGCTCCCCAGGGACCTGCTGCAAATCGACGACGCAGACCCACACCTGAATCATCCCATGGATTTCACATTTGAGCCAATTATTCCTGATCCCAAGTCCCAAAGCATGATCCGAGTCTTCATTTCTGAATCAGGTAGATTTATGGTTTTCCTTTCCTCAATCCAGTTCACCAGTTCACCCATTATTCATTTGCTTGACACACACCGTTATCCATTGCCACAGAGAGACAGATTTGCATAATATCTATTGGCTTGTTCACAGCTGGGAGGAAATATTTGGAAGGAAGCATTTCCCAGATGTTACCTAAGGGAGTAAGACCTGGAGATTAACCTACCAATAGTTGAATGGACAGTCAGGCTTTACAAACCTCCAACAGTCAGGTTTTACGAACCTCATACGTTATCAGTGAATCCCTGGATTTGGATTGATCAGTGTTTTGCTGTGGAGAACAGTGTCTTGATTGGTTTAAACAAAGTCAGTGGTTGACAGAATTATAGGACTGATAAAGCCCCACTCTCCTGTCAGAGGGATGCAAGTGTTTGCCACCATTACAAGCCCAGTAAACCCCCACGACACACCGCTACTCACCAGCAGTCAGCTTCAGCACTGTGTATGTGCTAGGGAAATATGCACATACAACTTTGTTGTTGTTCAAATCCTGTTGTGGAGTGTTTAAAAGCAGGGGTCCCCAACCCTGGTACTAGGTGCTGGTTTTTATTGTTACTCAGCATTACCCATATTCTTTTTTTGTTGTATTCCTTCGTCCTCATTGTAGTACAGAAGCAACAGTATATACAGTGTGAGTCCACTACCAAGATCTGTTTGTTTTCATTGTTCATCGAAAACGAACACAAAATCTTTACTTGTGGTATTTGATATTCAAAAATGTCGTAAAACACTGACACACACACAAAAAAATTGTTTAAAAAAGGATGGTATGAAATTGAAATATCTATAAATATTTTGTTTGCACATCATTGCCTTTCATTTCCTCAAGATGTTGTGACACCTTATTTTTCATTTAAGTTTTGGTACATGTACACTCCTTATACACAATGTGAGTTGTTTTGGTCTTGTAACATTTAATACCGGATATTGTCGTCATTAATATGGTCCTCTATGTGTTCTCGTTGCTACTGCAGGTACTTTAATCTTGAAAAAGGACACTTCCTTTGCAAAAGTTTTTGCAGCTGTTTGTAATTATGTCAGCAGAGCTTAGTGAAGTAGTTAGAGGTCAAATTGTTCTCCCGAGTAAACATTTTGTGTTTGTTTTGGATGAATGATGAAAACAAATAGATCTTGGTAGTGGACTTGGTTTCGGACCCCACTATATATTTTTTTGCAGCTAAGAACTATTCAAGCAAAAATGAACAAAAACAAAACTTTCTCTGGAACGTCTTATTCAGCTTACTGAAACTACAATCTTCCCATAATGCACTTCGTTGCACTATGCCTGCAACAACACAAAAAAAACAGCCTGCTTGCACCAGTCCCCTTGCACTATGCATCTCAGCTGGTGGACAGTGGAGTTGTAAGAAACAGCAGCTAGCCGGCATGCATTTCCAAGGATATGCATGCTGGCATGTGACCGACCTATCCTGAATTTATGCAGAAAACGTTGCAGCTATGGGATTGGTAAACAATTATGACTGGGTGTTCCATATCTTGGAGGGGGGGATTCATTTTCTTGGGGGGATACCATTTCTTGCACCGATCACGCAGGGCTGGTAATATACATGTCAATTAGGTTTATCGAACAGTCATCATTTCATGTGCATCTACAATGGAGCTTGAAATAAAATTCCCATTTCTGGAGAAAAAAAACAAAAAAACTTTAAAAAAATGAAACCCCAGGGGACGCAATAGTTGGAAGCATGTTACCGAGGGTGCATGAAGCCGACAGGCCTTAACAGGCTGAGAGCAGAAAAAAAGTCTGTCCAACCAAACACTTTCCCTAGGTTTCACATCCTGATGTAACCCTGCTAGGTGTTCTTCACAGAGACACTATGGTCATGGAACTGTTTTGTGACACTTGTCTGCGCAGATGAGCCTGACAAGACACATGTTTCTGTGTTGCAGGTTTCGGCGTGGTGTATAGGCCAGACCCAATGCCTCGATGCCTCAACAATTCTCGTCGAAAACATGTTAGCATACTGCCTAGTTTGTTCCTTTTTTTGGTTACAAATTTCAGATATCATGTGCAGAAAAAGAGAAAGCTTCCGTTTCCTTTGGGGGAGGAAGACAAAAAGAACTGACCTGAAATAGAACTTGCCAGAAGCTTGGTTACTATGATTGCAGCAAAGGTGTCTTGAGATCTGTATACATTTTGTATACAACATGTTTCTTCAAGACACACATATTTTCAGTAATATCCATCCAAATACTTTTTTTCTTCAAAAAGGTTCAATAATAATACATTTGTTTTGTAAATAAACAAGCTATTTCATTGATGTTTTTAATTATTTAAGGGAAATATGCTTAATAAGTTTTAATATCCCTGCTGTCATTTAGACCGCACACTGCAGATTGGAACAGAAGTGTGGTAGGTGACTTTTGACTTGGAAAATTAAATTATAGGTGCCATAAAAAAAATATTCTACGGTATTGAAAAAAAATATTTAAAAAATCAAGCATGTTCTGTATGGTTGAAATAAAGAAGTGTCCAGCTCCATTCCCTGAAACAGCCTATGGAGCTACCATATGCTTTCTATTGCAAATTACTTTGATCTCCATACTAAAACATTGCAATCGGCCTTAATCGATAAGCCAGAGATGACCTACAATCCTTCCACCCATTTTGGGGTTCAAGAAGCATCGTCTCTCCCCAGCACCGTCCACACCCAATTTCACTCCGATTCTTGATAGGGTATGCATCAAATATCTTTTAAGAATTACGTTTACATTTTTAGGCATTTAGCAAACGCTCCAGAGCGACTTACAGTTTACATACAATCCATTTATACAGCTGGATATTTTACTGAAGCAATTCAGATTAAGTACCTTGCTCAATATTCACAAGAGTAACTTGTAAGTGTGTTTTTACAACAATCACAGGTACCGCAAATTAAGATGCAAGATAAAGGTAAGGTGAGGTCATAAACCGCTGAAACTGCAAAGAGGAAGAACCAATCTGCTTTTGGAAAATCTGTATTCTTTGATGGTCAGCACACGTTTTCAATAAAGTTAAACAGGCCCTCATTATAAAATATGTCTTGTTGGCTAATGTTAGGCTACGCAAAATGGGATTTAAAAAGAAAACCGAATTGGACTGTAGAGGAGATAGACTCTAAAATTTTGCCCCACACTTACAAGTCGTCATAAAAAAGAGGTATGGAGGCAGATCACAGACAATATTAATGCAAGCTTTGCCTCCACCATTCGAAGCCCGGAGGAAACCGGAAAAAAGCGCGTCAGGACAATGTCCTTTTTCAGAATTCAACGTCTGGCATATATTATTACAGGGCTGTACGTTAACTTTTTTTGCCCGTAGCACTGGTGCTACAGAGTTTGATAGTTTTGTAGCACAGGCCAAAAACTTGTAGCACAAGTATAAAACGTCTCTAAAATCTCTAAAAACAACCAGTAGTGCAGTTCATGACTTAAACGGGTATATTACTGGCAAAAGACATGAATGTAGCATTAAGGGTACACAAAATACAAACCGTAACAAGAAATGTTTTCAGACAAACATTTTTCTTTATTTGCCACATTAAATTACAGGGAACATCTCAGTTTAAATGTATCATAGTATCAAATAGCACTTCCCATCATCACATTCTTGCCAGGGATGCCTTCATATATGTCGCACTGTACAGCCCTGGCTAGGAAGGTTAAAACGTTTTCTATAATGAACTACCAATGATCTATGAAAACACATCTGTGCCATGGAGCAAGGATTAACCAATTTGCAAGACTTTCTGATTATTTGCACAGGACAAACATGCTTACTTCCACTCAACTCCCTGCGCAGGTCTGCAGTTGGCCTGTTTATCCAGCATTTCCGTCCAGGAGAGTAAGGGTTTTCAAACAGAACAGCTTCTCTTTGTTATAAATTAGCCACGGAAATCTTTCTTCCACTCGGGATTATACTTGTACGTTTTCTCTCGTTTCTCATTATTTGGCAGTGGTTCCACATGGGCTCGTTTGGGTGTAGCTTTTTGGCTTCTTTATCGTTACTTTTATTTAGGACAGGGGTACTCAACTTCAGAGGCCAAGAGGGCCACATTTAAACCACAACAGATGCAAAGGGCCACAACATATTATTAAGATATTTGTACAATTGTATTCACTGTATTTAATACTGATGTTTAATATGCTGCATAGTCTTGCTAGTTTTAATGCATCCCAAAGCATCATGGAATATTAAAAAAATATTCTCAATTTGAGTAACAAAACAGTTATGTGGGTAAATAAAGTTTGTCTTGCTATTATTTTTTTAATGCATCGCAAAGCATCATTGAATGTGGAAAAAAATATTCTCAATTTGAGTAAAGAAAAACCACAGTTAGCCTATGTGGGTAAATAAACTTTGCAAGCCATGGTGGAAAATAACTTACTTATTCCTAGTGAGAAATCTGAGTCTGCATTCTTTCTCAGTAGCCTACTTTCAGATCTGATTGTTGCTCAGTTGTAGCTGCTTTTAACAACGCTGCAGAACATGGATTGCTGGGCTTGAAACCCACCTAGCAACGTTTGTATTTTGTGTTTCCTGAAATCGCTGACAGGTGGATAGACATCTCGGAACTCGGGGTGAAGCTGTTCGTGGTGGCGTTGTAGATTAGCTCGCTTTGACACAGCAATTGTTTTTTGACAGATGAGACACATTGGTTTCCCATGTATCTCCGCAAAAGCAAATTCCATTTCCCACGCAGGGTTGAAAACCCTGTTTTCCCTCTAAGCACAATGCGAAAAAGGGTAAGAAGTAAAATGATATGAGCCAGCAATAGGTTATTTTTTTTGTTTTTTTTCAAATAGTTTTTATTCTATTTTATTTGATCTGAGAACAGGTCTGTAGCGAACGGAAATTATTTTGATTTGATTTAAATTGATCAAATTAAATTGAAATTGATTTCAAGTCGGCAGCAGCACGCCGTAATTAAAATGTTATGAGCCAGATAGGCCTACATGTAACTTTTTGTTTGTTTGCAAATAGTTTTTATTCTGTTTTATTTTATCTGAGAATATGTAGGCCTAAAGCTGAAGGAAATTCTTTGTGTTTACGTGTTGCCCCAACGAGCGTAGGCTAGCGTAATATTTATTTATTTTTTTAAAATAGCGTTATGCACGTGAGTCTATTGACGGGACTTATTTTATTTGGAATATAATGTATAAGCAAAAGTAGCCTACTTTTCAATAAAACATATTATAAATCTACATGCCTTGATGATGCCTTTATATAGCTTGCCTATCAATTGCAAGAAAAAAAAAAAAAATTGGCTATTGCACCGGTGCTACGGCAGTAAAATTATTCATCGCACAGACAATTTTTTCGTAGCACGTGCGACATATATGTCGCACTGTACAGCCCTGTATTATATTATGTAATGATGATTTGGGACCATCACAATCCACCATCAGCAAGATAGTGGCATCCTCAGAGAAAATAATGGCACAATCAGTGGAGTGGGCGACTGTCAGGATGCTGGACTAGGCAAACTGCAGTTCGTATTTAGGTTGGTATGAGAGTATGAGTATGTAGCTCAATACTCAAAATAATTTGTGAATAAAACATGTATATAACTACATAATACATATAAATACCTATGTCAGGTGCTACAAGGGCTGTCAGTGTTTGCCACTACCCTGCTGATGGTGGATTGTGATGGTCCCAAATCATCATCATTACATAATATAATAATATATGCCATTTAGCAGAAGCTTTTATCCAAAGCGACTTACAGTAGTGAATGCATACATTTTTCAGTATTTTTCAGTGGCCCCAGTGGGAATCGAACCCACAACCTAAGCGCTATCAGCACCGTGCTCTACCTACTGAGCCACACGTAACTGCACTACTTCTCAAAGTTGCTGGTGATATTACATCCCGCACAAGATCAGTGACAAAGATGATTCCCTGATGATTTAAGCGTTAACGTTTGATTAACTGTGCATCATCAAACATTTCTATAACATTTTTCCTGTCTTGGAAGGTGCTTGCACGTCTCCGTCTTTGCAACTGTGCCGTCTTGCCTACTCCTAGCCGAGTTAAGAGAGCTCCAGAGATCTCTTAAATACCTGACAGTTTAAAAGTACTTTTAAGTAAAGAGAAATTTGATAGATCACCTTCATTCTTACATTTGAGTGGAGGAGTAAAAGTCACCAATTATTACACTTAAGTTACACTTGAGACAATTGTTTTACTTTGAGTGGCTTGATACATACGGCCCCTGATCCCTTTCTAATTATGAGACTAAATGAGAGTAAAAATTCAGGATAAACAAACAAACAAACATAAAAAAGTGCTTAAGTTCTCCCAGGAGAAAGTTCATTGCCCTCACCTCTGTAGTGTCCGCGCAAGCCTCAGAAATGAAATGTAAAAACATGCATAACGGCATCACCGACAATGCCAGTGAAGAAGAGTCAAATTATTTATTTTTGTCCCTCTTTTATTAAAAACTAGAAACTTGCATATACACAAACATTTTAATCCGAGAAAAAATCGAAGCGTATCAGCAAAAGAAAAAATAAACAGCGTTCGTTTTGGTTTCTGGTAACAATGACCGTTTTTCTTGCAGCAAGCGTAAGCGCAATGATTGGATTCTTCCTCTGCGCGGATGAATAGGACAAATTGACGAACGGATCGCCTTTGCCAGTCTTCCTCCTTTGTAGTGGCCATTCCAATTCAATGTCCCAGTTCCGTGCCGTGGCGATTTAAACCAACGAGCATTGGTGCGTTTTGAGGCTACGGCGGTCAGAGGCGACCGTAAACTAATTTCCCCCAGCCCGACAGGGGATAAAAATGTCTCTGCAGGACTACCTTGTGAATAGTGCGCTGCACACGTGCAAGCCCACTGCACTGGCATTCCACACAACCAAAATGCTTTTGTGGTGTTTCTGGAAGTAATTTCAGTAAAATAACGCAGTAAGAATTTTAGCCATATTAACTGCTAGCTGTCAGGGGAATGTTTTTTTATATCCACAGACTGAAACAACCTGTTTCCCAAAACATCTTGCCTAATGCCAAAACACACAGATTGCCTTCCTTTACTTCGTTAAGGCTGTAAACCTGCCCTGCAGGTTTCATAAGAAACGTCATTGGTTTCATTGTCACCTACATATAGCGCTGCAGGTAAGTGAAATAGCACATACACACCAGCACACACGCACAACCGCACAACCGCACGCACGCACGCACGCACACACACAATCATGCCCACAAACTCACTCTCTTGTTTGCGTGCGGCCGCACGCGTACACACACATACACACACATTAAAAAGACTATTGCCGTTTCTCCTTTGAAACTTCAGTCTGGTTGTGTGTTCTGTTCTTCTCTGAGGCCTGTTTATCGCGGCCTGCCTGCTCAGTCTTATTGGCTTTCTCCTCACCCTTGACAACCGCCGCTGCCTCTACGCCCGCTATCTCACTCACTGGCCTGTCCTTTTTCACATCGGGTGGCTTGTCCATGCCCTCGGGCAGCGGGGCCTGGTAACGGTGGTGGTAACCATAGGCGCGCAGGTGGTAGGTATAATACTCCAGCAGGTACATCAGCTCTGCATCCACGTAGTGAAATGAGATGGCCAGATCTGAACAGCATTGTGGACCCTGAGGGAAACAGAGAAAGAAGGAGGGAGGGGAGAGGGAGACTTATTTTTATTTTTGAAAGCCCAGTTGAAAATTGCCCCTCTGTGTGGAAGACATGTGTAATGTGTGTGGGATAGTGAACCAACTGTTTTGAGTTGAAATAGGAGCACAGAAAGGCACTGTCTGACACACAGGAGAGCATCAGGCTGTAGTGCAGAGGCTTTCCTGCCTCAACAGGCCCAAGCTCAAGGCAGCCAGAACGAGAAAGGAAAAAAACCAACCGATAGTTTATCAATGAATCAAACTGTATGGTTATGAATCAAGCTGGGTGCTTCCAGTTCAAATCAGACAGTGCTCACAAATTTATGCCTCAGAATCTGGCCAATTTAAATGTATACATTCATTACACATTGATATCAATACATCTGAAGCTGCATCTTTGTAGGAAATATTTTCAGACATCTCAGGATCAACCTAAATATGGATCGATCACTCTAAAAAATATTTTTTTGTATATCTTCAATGGAGAAAAATCACATGTGGGCTTATTACTTCAGTCTCTAAACTTTCACATTTTACTACTGGTGGTATGCAGTTAATATGTGGGGACTGGAGAACGTCATCTTCCTTTTGAAACTCTCATGGTTAGATTCATTGTTGCCCTTCCTCAAAAGGCCCAACCCACGTATACAATTTGAAACCTCACCTCCCTGCCCTGCCCTGCCCCACCCCGCCATGCACTCACCTCAACAATGGGGTAATAGCAGTAGTTCCAGTACCAGAAGCTCTTGGAGAATTTGCCAGTGAGGTGGTGCTCAGGAACAAAGGGGTGGAAGGTCTCGCGGTGGAGCGTGTCCCGTGAGTCGCCTGCCAGGACGCCCATCTTCTCCAAGCACTGGCCCAGCGCCAGGTCCTCCACTGGCGTGGTGTGGGTGCAGACCTTGGTGCGGAACCCCTCCACGAACCTCCGCAGCGCCTCCTTGCTCAGCACGTACCCCGCCCCGCCGCTCATGTAGCCTTGCTTGGCGTAGGGCTTGAAGCGCTTGCCAAAGTACACCGGCTCCTCCGGCGTGTGGTTGGCCAGAACCCAGCGCAGGTTGTCCACCACTACAAAGGTGTCGTCGTCGGCCTTGAGGAACCAGTCGGCCTCGTTCCCATGGTTTTTCAGCACGTAGTGGAAGGCCCGGATCGTCTTCCAGTAGAGCTGGTCGCGGCCCTCACCGGTGCCCAGGCCCACGGTGGGGAAGTCGCGGTCCTCCTCGGAGCTCATGAACACCACCAGGTTGCAGTGCCGGCTCCAGGTGGCCTTCACGTGCCGGGCCTTTTTCTGAAGGTTCGCGGGGCCAGTCATCACCCAGCACAGGATGCGCACCTTGTGGTACAGCTCGTCCGCCATGCGGCTGTCCTCCCCTGGGGGTGGTAAGAGCGAACCTTCAGCGCTAGGAGAACCGTCTTCTCAAACTCAAACTGCAAAAATGCCCCTCAAATGGGCTGTCCCGTCTCTGTCAAATATTTTTACCTCATGATTTATAGCGCAAGGTTAGCCTAACTTCTGGAGCCCCAAGCCCCACATAACGAGTGTGTGTATTTTCTGTGATTCATTTCGGTCATTAAATATGTAGCCCAACATTGTGTTCAAATATGGAAATGAAATTGGTTTGAATATATTGTCAAAACACTTGCACGTGAACTCATCTGTCAAGTGTTTCGTTCAATTCATGTGAAGGTGTACGTACAGCATGTATTATCATAATATGTATAACAAGTATAACATGCATCTCTCTACCCACCTCAAACCCTCTCGTTACCAAACAGTGGGTTCCGACCAACCAGTTTGGGATGGGATGCGTGCACTGATCCAATTACAGCTTGGAAATATGTATTACAGTTTCTGGGCAGAGTGAAGTACATTTTTCAAATTGACTGATGGATTGAATTAAAATGAATTGATTGGCGATTTGCTGGCAGAGGAGTTCCTTGTTTTTTTTAAAAGACATATTTAAAAGCCTACAACGATCAGTTACTTCACACACGTTCATTCGGCTCTCTTTCATCAATATTGTATTTATTCTTCGTTCATTGACAAGCATGCAAACTGTGAACCAAGTCATCAGTTTAAAAGTGATTTAATGGTTGAAACAAGGTGCGTTAATTGTTTACCATTTAAAAAATAATAACTAGGTAACCATTTAGAGTTTAAAAGAGTTTTTGTAATTACATAAATGTGCCACTGTTTTAAGCACAGGTTTCTATGGCATACTGCAGTGTGGTGGTACGTTGTCAGCGTTTGCATTTTAAATAAAGTTTGTTTCTGAAATGGTATGACTTTGTGTGATTATGTGTGGGACACTGCAGAAATACCCTGTACTTTATAACTAAACAGCCTTAGTAAGCATGCCTGTATTTTAATTATAATGTAACATCCTTTCTGTGCCAAACGTATTTGCGTTCTCCAGGCTGAAGGGCATCATTTAATTAATATCAAAAACACAAACACATTAGGAAAAAGTACATGCATTTTTATACAACAAAATATCAATTAATAAAACAAAACACAAGCAACTGTAAATTACATAATGAGAGCAGCCATAGATTATTACTATTACAAAAATGTTTAAAAATAGAAAAGTTATTGACTATTTTCAAAACATTTTGTCTGAACACTCTGTTGCATGTACAATTCAAACCTGGGATGCAGCTTATCAAATACTATCTGAAAAATTGAATATTTATGGCTAACCATTGTTATTACAGCACAGATGCTATTATTGAGACAAAAATCCAGCTGAATTTAAAACCATGGGAGTACTCCTGACAGGCCTCTAGTTACCTGAGTCAGTGTGGTTCCCCTTGTTACATATTGGAATTATACTACCCTGCTTCCAGTCATGTGGTATTTCTCCAGAGTTTACAGATTGCATAAAAATATCCCTTCGTGGTATATAAATGATCTCCTCAAATTCCTGCTGCCTTATATCTGCCTACGTTTTTGCAATTTTTCTGGCACTTTACCATCCCATATCTGTCCTCGAAAACATGCTGTACATTAGACCTCTTCTCTGGTAAAGCTGTCAACAAAGTAACTATTCAGGGTATCAGCAATATAATTATTATAAAGCAAAGCTCCTTCCTTATTCTTAATGCAATATTGGGAAAACATGGGACATTTTCATTTCATACTCTATACAGTCTCTTGTTTTGTCTCAAAATATCCCGTCAAGATTTATTCATCCCTTTTAAATTTACTCCACTTTTAATTCACAGTTTTGTGAATCTAGTAGTTTTACCTTTTACCTTTATCTATATTACTTCCATTTCTCTCATTTTATTAGTCAGCCTATCTGAAAAAACAATTCTAGAGTTGGTCTTAACTTGCCAAAACACATCAAAAGTAACTGTACTAAGGGGCCTCCCGGGTGATGTAGTGGTTAGAACATCCGACGCTGCCAACTGCGACAAGGGTTTGATTCAACCAGCTCTGGCCGGGAGTGCCACTAGGGGGCGGCAATTGGCTGTCCGCCCCAGGTAGGGGGGAAGGAAGCCTATATGAGCTCACTGCATACATGAGTGGTCCTGTGTGTTACAGTGACGGCTTGGTGGGTGCCGGCTCATTTCAGGACTATGGCAGCGAGCTCACATACGGGGGCGGGGGGGGATAATTGACATGAAAAAGAGAGTATAATTGGCTACTAAAAATTGGGAGGAAAAATTGAACAACAACAAAAAAAATAGATTCATTGTCCCAAGTGGCTCCACTACCTCTGAGCTGCAAATTATGTCAGGATTATTACACAAAACCAGATGCAGAATCAATATCCCTCTCATAGGTGGGGTAACTGCACCAAAAAACTGTCATTAACCACATCTCAAATTCCCTTCACATTTACCCTGTCCTGACATGACTTCCAAATTAAAGTAATTTAATTTAATTTAAATTAAATTGTCTTTCCTTCCTGACAAGCATCTCATGTTTCCATACAGCATATATTTCTATCGCTGTCCAAAGCTGGTGGCCTATAGCATACTCCTATATTAAGGCATTTCTGGTATTTTCCCAGTAGCCTAATGAGAGCCTAAGGAGCCTAAGGAATGAGAGAAGGTACATTTCTGGAATTTCCTGCACATTTATATTTTCTTGCACATAAAGGACTACACCCGTACCTCTTTTATTGGTTCTATCCATCCTGAGCAGTTTGTACCCCACTACATTGCATTCACTGTAATGCGGGCAGTATGTACCTCCTTAACTTTAATACTAATTACCCTCCCTCTCCCCAAAGTCCCCAGGTTAAAAGACTAAATCGAATATTCATTCTTCACTCTGAGATTCCCACCAGTGGACCGACCTCAAGGGTGGCTTACCTGTCAGGTGGCGGTGGCTCAGGTTGATGAGGGCTGACCCCTCCACCTTCCAGTTCTGGTGGCCCCCGACCTCTCCTGAGGTAACCCCAACATTGGGAAGGTGGGCGAAGCTCCCCGCAAACCACACTTGCCGCAGGAATAAGTAGAGCAAGCAGGTGCCCACCAGAAAGCCCAAGTAAAAGGCACACCTGGAGCTCAGGGCCTTCATCTCGAGCCCTACCCCCTCAACGTGTCACCTGGAGCTCCACGTCCCGCACTCTCACAGCATGACTGAAACAGAAACATGTTACCACTTGTTAAACCCCTTACTCATCACCGCGCACACCAAAACACGGTTAAAAAATGCAACAGAAACACAATGACACCCTTGAATCCCCTTACTCATTACACACACACCAAAACAAAGTGAAAAATACCTAGAATCTGTTCAACAACACTGCTAATCAAACCCTGTTCTGCACCTGCTCCTGTGACCACATGTATCATCACACGTCTGCGAGGGAAACGCCCGTTTACAGTGTGGCTTCCGTTAATTTCATACAAATTGTCCCGATCACAGAATGGGAGGTTCACAGCACGACAATTTAAAAGGCAGCAACCATATGTAGGTACACTGTCAGTGGCCAATAGCAGCAAAGGAACAGTTCTGCACATTAACAGTCCTGCTCCTATAACAGTTTGAAATGCGCTCTAATGATATAATCTCTCTGCACCAGATCCCTTCTTTTACTACCCCTTAGGTAATAGAACCATCGGTATAACACAGAATTCGCTCTCACTCCCATTCAGGTCAGGCTAAGCTAGCTTGCCCTCATGGCAACTAGCTAGTATTTTTGGTATAAATAACTTAAGAGTTTAATTCCTACGCAGGACAAATCTGCCATAATACAGTGCGCTAGCTGCGCTAGAATCTTGCCCTGCTGCTTTTGGTTTAAGCAGCTAATTTGAAGAGAAAGTAGTTTTCTCTCTTTGACAATGAACAGCCAGGCCCACCGGAACTGAGGATGAGGAACTGAGGAACTTAACCAATCAAAGCCACGAAGACTTCAACAAAATGTCTGCACACCCTCACAAGACAAGATGAACACAAAATAACTTGCCCAACGCTGGAACAAAAGGGGCCCACACATTGTGTATCGTCATTGGGACCTAGTAAAGCTGACAAAACATCCCAGGCAATAGCTATGCTAGTCCAGTCATGATACAGCTTAATGAATGCATCAATCTTTTGTTGTATTATATTATCATTTAGCTGAGTGGGTTAGGATTACATTTTGGAACAATACGTTAACTTGTTAGCTATTTGACTTGTGACTACTCTACCGGAGCTCACCTGGTTCCCTTATTTCACCCTCCTTTAACTTCCCCAGTAACTAACCATCATAGTCACATGCACAATCTCCGTCATTCACACGACTGAAATAACTCATTATGACATTTGGTCGGTAGTATAGCTTGCGAGATGCTCTCTCACGCAGTGCTACCCCTTGCGAAACTAACATAACGTTATTCACCAAAACACAGCATACACACACATAGTACCATTTGCCTTTGAGTATTATCACAATAGACTGTGGGTCTTTCCGTGCCACGTCCATTGCCTCTTTATTAAGAGACAATGTACGCAAACGCTGGCCATTCCACATAATTACTCCTGTACGTGTCATTCATGCTCTAACAATTATGCATCCATGCACACGCCTACACATTTATGCACAAACACTTGCATTCCCCAAATATATCCACCCATTTTTCTCATTTATCATTTTTCTCAATTCAACGCTTAGCTTACTTTTACATTTCTTGCCATTCTGTTGACATTGTGTCTGTGTTGATTTTGGAGACATGGGAATATAGCCAAAGTAGTCTATTCCAAAACCTCCAAAATCCTTCAGTACATCGCAGTGTATTGCCAATAGTTGTAGCTTTTGATATAAAAATCGAATCATCAATATATTCACAATCCATAAGTGAATAATCAAATGAGACATTATAATTATTTAATTTTATTAGGCTGATTCAATATAAACTGGTGTGATAAAAACACACCTGGCCCCCTAAACAGGGATTTATCAGCTTCGTGACAATTGAGGCGGATGAATAACAGTGAATGAAGCGGATGCTGGTGTGTAATTTGTTGAGTCAAACAAGGATGTCCTGTTCTGGAGGCTGGGGTGTATAATCACAGCTCGAGGCTGCCAGGATTACACTACTCTTAGGGAATGTCACAGTTGTAGATTCTAAAATCCCAAACTGGAATGGCACTCTGGCGTAATTTACACTTCTGCTTCCAGGGAACATGTTATTATCATTGTTGCTACAGGACATGATGCGCTGTCACACAGGACACGCTGCCGAGGAACAGCTGCGATTTACAAGCCGCAGTGCCTTAGCCATGTTATCTTCAAATGTCAACAGTTAAACATACATACGTTTTATTATATCGCGCTAAAGAAAAACTAACATAAAAACCATACATCAAGGTAACACCTAAGCAACCCTTGCTGTACAATAGCCATGGCTGTGGTTTTTGTCCTGAAAATCAAGGTTGTCACGGAAAACTCACTACAATACTGTAACCCTGATCAGCTAAAAAATAAATTATGGTTCTTTCAGTCAGCTCACTAATTTCTAGTAAGGAGTTTTGACCCCAAACAGGTAGGATATGCAATATTTTACAGGCTATTTATATGAATCAGACATTCCTTTATTTTTTATGTTGTGAGTGGCATATGAGCCCGCATAATATTAAATTAATTTGCCACAGTGGCGCATGTGATGTATAATTTAATCTACGTCTTTTAACATAACATATGCTATTTAGCAGATGCTTTTATCCAAAGTGACTTACAGTAGTGAATGCATACATTTTTCAGTATATGTGGTCTCAATGGGAATCGAACCCACAAGCTAAGTGTTGTCAGCACCATGCTCTACATACTGAGCTACACAGAACCACTCAATTTGACACTCAATTACTTTTTTTCAGTGATTTTTACAGCTATAACTATAGCACAAGAAAGAAAAAGATAAGCAAACATACAAAATCTGCAAACAAATTTGATTCATAAGTATTCAAATAATTGAAAAATAATAATAATAATATGTATTAGTATTATTTTTTGCTTACCACACAGACGTCACATGTAGAGAGGATAATCTGATCACTGCGAGTCTGTGAGCATGCAGTTAAACATTAACTTTAATAAAACAATACTCACTCTTTATCAGCAGTGTACTACAGGAGTAGCAAAAAAGTATCAGGTGTGTGACTGGAGAGCCTATACAGAGAGCTAACAGCATTGCCCCCATTAAACAGATACCTCACCTTTAAACCTGTTCCACTGAAGAATCTATCCTTAAGCAGCTTCTAGCTTACAACAGCTCATATTACATTACCTTTCTGAGAATGCAACGTGGCAAAACGATGTGCTAAAAGAGTCTGTAAATGAATATACTACCACTGCCATTAGTTTCATGTTACTTTAGGGGTCAGGTACAAAAACAAAAAGAGAGCATATTCTGGCTATTCTTGGTTCAAACGATTTTAGTTGGAAAAAAACAACATTACAACATCAATACCTGAGACGTACCTGGTAAACTGAAAAACCTGTTGCAGTTACCTTCAATAAATAACAATGTTCGCCTACATCCATTTCAGAATTGTTCATATTGCTATGCACTCACCATTTGTTACAAGGGTTTGCAGGTTTGAAGAAAGTAGAAACATGCATTGAATAAGCCAGGAGCATATCCACTAAAAATGAGAACAGTGACTTTCCTTTAACTGTGTGATACAATGTTCTGACTAGCTGCTCTCCATCCAGAGAGAGCAGAACCCAAACTCCCACCCTCCAGTACTTTCATAAAATTTGACAAGAGCAATGTGCTCATTACAAGAGTTGCTGTCAAAAAAGCAAGAGCGGCCGTGTCTATAAGGTGCTTTACATTTATCCGTAGACTGACTACCCGCGCGGAGAAGACTCACGCGACGTGTTACTGACATGTTCTTAAATCCCCAACAACAACTGACACGCAGATAATTTGTCAAGATTATTGATTGATCCAAGTGATCAATCGGCCAGTGAGCCTTTTTGCCAGTTTTCTAAACCAAAGTCTAGATCTGCTCTGGTAGCCTAAATTGACCGGTAAACCCAATAGGTATCTAAATCGGGACCCGAAGGGGATACATCTACATCCGTTCTTAAATCTTGAAAGCATTCGCTTGTCGTGTATTTACACTTTAATACATGTGACCATTCTTTTCCATTTTAGGTATAGTTTAGGTTCAGCGTGCACCAGAGATTAAAACAATACTTATTGCACAAATTGCAAAGGTACTGTATGTAACACATACTTGTGCAGCACGCAGCATTCAAATAACACGAATGTTTGGGCTGACATAAAATATAATGAGTTCATAAAACTTCAAGTGGCTCTACAAGTTGTAGTGTGCGCTTGATAAGTTGTCTAAATAAATGGACTAATATTTAATGTTTTACGATTCTATAACATTTAATGTTTTACGATTCTATGTCCATCTGCGTATAGGTACTTTTAGTTTTTAGTTTAACAAATACCACCCCTTTTCAACTGCCGACAACAGCGTACAATCTGTATTATTAGCTATATAAGTATAATAATTAATAACAGGAAGACGAATCTTATGTAGAAAATGATGGCAATTACCTGTACAACTGTACGATTTCTAAACCAACGCTTAATTTACTGAATGTTTAAATTAGGCGTGTAACTGAAAACAAAGTAGGCTACATGCTGAAAATATATGTTTATTTTTCATCGTTATCAAACTTCAGTTGGCTAATGAGCCAGGTAATAAGAAATTGACATTTAGGCACAATATTGAAGGCATCAGTGCGGGTTTCTTGGTATTAATGGTTTATCATCGAAAAATACCTGGTTGGCTGCGGACTACCATATTCAAAGTCCAAACTCGTGATGCACTAAACATCCTGTAGCTATAGATATCCATTTAGGTGTGAATTAAAACATATTGCTAAGCTCGAAGATGGATAACTAACTGCAATATTGTAAATTTAACTCAAACGAATCATTCTAATCTAATAAACTAGATAGGTTTGTAACACTACTTACCTCTCCAGTTATAAAGCTAGCAAGCTCGTCGGCTGATGTATCCCGGCGTCGGTTCCTGGTCAGAGGAACAGGAATCTGCTGACTTCCGTTTACTGAATGCAGCTAGCTACCGCTACGTGTTCTAGCTAGCCAGTGGTTAGCTTGTTATAATTTCGAGTTTACATTAAATCACTATATTAACGTATATAATATGCAAATAGCACGGTCGTATCGCTTGAATACGCGGAACATCAGTCGTGGGTTTGCTGGTAGGTTACCAATTCGTTTGTAGTGTAACGGACGTTAATGTACAATATTTAGCAAGCTTGCGTGGTGCCTGGCTAGAGAGCTGAGTAGCAATAGCATTCGACAGGTTAAAACATTAAACTAAAGCGAGGTGAAGATGGTCCTTAAAAGTTCGTTAGCAAGCAAATGGGTTGGACGCGAGCTAACTAGCTAGCTAGCTAGCTAATTAGATAGATAAAGGCCACTTCCTTGTGAAAGAACGTGGTCACATGTGTCCAAAACATGTCAATATCAACCTCCAACCTTCTTCGCAGATGGATTTGATTGGATGGCGTTATGTTCACTCTTTTCTTAAATCCCGCATTTAAATTAATATTAAATATTGGTTGGTCCGTGGCGTTGTTGGGCGATTGTTTCGTAAGTAAAGCTACATGAGAATGAGATAAGGCTCAAAGGCTGGGTTCTTAAACTCCCCGCCCACAAGGGTGCTTGAAGTTAATACCAGTTGATGGAGTTTCAACAAGACGACAGATGCTGTAGTGGCAGCTTGGAATGGCGTAATCATGTAACGAAAATGCGAGCATTGCATCAAAACAAATCACACTTTCCATTGATAATAAAGGGGCATTAATTAGGACTATTGCTAAAGAATCTGTGAAAATCTGGCATATCAGGATGCAAGTGGTACTGCTCCCTCCTACCTCCAGACACTGGTCACAGAATAGACCCCAGCTAGACCTCTCTGCTCGACCTCTTCTGGCCAACAGACTGTCATATCCCTCCAGGCACCCACATTCTGAGTGTGGAATGACCTTCCACATTCGGTCAAGACTGCAGAAC
Organism: Aldrovandia affinis; assembly: GCA_029706075.1. NCBI lineage: Eukaryota > Metazoa > Chordata > Actinopteri > Notacanthiformes > Halosauridae > Aldrovandia > Aldrovandia affinis. Next base: position 1,949,660 of record JAINUG010000101.1, read on the forward strand.
CGCTGGTCATCTTCTGCAAGACTGAAAACCCACCTTTTCAGACTACTTCCACTGAATATATTAATATATAACAAATATATTAACTCCCCTGTTTTGTAGGTGTGGTGTGCATCTGTCTATGGTGGTATCTGTTGTATTGTTGCTGTACTGATCTCTCCATTTTAAATGCATATATTGTAAGTTGCTCTGGATAAGAGCATCCATGAAATGTCTAATATGTCAATGTAAATGTAAATGACCTGAGAACTTAAACTTGAAGACTTAAGTAACAACACTATATAATTAGGATTTAACCACATCATACAAGGTACAGTAATTTAAAAACAGTTTGATGGGGTGTTTGCCCTGTGCGTCAGACAGCATGCATCTTTATATATCTATTCCTTCCATAAGGAAACGACCCCTCAGTGTCCACACCTGTGCCTGAGGGAGGCTCTTCATCACTGATGGGCTGTTTAACATATATGCATATATAAAAAACACTTTAAATATTGTATTTTAACCTTAGTTACCGTGTAAAGCAATATACATTAATAGGTGTATGTGTATATGAACAATATTTTGTTCTTATGGATTGTGGATTCATGGAATATAAATGAAACATGAAGTATTTTCCTTATTGTAGATTCTCGTCCAGCGATTTATTGAACCATCCATCCATCCATTAAGCCGCTTATTCCTGGATTTATCCCAGCATGAATACACCCTGGACAACCATTGTGACACTTTTGCATTTAGACTTATTCAGTCTTTGTTGGGAAGAAACCGGAGTACCCGGAGGAAACCCACGCGGACACGGGAGAACTTGTTTTTCAGTGCTATCCAACATCATTGAACCATTGTGACATTTTGCAAGTTATTCAGTGTTGCTTGGAACTTGTTTTCACAACATCAGAACCATGCCACATTACCAAGTGCTACATTTTAAAAGCATTTTTTTTAAAGTAGTAACATCATTTTGAAAAATGGACCATGTTATGTTATTGTAAAAATCTCTAGCCATATTTTTTGATATATGCTGTATGGCGATAAGTAGAAAATATGATAAGTAGAAAAGCTATGAATGCAGTCTCAGAGTAGATGCACTGCAATAAACTCAAAGGAGATTTTTGAACATGTGTTTATAATATCACAACAGGGATGTTTCATCAAGGTTCTATGGACTCTGTGTTTATGGTGACAGGCCTTATTTAGTTCATGATTCTGATGACTTATTTACAGTTGTGCCGAGATTATGAAATCTAAAAGCAACAGACACAGGATATGACTGCCTGTTTGTCTCGCAAGCAATCCTTCCATGCTAAAAGAGTGCTGTAGCTCTTCAGCGCCTCTAGTGGCATGACAAATTAGCCTTTTTTTTCACCTTGCAGCAGTGACTGTGCCAGAGCAGGTTTTTTTTACTCTGCTGCGATTGATTTACTGATTGCTTCTCATGCAAATTTTACGTATTTCCCATGTTTCCCACCTCCATATATCCCCGGTGAAATGTTATTATTGCACGTGAAAATATCTCTTACATCCATTACTATTAGCATAAATACACTTCTACAGTCAACTCTAAAACTATTTACACCCCTTGATAAAGATGAGCAAAAATAAAAAAGGCTGTATGAAATCAATAATACAGACAATGAGCTTTATTGTATGCTAAAAAATAATAATAGATCCTTCAGATGCTTTGGTCTGTACTTGGTCTTCAATTCAAACCACAAATCTTAGATCAGGTTCAAGTTTGGTAATTTTACAGTCATTTTGTAGTCAGTTAACCATTACTTGGTTGATTTTAAGGTATGCTTCAGATCATTATCTTGCTGAAAGATCCATTTGTGGCCAAGTTTCAGCTTTCAGGCAGAGGGAACCAGGTTTTTGGCCAAGATATCTTGATACTAGCTACATTTTGGTCTCATCTGACTGTAACAGCCAGTTACAAATCGAATGCCGAACTCCGTTTGGAACCGGGTGTTATGGTAAGATGGGATCGGGGGAGGTCTTGGTCTTTTCATAATGTCCAGGAGGCAATACGCAGTCATTATAGTTAAGCAAGCTTTCTTAAAAATAATATTTCCAGTACAAGAAATTGACTCCAGAATGGGGTGGGGTTCTTAATGATAAACAAAATATAATTCTAATATACACACGGGTAGCTGCCAAAATAAAGCTAACACCAACATATAGTGTCTTAATAGAGCGTTTGGCTATCACGGGCTGCCACAACAGCTTCAATGGACCTTGGCATAGATTTTACAAGATGCAACACCATTCTTCCACAAGAAATTCCATCATTTGTTTTGCTATGGAGAGCAAAGACTGGTAAAATTGGTTTTAACAAGTCAGTGATTGATAGCACAGAACACGGGATGCCCACCCATAATTATGCATGCATTTACATTTACATTTTGGGCATTTAGCAGATGCACTTATCCAGAGCGACTTACAAGATGTGCATATATACATGGTAAGATCAATCATTGTTCATGCAAGCAATCAGTGTAGTAATACCGCAACATGATTCTTAGTAGCTGCATACCGTACCTGTAACACAGGGAAAGAAAAGGTTAGTCCATTTTTATTTTTTTATTATAATTTTTAATACAGTATTAAACATGAAAAAAACGAAATGCAGTATTAAACATATAAGTAGTGGTAATGACAATTAGTTAATATACAGGATCAGTGGTAATGGAGTCTGAAGAGGTGGGTTTTTAGTCACTTGAGGAAGATGGCCAGTGATTCCGCTGTCTTGACCGAGTGCGGAAGATCATTATGAGGGGTCAGGACAGAGAAGAGGCGAGACCGCGAGGAGTGGCTGCCTGAGACGCAGAGGGATGGGACAGTCAGTTTGCCAGAGGAGGCAGAGCGGAGGGGTCTGGCTAGGGTATTGGGTGTGATGAGTGTTTGGAGGTAGGAAGGAGAAGTTCCCCTTGTAGCTTGATAAGCCAGCACCAGTGATTTAAATTTGATGCATGCTGTTATAGGGAGCCAGTGCAGAGAGGTGAGTAGTGGGGTGTTGTTAATTATTTGCTTAGTGCCTCTTTAGTTGCAAGCAGCATGGAGTATTTATATGTGATCTGCCCTAAGATTAGCATGAGAGATTTTACTACTGTTGTGTTACCATTAGTGTAAACCATTGTTTAGTACTGATCACCCTCTCTCTTACCCCCTCTGCCACAGCACAGTTTAAACTCACCACTAACCCAAGGGGATCCCAGGCATGAGAAAGTTTAACGATGAGAAGGAATGTGTTCTTAGGTTGTTCATTATTTGTGTAGCAGATGCTTGTATCTAGGGCAGCTTGCATAGCTTATTCCTCAATCCCGCCCCCGTTCCTTTCTGCTTATTCTGGTTCTGCAAGCAAAAAGAAGGTCACGTGACCACAGCTTTCAAAGTGACTGGGTAATTGCTCAAATAAAGAGTTGCATGGGACAGTTCTGTGGAGAAGACGAAACAATCCTCACAAACTTGCCTAATTTGTGGCACGCCAATCAAATGAAAAAGTATACTTTTGTATAATGTACCGAGAACCACCCCAAAAATTGTATGGCCGGAAAGGCTTTCCTCTGTTCACTTCTGGTTGGGAAATGCAAGGTCATGTAATCGTGCCCTTGTGTGTTGATTTTAAATACACCACATCCTTTCCTTGGAATTATGGTTTGAACGTGTGTTTATAATATCACAACAGGGATGTTTCATCAAGGTTCTATGGACTGTGTTTATGGTGACAAGCCTTATTTAGTTCATGATTCTGATGACTTATTGACAGTTGTGCCGAGATTATGAAATCTAAAAGCAACAGACACAGGATATGACTGCCTGTTTGTCTCGCAAGCAATCCTTCCATGCTAAAAGAGTGCTGTAGCTCTTCAGCGCCTCTAGTGGCACGACAAATTAGCCTTTTTTTTCACCTTGCAGCAGTGACTGTGCCAGAGCAGGTTTTTTACTCTTGATTTACTGATTGCTTCTCATGCAGATTTTACGTATTTCCCATGTTTCCCACCTCCATATGTCCCCGGTGAAATGTTATTATTGCACGTGAAAATATCTCTTACATCCATTTGTAACAGGTGTCTCAAGGAACACTGCTACTAGAATGCTAATACTGAAACAGGGTATGGACCAGATAACCGAAGATACCAGATTCACCAAAGAGAGAGATGGTCAACCACAAGAATGAACTCACACACAGACGTCAGCTATAGTTTAAAAGGTAAGAGAATGTTTTTTTATTCTTTTTGTATTATTTCTCTCTAACCCTTTAATTTATTTATGCTTTAGAAAGTTAGAAATACCGGTGCATAAAAACAATAACAACAGACATATAATACAATGACAAACTATACTAATAATACTGTTTTTCTTTCCACAGGACAATTCAAGACCTCTTTTCAATCACAGGTAGGTATGACCCTCCTATCTATTTACCCCTATAGCGTAGGTTATTACTTTTAGAATTTGTAGATAGGCAGGGATATACTTATCATTCCAATAGGAATCTTGTTTTAAACCAAAAACTCTTATACTGAAACCAGAACTCTTATTTTGAAAGAAATTCGATCGTAAACCAGCAGTATTACTCAATTCTGGATGTGAAAATAAAATATCGGTTTACATATGACTATCAAACACAACTGTCATATCATCACAAACACATCAGTACTTTATCATTCAAAATAAATTAACCTGCACACTCCCTATGAGTGGCGAATTACATTACTCAGTTCTTGAATATTGCAAAATGCATCCTCATCCAATTCGCTCAGTTCCATCCGTGGTAATTGAATTACTTTCCGTTGGTTCCGCTGGTGGGTAGGGATGGGAAAATAAAACTATCCTACCAATTTTGTAGAACGCACAGTTCAACTTTTCTCTCTCTCTCTCTCTCTCATATCAAAAGGTGGTCGACTTGGGTGGCTCGCCAGTCCACACTCCGCCACAGCGTCTTCAGTGAAGGCGCGCAGGATGCAGACGATGTCCAGGATCCGGTGAACTCAACAGACTTTAAAATGGACTCCAACCGGAACAAAAAACCCGGCCTTGCTTAAACAAAGCCAAAATAATAATTAACATCCCATTGCGAATGACTGCAATATATATGTGACATTATTCTTCAAATAAAACGTTGCAACCCGTGTCAAAGATTTTGTCTCTTTCTATGCTCGTACTATGTAAATCAGCTTCAATGCTTTAACTAAACCAGAGGTATCGTTAGCTTGAGTCAGCTAACTTAGCTTCACATCGCTATTATCATGCTAGCTACTGGCTAACTTGATCATCATTTAAGACACAAAACAACTGCAACCCACAGCTATCGTCATCACTCCAATCTGCAAGATATCAGGCAACAAAGATGCACTTGCGAGATCAGTCACCGAAACCGCCTGCAGTCTCGGTGGCTAATACACTCAAACACACCCCGACACTCAACACCCACAGAGCAACGCCGCTAACCATGTGCCGCGAAGCTAGCTAGCTCTACGTTAGGCTAGCTCAATTTTTAGAAAGACTTGTCTCATCCTATATTACACACATCATTCAAAGACATTGTAAAAATTAAAGTACTAACTCACCAAGGGAAATTTTCGAATGTACAGCAATTGGAAACTTGGAAGGATGATTTGGTCTCGGCAAAACTTGCCGTCTTTTTCCAAGGCAAACGGAGGGACGTTGCCACTCCGTTGCTAGCTCTCTTAGCTAAAATTCTCAGTTCGATTTCTGTAGCCGTTACTACTTGTTTCTCTCGGATAATACTATAAAAATCCTCACTAGATAACTATTACTGAAAGCTAATTCGATATCATGCCGAGACCATGCTCACCTTCCGACTGAAAACTACGGGGAATAACATCAGGGTGAAGAGCTAAAGACTCAATCAACGCAACTGGTTGACCTGGATCGTTATTGTGGACAGAGCTAGTCTGACGAACTTGATGTCTTTCACAAATAGCCTGTACTGCTCTAGGAAGAACTACTTCTGAGGAATCTGCGTCAGCATCTACTAAATGGTGCAAAGTAAACTGCCTGATTCTCTCCCTTTCCTTTTGAGATAAGGAGTCATCTTCGAGTTCACCATGCGGCCTTCGAGAGAGACCATCAGCGTCTTGGTTTTGCTTGCCTGCCCTATACTGCAGTTTGAAAGAGTAAGTGGATAAGGCAGACAACCATCTATAACTGGTGGCATCCAGCTTAGCAGATGTTAAAAGGTAGGTAAGTGGATTGCTATCTGTGACGGCCGTGAACTCAGTCCCATAAAGGTAATCGCTAAACTTCTTGGTGACGGCCTATTTGAGTGCCAAAAACTCCAACTTGTGGGCGGGGTATCTTGCCTCGCTCTTCGTTAGACCTCTGCTTGCGAAAGCAATGACTCGTTGTCGTCCCTCCTGTTCTTGGTATAACGCTGCACTGAGCCCAGTGGTGCTGGCGTCGGTATGCAGGACATACGGAAGTTTAGGATTCGCAAAACCCAGCACCGGAGCAGCAGTGAGTTCTCCAATAATGGCATCGAATGCTTGTTGGCACGGAGGTGTCCACCTTTCTCCAAAGGCCTCTTCTGGATGGAAGTATGTGCCTTCCTTCTCCTTCCTTTTGTGATGGCTCTTCCTGAGAGGTGGGTACCCTGCCGTGAGATCGTTTAACGGTTTGACAATCTTTCAATAGTCTTGAACAAAGCGTCTATAATACCCAGAAAATCCAAGGAACGCTCGTAGCTCCTTGAGATTTTGTGGCCTTGGCCAGGTTTTTAAAGCCTCGATCTTGCTTGGATCTGTCTCCACTCCATGCTGAGACACGATGTGGCCGAGGTACTTCACAGAGTTTTGGAAAAACTTGCATTTTTCAGGCGACAGTTTCAATCCACAGTCCTTTAACTGTTTCAGGACTTTCATCAATCTAGCCTCATGTTCCTCTAAGGTGTCGGAGAAGATTATGAGGTCGTCTATGAAAACCAGCACTTCCTTCCGGTTCAAGTCTCCCATGCATCGCTCCATAAGCCGTTGGAAGGTACTCGGAGCGTTGGTAATTCCCTGGGGCATCCGGTTGAACTCCCAAAAGCCGAGAGGGCAAACGAAAGCGGTCTTGTGTTTATCCGCTTCGTCCATCTCAACCTGGTAGTAACCGGACTTCAGGTCTAGCACTGTAAACCATTTCGAACCAGTGAGCAACGAGAACACTTCTTCCAAATTCGGTAGGGCGTATGCATCCTTAATAGTTTGGGAGTTGAGCTTTCTGAAGTCAACACAGTCGCACAGAGTTGTCTTTCTTCCGGACCACAACAATGGGGGAAGCAAAGGGAGACTCAGACTCACGAATGACACCTGACTCCAACAGCTCCTGCAAATGTTTCCTGACCGCATCCACATCGTGAGGGTGAATGGGTCTGGCCCGCTGTTTGAAAGGAGTCTCGTCGCTGAGTTTAATGCGGTGCTTAACTTTGTCGGTATGACCGAAGTTAAGATCATGAGAAGCGAATACTTCTGGCATGGAGTTTAATAAATCGGTTACTCTTTCTCTCCAAGGGGGTGGTAAAGAAGAATCACCGAAGTCAAAGTCGAGTTTGGTCTTGGTGGGTGTTCTCTTCTGGCTAGAGGAACTACTAGGGTCTGGGGGGTGGTCTTTTCCCATAACTTGCTGAACAGCATGCATTTCAGCCAATGTGGTCCTTGGAGGGATCACTATGTCGTGATTGGTTTCATTCCTCAGCATGACTGGTAGACGATGGGGATGTTTAGCAGGCAGAGTATACAGACAGCTAGCTACTAACAATCCACCAGGCAGGGAGGACGTCGACGGAGGTTCCACAGTTGCCCACTTTTCGGTGATGGCTCCATTCACGTGGATAAATGCATCTATGACGACTGTGTGTCCAGCTGGTATGACCTCAGGGTTGGATCCTTGCATCTTCGCCCATCCTAGGGCACCTGTATCTGTGTGCTTCTGCCTTGCTTCAAGGATCTTCATCACGGCTTGGTAACCATGGGATTACGGTTTGCAGACACCCTTTTCCTGGAGGGGGAGGGTGTAGAGGACATCCAGTGTGTTCGTACCAATGAGAATCTGGGATACATTGCACATGTCCGGAACCACTAGGGCCAAGGTGGGTACCTCCATTTCAGCTCCTAGGAAATCTTCATGAAATGTGAAGTTCACTTCCACATACCCCAGGTAAGGTACAGCTTGTCCATTGGCTCCTTCAACATCCAACAAATTGTTTAGAGACTTCATGGGGTGGTTGGACAACTGGCCCTCATAGAGTGAGTGAGGAATCTTTGTCACCTGCGATCCAGTGTCAAGTAAGCAATTCACTTTTTTCTTTCCGATGGTAACTTCAGCTGTGCACTTGGTTCCTATTAATCCAGCTGGCAATCTGATGGACTGTTCCGGTTGCTGTGAGCATTCATTGGCAACAGCTTTAACTTTTCTTGGGCGCTGGTCTCTTTTCACAGCCTCAGTCTGTGTCCTGGCAGAACCCAGGTGCTGCTTCATGCATTTGAGTTTGAAGTGGCTCTGGATGCTTCTTTGTCTTCTTCACCGGTCGTAGCAGTAACAGTAGGTCTACGAAGATCAGCGTGTGAACTGCGTTCATCTATCTGTTTAACGGCTCCAGTTTGAGTAGCAGGGCAGTGTCCCAACCCAACCTCTGCAAAGTTGCTTTAATAAGTGTCGGTCGGCTTCTCCAGCGGTCCTAACAACCTCCTCTTTTCTCACCGCTTGATTCAACACTGCTTGATTCAACAGCCGGTGCAGGTAGGTGGAGGTTTTCTCACCAGGGTCTTGTAGGGTGTTAATGAACTTTGCCATCAGTTCATCTCCATCCTCCACTGTGTCATACGCAGCGTCCAGCAGCTGTATGTAAGAAGCTGCCACTGCTCCGGGGCCCAGCCGTTTAATGACGTCGCTCGCGGGAGGTAGAAGACTCTCACGAATTCTCAAGGATTTCTGGAGGTCAGACATCGTAGTGTCTTCCAAAATCAGCTCAACATGTGAGCGCCAAGTGTCATAGTCGGCTTCGTTATTTGGCCTTGGAATCTGGCCAGAGAAAGCCCGCAATTTCAAAGATGAAAGGGCTCATGTTGCAGTCCCCCCACCTCTTACAATGTGTTCCACCACCAGTTTTTGGACTTCTGGTGGAGTGAGAGCATCAGGCGTTAGGGCTGCTAGTACCGGTGAGCCCATTGCGACTGGACACGCACTGGGTGACAGAGGCACAGTGAGTGCACTCCTAGGGGGTTCGAACAGAGTGCGGCGAAGTGAAAGGGGGCTAGGCTGAAGTACTGTTGGTAAACTCTTGACTAGCTCCTCCGAAACAGGACATAGTAGAGTGGAAAGAGCATGGGGGTTCACTGGTGGTCCTTCAGCCTCGGTGACTTTGACAGCGTCACTGATTTGAGACATCAGCTCCTCAAGCACTGTTGTGAAATCCTTGCCACTCTTCAAGGCCAACTCTTTCAGATCAGATAAGTAAGACTGAGTGGTGTGAGGCTCTGTTGTATGTGCGTAGACACTATCTAAAGCGCGCACTTGGAAAGTGGTTTCTGCATCAGTAGGACTTGTGTGTTCCATTGGCAGTAGGGGTCTAAGTGTGTGCATGGCAGAGCTATGGGCAAACTCAACTATCGTTTGTCTGTGAAACTCAGAATTTGGGTCATCTATGAGTAAAGTCCGTCTGACAGAACCATAAGTTATTAGGAGCTTCTCTAGGTCTTGATCTAACTCAGTTTGAGTGAGGCCGCTGATAATGACTGAGTCAGTGACGTTCACGTTTTCCTGTTTTATAATATCCATGCTAAAGTTTTGAGACAAAACAAATTTTGTGTTTACTGGTGTGGTCACTCTTGGGCAACACAATCTCTCTCCTGGCTGGCTCGCCAAGTTTCTGTAACAGGTGTCTCAAGGAACACTGCTACTAGAATGCTAATACTGAAACAGGGTATGGACCAGATAACCGAAGATACCAGATTCGCCCAAGGAGAGAGATGGTCAACCACAAGAATGAACTAGTTTAAAAGGTAAGAGAATGTTTTTTTTATTCTTTTTGTATTATTTCTCTCTAACCGGTGCATAAAAACAATAACAACAGACATATAATACAATGACAAACTATACTAACAATACTGTTTTTTTCTTTCCACAGGACAATTCAAGACCTATCTTCAATCACAGATAAGTATGACCCTCCTATCTATTTACCCCTATAACATAGGTTATTACTTTTAGAATTTGTAGATAGGCAGGGATATAATTATCATTCCAATAGGAATCTTGTTTTAAACCAAAAACTCTTATACTGAACCCAGAACTCTTATTTTGAAAGAAATTCGATCGTAAACCCATTCAGCAGTATTACTCAATTCTGGATGTAAAAATAAAATATCGGTTTACATATGACTATCAAACACAACTGTCATATCATCACAAACACATCAGTACTTTATCATTCAAAATAAAGGAACCTGCACACTCCCTATGAGTGGCGAATTACATTACTCAGTTCTTGAATATTGCAAAATGAATCCTCATCCAATTCGTTCAGTTCCATCCGTGGTAATTGAATTACTTTCCGTTGGTTCCGCTGGTGGGTAGGGATGGGAAAATAAAACTATCCTACCAATTTTGTAGAACGCACAGTTCAACTTTTCTCTCTCTCTCTCTCATATCAAAAGGTGGTCGACTTGGGTGGCTCGCCAGTCCACACTCCGCCACAGCGTCTTCAGTGAAGGCGTGGAGGATGCAGACGATGTCCAGGGTCCGGTGAACTCAACAGACTTAAAAATGGACTCCAACCGGAACAAAAAACCCGGCCTTGCTTAAACAAAGCCAAAATAATAATTAACATCCCATTGCGAATGACTGCAATATATATGTGACATTCTTCAAATAAAACGTTGCAACCCATGTCAAAGATTTTGTCTCTTTCTATGCTCGTACTATGTAAATCAGCTTCAATGCTTTAACTAAACCAGAGGTATCGTTAGCTTGAGTCAGCTAACTTAGCTTCACATCGCTATTAACATGCTAGCTACTGGCTAACTTGATCATCATTTAAGACACAAAACCACTGCAACCCACAGCTATCGTCATCACTCCAATCTGCAAGATATCAGGCAACAAAGATGCACTTGCGAGATCAGTCACCGAAACCGCCTGCAGTCTCGGTGGCTTACCCTACGGTCTAACAGCGGGCGATTCGGGCAACTAGTTGCCGGAAATGCATTGATTCTCTATGAGAGTGAGCGACTTCTCCGTGCCTGACCCATTGCCCGATTTGTGGGTGTTTGTGTCCCAGAAAAGTTGAAAATTCTGAACTTTCGGGCAATGTTGCCCGGTAAGAGCCAATCAAATTCATGTCTTGCTCTTTTTACCTTCCACGCTGAAACCAACACAACACCGAAATTTTGTTCCTAGTTCTGACACTTCAACATGAGTGAGGAGAAACTGTTAACAGCGGTCTGCAGTACCCATACTTTATTTAATCCTAAAAGCATAAATATTTATAGCTAGCTAAACTTTATATGGCCTACATACATCTTATTTAATGTTTGTGTAGGTTAAAAGGCTATTTTTTTATCGCATGGTACGTTTGGAAAACGACCGGAGAGAAAATCATGAGCTGTTTCCAGCGCAAGTATATGGCCGTAATTGCAAAAAGCCTTCTGAGTTTGAGTTTTGCGGTTCATAATTGAAGGAAACAATACTGCTAGCCAACTAATATTTACAATAAAGATTCTCAAAATCTATGATGAACTATTCGTTTACCATGCCAAAAATTGTAAGCACGTCGGAAGCATTTTTGAGGACGCCAGTCAAGCGTGGTGAACGCCCACTGGGCAATTTATTGCCTAGTATCGCCCGCTGTTAGACCGTAGGGTAATACACTCGAACACACCCCGACACTCAACACCCACAGAGCAACACCGCTAACCACGTGCCGCGAAGCTAGCTAGCTCTACGTTAGGCTAGCTCAACATTTAGAAAGACTTGTCTCATCCTATATTACACACATCATTCAAAGACATTGTACAAATTAAAGTACTAACTCACCAAGGGAAATTTTCGAATGTACAGCAATTGGAAACTTGGAAGGATGATTCGGTCTCGGCGAAACTTGCCGTCTTTTTCCAAGGCAAACGGAGGAACGTTGCCACTCCGTTGCTAGCTCATTAGCTAAAATTCTCAGTTCGATTTCTGTAGCCGTTACTACTTGTTTCTCTCGGATAATACTATAAAAATCCTCACTAGATAACTATTACTGAAAGCTAATTCGATATCTTGCTGTTAGTCTTCAGAGCAAACTCTCATCTGTAACAGTCTACTTGAATATGCCTTCTCGCAGAATGAACATGTCTGGACATGTCTTCTCGCAGAATGAACATGTCTTCTCGCAGAATGACCTTTCCAGGTTTCTTACATGAAACACCATTTTGAGTTATACATGTCACAGTTCAGTTAACATTCATGTCACAGTTTCCCTTTATCAACTCAAACTAGTTAAATTATAGTTTTTTCTCTTCAGTGTCTAGTATGTAGTACTTATTCATTTCTTTTAAGGGTCATTCTATTTATCATTTTATAACACGAAGTGCATTATTACTAGGCTCTATTTGTCTGGGTTACACATTACTATTAGCATAAATACACTTCTACAGTCAACTCCAAACCTATTCACACCCCTTGATAAAGATGAGCAAAATAAAAAGGCTGTATGAAATCAACAATACAGACAATGAGCTTTATTGTATGTAAATAATAAATAAATAATAATAGGAACATTATATTGTTTTATACTATATAATTTCACAGAGAAAAATAAAAATTTTAACCAGTAACATGCCACAATTATTCACACCCATTTTTCAGTACTTTGTGCATCTTCCATCCATGGATGAAACTACTGAATCACCTTCTATAGTGTTTTATGAGATTAGTAAAGATATGGTTGAGCATTCCTCCATGCCTTATCTTTCAAGATCCTTCAGATTCTTCGGTCTGCA